>JAJOZX010001109.1:600000-1028905 GCA_023014485.1 Bathynomus jamesi | reverse complement strand
TTTTGATTTTGCACCCATAAAGAAACCATAGTGATATGGAAATTTTTTATACAAAATTAGAAGCTATTATAGGCAACTGGTTAGCAATGAGATAGATATTAAAGCTTCATCTTGGATTATACAAGGCATAGTTTCTTAGGTGCCTTCCTTTGAGGTTAAAGATATTTTAATTCTAAAGACGGAGGGAAAATATCCTAATCTTGAAAGTATCAGAAAACACTTTCCCAATATCCTAACTAATTAAAAATTGAGAGATTTTTCCAACACAAAATAAGACCCAGCTATGGATAAACCAAGACTGTTCCCAGAGACCAACTAGCTACAGCCAAACAGACAAACTTTATACTGTAGAATCAAATGTGACTAACTGTAATCACACGAACACCTACATTACAGAACTTTAATGTACTGCTGCCTCAACTTACACACTACATTGCAATTTTGGTGCAAGTAATGAACACAGTAATACTGGGTGTGACAAATATTCAGACTTTAACCAAAGAGCTAAAGATGTGAACAGTTGAACCTATGTAAAAAGTGTACTGGCCAGGGACATTATAAGAAAGACTGTAAATCTAGGTTAAGATTCAAGTGTAAGTTTTGTAAAAGTTTACGACATGTCTCATCAATGTGTGATTCACCAAAGTGTCCAAACAATAGTACTCAAACTCAAAGATAACCTCCACCAAACAAAGGTAATCAAGAAAATGCCACTTTCATGGGACATTCTGTTTGTTCAAACAACGTAAACAAAAAACACTGAGATTCTTTTACCAACTATTACTTTTGGACTTAGTGAATAGTGAGGTAGCACCACTCCAGTGAGATGTCTATGACTGTTTTTCTCAACAAACATTTGTTTCGCAAAATGTAGTTTATAAATTGGGTTTTGACACCAAACCCGAATGAACAAAACCTCAATATTGCATCCTTTGTTAAGGATAACTCGGACAAAATAGCTATAAGACAATTGACCTGGAACTACATTTAGAAAATAAATTAGAGAAAATTGAAGCAGTTATTATTTCTAAAGTAGGACAAAACAAACTGTTATACCCAAACTAGAACAAACCATAAATCATTTGGGAAAACATACAAAATAGCTGATAGACATATCACAAACAACACAGTAGCTAACATTGAAATGTTTAATGGGGGCAGATTATATCAATCTTATTCATAAGGGCATAGTGGAGATAGGTAATGGTATAGCTATTCAGACTCCATCAGGGATAGCCCCTTTGGGTGACCTATCCAAATACAAACCTAGACCTAAACCAAAATAGTTCATGACCAACAAATACTATGTGCCTCAACCCAGTCCTACATAACACTTGTAAGAATAGCAACACTTTGAATAATATTATCTCAACTGAGAACATTAATTCATCATTATCAATGAAACTTTGATGAGGCAATTCAAAACTTTATGGTTGCTGGAATCTGTGGGTATACATGACACAATCAAACTTCAGAAGATCAGTTAATGGTAGAAAGATTTGAAGACACCATTCAGTGCAAAGACAATAGTTATTTTATTGAGTTACCTTGGAAAATAAATTGTCCAACTTTAACTTTAAAAGATAATCTCAAAGTAGCTAAAGGACTTTATATAAAGTAATGAAAAACTCAAAACAAGATAATAATATTCAAACATATAATGATGTCTTCAAAGAACAGCTACAGAAGGCTTCATTGAAGAAGTAACAAATAACCCTTTAAAAAAGATGGTTGTCATTATTTAAAACCCACAGGGGGTTTATCGACAAGATGCCCCAACAACAAAACTCAGAGTAGTATATAACTGTAACCTCAAGACAGTGATAAACACAGTTTGAATGATTGCCTGATTGAGGGTCCTAATCTCATTTCTGACCTTGAAGATCTTACTGAGGTTCAGGTTAGATAAATATGCCGTACAAAGTGACATTTCAAAGGCATTTTTGAGAATAAGTCTTAAAAATGAATATGATAAGAACCAACTTAGGTTCTTATGGTTCAAGGATCCATTGATTTGAATAAAGGGTTCATAACCTATAGATTTAATGTTGTGTTGTTTGGAGCCAATTGCTCACCTAGCCTATTAGCATTGACAATTAGACATCATTTAAACCAGTTTAATAACTCTTTAACATTGAACTTCCTTAAGGAACATTTTTACGTAGACAATCTAATAGGCTCAACAACAACAAAATCTGAATTATCTGAAGTCTATGAACACTCTCAAAACATTAGCAACAAGGTAACTTTGACTTAGAGAGTGGATTTCAAATGATGAGGATTTAATAAAAGATTTTAAAGGATATAAGGTCTTACTGAGCCATCAGACAGAGTTAAAACTTTAGGTATGAAACTGGTATTTGGATGCAACTTCTAACAGTCATGATTCAATCTGTACTAAAGGTTTTAAACTTGATGAGGAAGCAAATACTAAAAGACAATATTATCAGAGGCTTCCAAATTTTTGATCCTATGGGTCTATTCCTGCCTTCAACAATAAAAGCAAAGATTCTCCTCCAAGAAATTTGGAGGACAAATGTTGGGTGGGATGATCCAATAACAAATGAAAATCAAAAATCTTGGAAGAAGTTAGCTGCTGATTTAACAAAAGTGCAGAACATTAAATTCAAAGGTGCTGTGGGTTTAGGGATAAGCCCCAGAGACTTCATGTGTTTGCTGATGCAAGCACACAAGCTTATGGGTGCTGTGCGTATCTTGTAAGTCCTACAGAAAGTCATCTAATTTATGCAAAGGGGAAAGTTGCACTCTCAAACCTACCGAGACCATACCTCAATTGGAACTATTGGCTGCTGCATTAGCCATTAAAACCATTTCATTGCTTAAGGATGCTTACCATGATGTGAACATAACTGATATCCACATCTGCTTGACAGTCAGATTTGTCTGTCGCCTGGATACGGAATGATAGCATTAATAGTAAGAATATCTTTGTAAGAAATAGGCTAAAGAAATAGCTGAAGCTAATGAAAGCCTACAAGTAAACTTTCACTATGTTCCAACTAAACAAAATCCAGCAGACTTTCTGACCAGAGGTTTATCCTACAAGTTGTTGAAGTCAAACAAAACTTGGTTCATGGGACCTAAGTGGCTCTGTAATACAGACCAATGGCCTGTGGAACAAGTTAACTTGACATTAAATTTAATCTTTTCAAATGAAAAGGTTGAACCAATCACTAATTATGAAATTTATTCTGACTTCAACAAACTTGTCAGGGTCACAGCCTACTGTTTAGGTTTGCTCACAACTGTTTAACTACAATTAACAAACAGCTAAATAAAAACAATCATAATTATACAGAAGTTGCAACCAAATACTGGATAGGCCATGCACAACAAAAGGAGTACAATAAAGAGTTAGAATTCTTGACTAATGGGAAACAAACAAAAGAACCTGTACCATCAGTAGTTGTGGATCTAACTTGTTCAGAGATGAGGAAGGCCTTCTAAGGTGTAAAGGGAGATTAGACAATCAAAACTGCCATACAAAAGCAAACATCCATCCTTTTACCTAGATTTAGCTATTTGACAACATTAATCATCAGAAAAACACACAATGATGTATATCATATGGGGGTACCACAGACACTAACTACATTAAGAAAAACTTATTGGATACCCAAGGGAAGGATCACTGTTAAAAACAGTCCTGAGTGAGTGTGTCACATGTAGGCGTATTCATGCTAGGCCCTATAGGAAACCAAATCCTCCTGCTTTGCCAGAGGAGAGAGTTACTCTCAACAGACCCTTTGAGACTGTAGGCATTGCTATACAGGAGCATTGACTGTAGGGTGGGTGACACTGAACAAAAAATGTACATTGTACTGTTTACATGTGCTGCCTCACGAGCTGTTTATCTGGATGTTGTGGAGGACCTTACAGCAGAATCTTTTGTTGCTGTCTTTAAGAGATTCTGTGCACGACATTCAGTACCCAAGACAGTTTGGACTGACAATGCTACATATTTCAAGGCTGGTGAACAAGTCATCCACGACTTGTTAGCGATGAACTCACACAATTATATATAAAAAATTCAACATAAAGTGGAAGTATATTCCGGTTGCCTCTCCTTGGTATGGTTCTATCTGGGAGAGGAATATACAAACCGTAAAGAATTGCTTGAAGAAAGCAATTGGTAAAAAACAGATACACTTATTTGAGTTGCTCACTCTCCTGGCTGAGATTGAGAACATCATCAACAATAGACCACTCACTTATGTGAGTGACAACATTAATGACCCGGAACCATTAACTCCAAATCATTTGATTCGGGGAGAACAAGTAGTCTCCTGCCGGACTACAATATAGACTCTTCAGAAGACCCAAACTGGACTCAAACGACATGATGAGCTCCAGACTAAGTTACAACATTTAACTAGAGTTAAAGCTCATTTCATTAAACAGTGGAAAACTGAGTACTTGATGGGTCTAAGGGAGAGACATAAACAAATGACTAAGAAGGATTGGTCTGACACAATTAAGGTAGGGGACCTTGTTCTCATACATGACAGTACTCCAAGACAATACTGGCCTCTGGCTAGAGTTTCAGAACTCAGACCAGGGCAGACGGGGTAACAAGAGTGGTCAAATTAAGGACTTCAACGGGTGACACAACAAGAGACATTTCTCTTTTGTACCCTTTAGAGTCTGGACCCAAAACAATGGACTTTGGAGAACCTTCTCCACTGACAGTAACAACTGCAGACACTGAACTTCCAGTAACTATTCCTTTGACAGTAGAGTGGTAACGCATCTACTACAACATTGACAGACACAAGACCTCAGCGACAAACAGCATTAAAGGCGCGACTATTTTTACAACAAAAAATAGATGCTGGGGAATTGTAATTTTATCTTCTAACTTTCACTTTTTCTTTTCTTATGGTAAAGACCATAGATAGTTTCATCCTATGGATGTATATTTTCTCTTCTAATTAAATGCTACACCTTCTCCATGAGAAGGTGAGGATAGGCACTGTTAATCAGATTAACAGGCATTTACAGTCAAATAGTTAGCTAGTCTACACTCAGACATAAAAATTGGTGACAATGACACCAAAATTTTTATCTCCCGGGGCCCCCAGTATATGGAAAACTGATGAGTGGGTAGTTGGGAGGTAACTAAAATGGTTCACTGAGTAGGTAGGTAGTTAATCTAACAATTATTAAATTCCTTTTATGTCAATAACTGGGTGGATGAAACCAATTGGTTGCCACCAGAGTTATTCTCCACACTAGTATTTATATACTGTGTGACAAGAGCGTGCTCGGTAATAGATATACATTACCGATCAACCAACCGAAAAAGAACCAAGAACGCTGGTGGAAAAAGCCCCGCGAAAAGTAGAACAAAGGAGAACGAAAACGAAGAACGGGGCGAGAGGACGCAACTGGAGAAGGGACGAGAACAGACACCGAAGAAAGATCCCCACCACAAGTACGCTCTCGACAATTATACAGGAAGGAAAAGAGAGACTCTAATAACTAGCAGTAAGTGACTAATTGTTTTTTAACCCAGCAAGTTAAACTCATTAAATTAAGCTGGGTCAGACAACTTAGGCCTATATTGTGGCCTAAGACCCAGCATCAACTCATAGCTTAACAAAGGTAAAGGTAGATTGCCCTAACCTAGTTTGGTGAGGAATCCTACTGTGGACCTCAATTTATCTGCCCGCTCTGGACCATTTCTGGAATCTCTAGGCTAGACTTGATCTACTCTATAGTTAGACTGGAGAAATAAGGGGTGGGTTAATTGTGGACCAATTCATACAGAGCATTTTTCACAATTTGTGTAGACAATAAGATTCTTTTAATTCTGTGTATTTATATGCCTTTCCAGGCAGTTAATAAAGATGATTACCTCCTTAAATTGGGGCAAGTTGGTAGTATTATTGCTAAGTTGCATACATGTGTAGCTATTACTGGTGATCTCAATACTGTGCTTAATGATAATTGTTTAGCAACCACTTAAAAGCCTTCTGTGAAGATAATAACTTGACCCTTTAATCCATGTGTAGTCTTCCTGGTGATAGCTTTGCTTATGTCAGTGATAGTTGGCACATCACCTCTTGGTTAGATCACTGTATAATGTACATCTCATGCAAATCAGGCAGTTCTGAATATGTCTGTTGCCTACCTTTTTGTTGCCGATGCTATAGTTGTTAGGTTAAGCAAGGCGTCTGTTTATTGTAATAAATTAACACAACACCTAATTGTTTCACTGGGATAGGCATATCCTATTGTTTTGTTAATGTCTTCACTCAGTTGTTAAAAGACCAACACCTCTTCCTTGCCTAAAGCAACGCTTCCAACTTAGCTAGCTCTGAATTAAAATTCTTTCTTTCGTTGTTTTTGCCGGTCAGCAATTGGAAGATCACCAGACATATATTTACAATTATCTTTACTTCTCTTCTCGAAATGGTTTCGATGAGTCGGTATGATGAAACGTTTTTGGTACGAAAAAATACGTTCTTGCTTGTTGTTAATGTATGCCCACTGCCTACACATCCTTTTGTTCTTGAGTTCCATCTATGGAAATTCTTCCTATTTCTTACGGGCTTTATCTCAGATCCCAACGTAATTTGCAGTTATTCAATAATAAATTAATATGTTGTATTAAATTATGACAAAGAAACTGCATACTATACCATATTGTACGGATATATAGGCCTGGGTTTGAATTTGGCCTTGTTGTAAACTGTATGACAGATGTGCATAGTTTTTCCATAGAAGTGGTGAATGATCTGCAGTCGGATTGGGGAGCAACCTCGACAACGCGGGGATGCAGTGGTAGAAGACTCTAGGGCAGTGGTTCCCAACCTTTTCACCACAAAGGACCCCTTTATTTTTATTTTTTTCCCACGGACCCCATGTTTTTGAAAGATTCTGTCTACCAAACAAACTGTTTTTATTAACTAATAATTAACTCGTTTTCTCATTTTTCACTATCAAATAAAGGACATATAAGTGAGTATGCAATTAAAATACAGCGTATTAAAAAAGTATTAATAATTCCAGCCATGAGCAAGGAAACTTGAAATTTTAGCCTGAGCGCCCTTATCGTGGATAAATGTACGATTTCCATTGGAACCTCTCGAAATATTGAAAGCTCACGGACCCTAGGTTAGGAACCACTGCTCTAGGGCATGGTCGCCCACCACCGAATACTAGAATTAATTGAATCCATGAAAGAAAAAAATAGACCCAGGGAACGCGAAACTTCCTTTGGCGAGAAAAGGGGAGCGAGTATAAACCGCAGGGGTAGTACCTTCTCTCCAAGGGTACACCGTCGTTAGAAAGACGGGGCCCAACGATACCAATGTTTCTCCTCTACGGCGCAAAGACCACAGCCCTCAAATTCCACCGGCCTGTACACCCAGCCATTCAGCACGGCGGTGCCCTAAGGACGCCACTTCCGAAGGACAGCCCTGGAGGCCCATATCGGGATTAGTCGTTTCCCATGTGACCTGTCCTGCATGGGTGTCCTTACCGGAGGCAGAAAGCCCCCGACGAAGCATCCCATTGGGTCAGTACACACAAGCCTCTCCACCACGATAAGGTGGTCCCCTGGCAAGAAAAGCGAGTGATAACGCGATCCGCAAGACATTCCGCGTGGCTGCCCGAGTGACTCTTACGAAAAATCGGCGATGTATCTCCCGGTAATGCGAGGCCTTACTATTAAAAACATCGACTGCTGTGCAGACGAATTTCAACTGGTAGAAAGCATATTTAACCCATATCGGATTCGAATTCTTTTATCCCATTACTTTATGTATCTAATCTACTTCAATTTTTCACCAACCTACCACTTTGATTAATTATCTCTGGAGAAAACTGAATTTAGGCCCTGTAAAGTGTTCACGCGTGTTCAATCAACGGCAATTGCTTTGGTATCAGAAACACACATGGTTTCACCGAAAGAATAGGGGTATAATGAATACAGAATCCTCTCTCTGTATCTTTGTACTCGAATTTTAAAATAAATTTACCCTATTTCGAATTTTATTGCATTGAAATTACACATTCATTATACATTCTTTTTATCCAAATTTTATCTGAAGCCAGTTCATTTCATTACCACTATTTAGGAAATAACTTTACAACTGGATTTTATTGTCGAAAACAGAGCGAAAAAGTGGACCCATAAAACGAACTATGCAATGTTAATGGTGAGCAATATAATTGGAAGAAATAAAAAACTATATTACATATTTTATTTAACATAATAAAAGTATATTAAAAACTAAATACATCTACTAATAACTGTCCCTATGCGAAATAGCTGTAACGAGGGCAAGATACGCTACTAATGAGTGGAAAATTTCCTTAAGAGAGAATTAGGGGAGCACAGTTCAAGTAGCCATCTTCTTCAGACGTTTTTTTTTTTTTTTTTTTCAGTTAAATCAAAATATTTATTCGTGAGTCCATAATCACATTCATTATTTGTTTTCCATAAAATGGCTGAAAAATCACAATATTTACTTGTTGATAAGACTATCTCAAAGCAGCCACGACTATAGTTCGTTTCAGTTCATAATGGAGTTTCACAAATTAAAAAATAAAAGCATTTCTTAAAATATGACTAGAATGCTAACTGGAAAATTATATAATGCAGTACTTAAATTACTATTCATTCTGAATTTTAAATTATTTTTCGTTTTTAGAGAACCTGAAAATCTCATAATTTTCACCATACAGGCTAATAAAGATAATGTAAAAGTGAACAGAACAACTGCTGCTAATCTATCCTCCCTGCAATACTTATGACTCCATAAGTAGGACTAAGTAGTGAAGTCATTTAGCCAGCCCCAGTGATACTATAAGCCTTCCTAATTGTTTTGAAAATACTTAAAAAGTACTTCCATTTTGGCATATTTCCATAGTGAACAGAGAAAACTGTATAATAATAATAAAAATAAAAAATTGGCTGCAAAATCAGTGGAATGTTTTCATTCTACATATGTGCTAATGGAAGTTCAATTCAATATCTAAATAACAGTATATTATTAACTTAAAAGAAACAGAAACTAGAATAACTTCCATCATTATTTTCATCTAAGTACAAAAAGTAATGAATTCAACCTATGGACTAAAATGATTTATCAAAAGATTTTTGAGATCTGAGGTAATGTCTTTATAAATCCAGATGGTTGACAATATATTTATGTCGCATATTTAATTTGTCAAGTGTAATGAGTTTAAAATAAAAACTTCCATGTACTACGTAACAAATAATTTACAACAGTTCTACAGTTGACTGGTAATACATTAAAATAAACTAAGATATATTGTAATAACTTGGGATTATTCTGTGGTATGTATTACATTTTTGTGAAAGCATCATTCTAAAAGTAACCTATACTACACAAAACATACACATCCTCCATTTAGTCAAAAAAAAAAAAAGAAGGAATCTATTTTCATACATCTCATTACCCATTAATTAAGATGTTTCAGGCGAGTAATTGAGCAAATATTTCAGTTACCAAATTCCGAGAACAAAGTTTTTAATAGAATAAGAGCCGTCTTCTATAACAAAATAAATGCGACATTCTTATTGACAGATACAATCCATCAAGTCTTCAAAATACAATTCCTTTCTTCCAGACAAATCTTTGGCCCTCTACCCGCAACCCCCGACACACAAAGAAAAGTTGACTACAACCAAAAGGGAATAGGCCTTTATATCGCTCAGTGAGTTAATAAGTGGAATGAAGAAATAAAAGCCAAGGATGGCTTTCAAATGACATTTCAAGGTTAAGGATACTCGTTTCATAAATCTACAGTATATATAAGAGAGACAGCATCTGAAATTTTAATGACTGCAAATTAAAACGAAAATTTCTTCTTTTATACGTTCGCTCCACTCATTCGAGCGACAATGGAATGCTTTTGAATTTAAACTTTCTAACTATAACAACTACTCATTTCTTTCAAAACATGAACGGATGGTTAATATTAGAATTGTAATAAAGTAAAATTCTCATGACAACTGTGAAATATATCTTAATACATTCGGGTTAGGAGAGAGATTAAGTACTTCTAATGGTCAAATCAGAGTGAGAAAGAGTGTGGATCATAGAATAAGGATGCTGCTCTAAGTGTCTAAACGTTGTCGTCTTCTAAGAGTTTAACAAAAAGCCTAAGAGTCTTGGGGGGCTTTGTTGGAGTGGGTTTGTCTGCGTGGCTGCTGAGAGAGTCTCATCAACAAGTAGTTGGCGTATCAGTATTTAAAGGCGCCGTGCTGCGCCGCCCTTTGAATAAAGTTCTTCACAGTGAGCTCATCGAGTGCCATGAATGCCTCAGTCTGCGCCACCTCTGTCATGTGGTTTAGAGCGAAACGAAAACAGAACTCCTCCAATTCCTGAGGAATAACAAACACACGAACCAGTCACATACATTACTGTACTGTCAAATGCCTAACAGCAGTGTATAAATATAATTGGTCAATTTCTCATTGCTTATACATGTGTAGTGAAAACAATATAAGTTTAAACGAACTTTAAAAGTTGGATACAAATAAAAATTTAGTAGCTTCAAATTTGGTACTTTTTTAAATACTCGCGAAGAAACTTTGTTGGATGTACAGGGTGTCCGAGAATTATCTGTACAATTTTTGGCTGTTATTAAAAGTCAACCATGAAGTGTAGAAATTCCAGTGTTGTCCCATTTTACAGAGAATCTCATTAAGTTTTTTCTGATACCAAGTTTTGACAAGTTTTTTAGAAATTCCAGTGTGTCCGAACATTATCTGTACAATTTCATCTTTTAATAAAATTCTTGATAACACACGTAAAATTCTTAAACAAGATTATTTAGAATCTGTATTTTCAAAAGTTTCTTTTATTAAAGTAACGTTGTTACAAACATTCGATATGTGCACCATTAGTGATTCGCAAAACATCCAATCGATACTCCAAATGTTGCCATGTACGCTGCAGCATATCTACATCAATTCGCTCAATAGCAGCTGTGATTCTTGCTTTTAAATCATCAATGTCTGTCACCCGCGTACATTTCTAAAAATCTTGTCAAAACGTGGTATCAGAAAAAACTTAATGAGATTCTCTGTAAAATGGGACAACACTGGAATTTCTACACTTCATGGTTGACTTTTAATAACAGCCAAAAATTGTACAGATAATTCTCGGACACCCTGTATATATTAGGGTGCGTCAATTTTGTCAACTTTTTTCAAATCAATTTTGGTAGTGAAAATATAGTGTCTTTTCATGTCAAAACTTGAAATTGGCCAACCAAAATGAAATAAAATAACCCTTACCTACATCAATTTTACCTTAAAGTTTCAGAAATTGACTCTCTTACTAAATAATAGGACATAAATTGATTAACTATTCATCTGTCACAGAATTATCCCACTGATCGCATATGGAGTGTTTTCAAGGTCATATAGTTGTTGTACAATGTACAAGTCACAACATGAATAGAACTGTCCCTCACTCTCAGTCCTCAGTTGCCTCTTAGATGTCATAGACGGTGGTTTGCTGTTATTGCTCTTGTACCTACTTCATAGTTATTCTACTAGACGAATACTACAGTTTAACTGTAAGTATGGATTATTGATTATTACAATTATTTATTATCATCATATTCTTCTGTCTAATTATGTTGTAATCCCATGAAATATTTTTTTATTGAATTTTAGAACATCGAATGACTAAACTTTGAAACATTGTAATTGATATAAAATACTTAAATGTTTTTCTTTCTTTTCAGATATTCCTAAGATGCCAAAATTGAAGACAAGAGGTCAGTCGTCATGCCACTTGAGCCTGTTAGTCGGTACAGGCAAGGAGCTTCCCGTATCAGAACTACCAACAGTGCGAGACATGCTGAGACTAGGGTTACTCCTTCGTGAACAAAATACAAAGGATAGAAGGAACTACACAGAGAAAGAGCTCATAAGGGACATGATTCCCCCTCTTCTGCATCAGTGGAAAAAAGCTAATGTGTTATTCAAACCACCTGTACTCAATCAGTATAGAACTATTGAGCTAAAATTAACAAAGCTATGGCACAAAGCAGTTGAGACATCACTTGGTAAAGGAAAACTAGCAAAGAAAAATAAATTTCTGCACACACTTGATACTCTTCTTGACATTTTTAACTGCCAGTGTCCCGTAGAGTTGTGTTCTGAAGCCAATTGTTCTCCCTCATGCAGAAGAGAACCTCACCCTCACATTGATTGTCGCTGTCCTCGTGAGAAGATCCCTGTTTTGGAGCTGGCTTTCATAAAGGCGCAGAGAACAAAGGCAGGAGGCCTGGTTCGGAGACTGGAGACTGGAGACTGGTTCGGCAGATTATTCAGAAACCAAAAAACAGATTGTTATTGCTAAGAAAAAAGAGAAAATCCGAGAGAGGGAAGAAAGGAAGAAAAAGAAGAGTGAAGAAGCCACCCAAAGAGATGAAGAGCTCTATCAAGAGGTTTCTCACTTCTTTGAAAGCTCTTCAGATGAACAGAAAGAAGCAACATCAGATGATAGCTCCAAAATGCCATCTGAACCTTCGCCGAAGAGAATGAAATACAACACTAAAGACATCTCAAACATTGCCTTTGCCAGTATTCGCCACCATACGGGGCTACGAGAGACTGCAGAGATTGCCACTGCCGCTTGGATAGATGCAGGCCTCATCAGCCGAGAGGATACATCCTTAGTGATAGATCATAATAAGATAAGAAGAGCACACACAAGAAAAAATAATGAAGGAAATATCTGATCAGCATGAAAAAGATTTGAAGGAGGAAGGTCTCTCTTGCCTTTTGTTTGATGGAAGAAGAGATGACACAAAAGTCTCCTAGAGGTAGAGGGAATGGACAGAAAGTTTCCCGGTCTCATCAAAGAAGAACACTACTCTGTGTGTTCCGAACCTGGTGGCCGCTATTTGTTTCACTTTGTTCCTGAAGCAGAAGTAGAAGGCAAGAAACATGCAGAGGCAATTGCTGATCAAAATATGTTGGCTTCAAGAAAGAAGACTTGACAGTTCACTGCAGGCCGTTTTATTGCATGAATGGTACTAGTTTATTTCATATATATTATGTGCATTTGGGTGATAGATCCCACAGCTCAACACAGGTGTTGTGGGATATAGGGAGGCAGCATCTTGGGTTAGGGGATACTCTGTCCTTACACACCCTATTTAAAGAGATTCCTCTGCCGAGCGGTGCCCCCGATAGTACTGTGAGGTATTGAAAAACTCATGATCTTCACTTGCCCCACAAACACCTTTAAATGGGAGACCCAAAATGGGCACACACACATTTCTACATTACTGTACAGTCTTTACAGCCACACCTACACTTTTCCTCCTAAGTATATATATTGTAATGTACAGGGTGTCCGAGAATTATCTGTACAATTTTTGGCTGTTATTAAAAGTCAACCATGAAGTGTAGAAATTCCAGTGTTGTCCCATTTTACAGAGAAACTCTAAGTTTTTTCTTTTTTGTACGCGGGTGACAGACATTGATGATTTAAAAGCAAGAATCACAGCTGCTATTGAGCGAATTGATGTGGATATGCTGCAGCGTACATGGCAACATTTGGATTATCGATTGGATGTTTTGCGAATCACTGATGGTGCACATATCGAATGTTTGTAACAACGTTACTTTAATAAAAGAAACTTTTGAAAATACAGATTCTAAATAATCTTGTTTAAGAATTTTACGTGTGTTATCAAGAATTTTATTAAAAGATGAAATTGTACAGATAATTTTCGGACACACTGGAATTTCTAAAAAACTTGTCAAAACTTGGTATCAGAAAAAACTTAATGAGATTCTCTGTAAAATGGGACAACACTGGAATTTCTACACTTCATGGTTGACTTTTAATAACAGCCAAAAATTGTAGAGATAATTCTCGGACACCCTGTATATGTTGTAAATTGTGACTTGGTCCGCAATTGATATGGACCGTGACTTATTTTTGGTTGGCACGGTACTGGTATTGATGGGTACCATAATGAAATTGACTGGATTCTTTGGGTCTGATATATTTGCATGTCAGTTATAAATAGATATAGTGTGTAAACATATTTGTGGATAGTAGCCTATTATGACTTTGATCCTCTGGATCCAGAGATTCTATCTTTAGTTTTAAATTGATAATTAATTAGTCTTAAATTGACACTTAATTAGTTTTGTAAAAATTGGTTATTGCCAATGTACAGGCAGTTTTTACATAGTGGAGCCACCTCGATGGGCCGAAGTGGCCCCTAGTGTGCCCACTATAAAAAATTCTTATGTTCTTATGGCAGGGCGGTGTTATGACGCATTTAGAGAAAAAACTTGGAAGAAGGCTTGTTTGGATGGTATGTGATTTACACACAGGGGAACTACCTCTTCGTCGTCTCATCCAGGAACTTGATGGTCCTACAAAGAGCAACAACAAGTGGTCAGGCCCCCTTGGCAACATGCTAGATGAAGCAACGGAATTAGAAATAAATACAAAATTTCCAAAGGTCGAAGTAGGCCCTCCCCTTCCAGTGTTGTCTGAAGAAGTTATCAAAGACCTCAGCACAGATCAATCTTACGCTTATCGTATTGTTCAAGCAATCAGATCAGGAGAGTTGCCTCAAAATCTGGCTCTCTTGGAGATTGGACCCGTCAGTCACAGTCGTTGGTTAACTACAGCGATTTGTTTCTGCAGGATTTGGGTTTCCAAACATGCACTGAAGGGCAAAATGCTACAGAATTTGATGTTGATTGTTGAATTTAATATTGGGTTTTATCTTCCTCACTGGTTCAATGTAAAACTTAATCCAATGTGGATGGAGGGGCCCAACCACATCTTGTTTCAATTACAGCTACTGAGAACCCAAAGGAAAGTAGTGGTGGACATCGTGTTACCTGTGGTGAGAAGGTCCGCTTGGTATGCTAGGCCAGAGGCAGTTTTGCAAGCAATACTCTGCAGCCAATGTACCAAAGAGCGAACTGAGGATGTGGAAATTATTCTAAAGCTTAGAGGAACATCACTAGATGATGACCAGCTGGGAGACTGCTCTGTTCAGACAAGAAAGGTACCTCCGATAAACGTCAATGCCACGAAATTGTCAGAATTAGTTAACTTGAGTTCGGAAGTTTTGGAGCCACCACTGACAACATGTATAACAAACAAAGATTTAACACAACTTAAAGAGGCCCCAATGTAAGTGCCAAAGTGGCCTTCTCACACTCAGAGTGTGGAGAGATGTGTGAAAATGGTCACAGAAGCAGCTAGTCAAGTTTACAGTCACGAGAGGCGAGAAGGCTACATCAAAGCGCAAGTAGCAAGCTGAATGCTGATGTCAAGGAAGCGCAGCAAAAAGGACATGACTGCATTGGTTACTTTCAAATAAAGACTCTGAATGATATCTTATTGCCACTTTAAATGTTGATAGGATGTTTGCGCACATTTGTTATTTTGTTACGAATTTACGAAAAAATGGAATTTTTGAATTAAAATTGATGTAGGTAGGAGTTATTTTTTATTGTTTTTGAAGCAAGGATATTATTTTGTATGCCAAATGATTACATTAAATTGCTACCAAATCACATGATTTTCAATTTAGTCATTTCACCCCCAAAATTGACACACCCTAATGTATATTCGAGCCAAAGGCTATAAAACTGGCTAAATTATTCATAAACAAATTATCATGTAACAAAACTAAATATCACTATTTTATTCTACGAGAAACTAAACTTTCAAGAATAATTACTAACTTAATAAACACACATGATATTACCTACTAAGACCTTACCAAAGCTTCGTATTTGATGGCTACTGCATAGAGCATAGCAACATTTTCTATAGTAATTCCATGCCTGAATCCTTTCACATTGATGTTTGAGAGAGACTTCACAATAGGCATTTGCCAAATCCAAAAGACCTTCAAATAAGCAGCAGAAGACACTTAATCAATAACTAACGTAAGAATTTTTTCAATATTTTAACAAGAAAAACAGGAAAGGTCAATTAATGAACAATGTGCATAATAATTAAGTTATACTCAGTAGTAATAATTAATTGAACGAAGTTGAAAAGAACCAAACAATTACCAATAGCATCCTCAGGTGAAACAGAAATGGAATCAGTGTACAGATGTTGAAGAAAGGCTTTGAACACAACGTAGGAATAATTTTTAATTTCAACTTCTCTACACGAAAGGAAAATAACAATAAATATAACTAATGCTTAAGAAGGCATCAAATTTATATGCCTACATTTGATTCCTGCACTTTTTACTTTAAATCTATAAGATACAGGCATAGGAAAAATCATTTTATACGGTATTTTCTTATAGCAAATCTGGGGACCTACCTAATAAAATGGAAGTATTTCTACGGTTTGAATGTCATACACAAAAAGATGATAAGCAAATGCAACAGATACTTACTCCATCTGACTTTCTTTCCAATGCTCTTGAAACATTTTCCTGAAATATTGACATCTAATCCTCAGAATGGCTCGATGAGCGTGAAGCTTCCTCCCATCAACTACGAATATAATGTCAGATGTTTCCTGTATTGTTGAGAAGGAATGATTTAAATTAGGAAAATGGACACTCGTGTACTACTACATTTCCCTACAAATTCCGGAGGTATCCTAAACTTAAATACAATTTAAAGAGTTCGCAGTCATGAATAATAATAATAATAATAATAATAATAATAATGACATTTTCTGTAACAATTAAAAAGCGTTTCGGGATTTAAGGAAAAAACGAGACCAGGAATCAGCAAAAAATGAATGGGTTTGTGTTTTCTTCTTCACCGGTGTCAAGTCGGGCCTGCTTAAAAACATACGATCAACGAAGAATTATTTTTTTTCACGCAACCAAATAGAGTTCGACGTTAAACTAAACGCGAAATGCGCGTTCGGTCGGGTTTGCTATTAATTTAGGAAACGTGTTAAAGCTACGTTATCGTCACGTTGGAACACCGCTGTCCTTTAGGTCAGCGAGGTTAAAGGACGTTCGGTCTGTTTAGTAGTTGGATGGGTAACCAACCGTCCTCCGCGTTCGGATGATGTAACGACCTTAATGTAATGGTCACCTAAGCCAGAGCAGAAACAGGATAAGCGGCCAGCTTAACCCAACCCAATGCCAGCGGCTGGGAGCGAACCAGAGGCTCACCGCTCGAGTCTGCCACCGTAACCACTAAGCTATCGAGGGTTCTAAATGGTGATTATGATACTTACTAAAAGACTCCAGTAAAGCAAACTAAAAATTAGGTCTCAACTTGAAGGCCTTCAAGACGAGTTTCATCGACGAAACCCAATAAAATTTTCACAATGTACAAAACACAAAATCTGATCCATAAACTTCAGTGAAACACGAAAAAAATAACTAACTATAACAAATTTACTTAAATTACAAAAACATCGTATCTTCAATTTTCAAAAAAATACTGACTGCAAATTATGAGAGTTGCACTTGCACCGACTAGTCGGCTACTAGTCGGTAGTCGGCCTGTTTTGCCGACTAATTAATCAGAGTCGGTAGTAGGCAAAATCACTAGTTTGTGGAATCTGAGAAAACTACAAAAGCTTTTAAAATGTTGAAATAGTTAAACCTGCATTTCCAATTTAAGGCCTTTTTCTTAAAAGTTTACGACGGTGAAGATGTTGTTATAAGATGATGATTCACTTCAACCTTCCATCAATAAACAAAAATTATTTAGCTTCTATATTAAGATGATGATGATGATGATCAAATCTCAAAATTTAAGTACATTTTCTTCATTAAATATACAAAAGAAAAAGTTTGCTGTCACCATCTATCGTAAACCAACGAAAGTCATATGAGGATAAATAAGTAAGTAAGTGTCTTACTGGATCATCCAAAGCCGTAGCCATGGACTGAGCCAAAGAGGTTGGTGTGGAAGTGGTTATTGTGATTGGTTCGTAAGTCACGCTCGGATTAGCCCACAGCGCAAACACTTCATGCAGGCTTTCTAACGCTGTTTCCATAGGACTTACCACGCTCTGACCTTCAAAATAATGGTAAAAAATTTTATTTTTAACTTTTTAAATATATATGAACATTACCAGAGGGAAAAACGAAAACATTTTCCGAATGACAAAACGTTTACACACAATGCTTTACTGCTCCTTACCTTTGCATTGACCCCAAAGGTAAATTTTTGAGTTTTGAGTCATTGCGGCGGAGATGTGACAGTAGTGCGTGCAAGCGATGTCGACGATACGCTCAATATCTTGAGCAATACGAACGGGAGTGCACTGGTTAGCTTTGTTTCCTGTACCTAGTTGTCCATACCCATTTAACCCCCAGGAATACAAATGCCCTTCGTCACTCAGAGCTAATGTATGCAAGTACCCACAAGCAATCTTTAAAAAAAATTAAAATCATAAACTTCACTTTCACATGATATCAAATCAGATTAATGAACTTGTAACTTAAGGACATGATCGAACTTCCAACTCTTTTTGAGTATTAAGTGGTAGAACAAAATGTTGAGATAGAGGTCAATCGAGAATAAACATACTTTGGTGATGACAACTCCCTGCAAAGCTGTAACACGACAGGTGTTGTGTTGATTAACAGTGTTTCCAAGGCCTAATTGTCCGTTGCTATTCAGACCCCAACCGTAGACCTTAAACCAAAACATGCTTATCTTAGTACCATAGGTCTACATACAAAGTGATAAAGTTGCTATAAAGAGCACAAGAATATATAAGCTTAGTGTAATGGAGGGCTACGCAATATCTTGAAAGTAATAAAAAGTAAATATCTGAAAATTCTACCCCAATTCTTTAAATAAGTGAATTTACAGATTTACACCAGAAAGTGACTAATTATCTGCTTTTTTTAATATCTCATAAATCATAAAAATGAAACCTCTAAAAAGGTTTTGTGGTCTTCATATTCACTGAATTCGGCTTATCTTCCTAGATGATGAACTGAAAATTGAAACCTGAGGCTATGTTTCTTGTACCTTTTATTCTCACAAACATATTTAAATATTTTTTTTTTAATCTGAGAGCCCAGTGAAACCTAAGCTTAAGGGTTAAATTATATGAATAAATATCAATAGTTCAAGATATCTGTAACTTTTGCTGAAAATATATATCACTGGTCTGCGTCATTTTTGAGGTCAAGGTTTTTTTTAGTTGTTCTTTTATAAGTTTTGCATGCTGAATTAAAAAAATGAAACTCATTTTGCTCAATCAGGTCAGGTTTTTATGCTATCTCAATTTTAAAAAAATTAGATAATCGTTATGAAATGAGCAAGTTTATTTTTTTAAAACAGACTTACATTTTAGCCAAGCTCTATATAATAAACAGACAACTTATTTCTAATTACGATTGTCATTACTGTTTTTCAGCATGAATAGAATGTGCAAGAATGACCCAAACAGGTTCTGCTACATCTGTGGTAAAGACACTAAGTCAGACCGGCAGTCAAACATCACACATTTTGTGAGGAAAAGCTATCACGCCTACTTTGGAGTTAAACTTGGTGACCAGGACAAAGCCTTTGCCCCTCACATATGCTGCAAAATGTGCGTTGAAAGTCTGCGGCGCTGGAGCCACAAGAAGGTAGTGTGTCTACCTTTTGGTGTCCCAATGGTGTGGAGGGAAGGAAGAGATCATACTACTGACTGTTATTTCTGTATGATAAACCTACAAGGTAAGTTAGTATGAATTTCATTTTATACTTACAAAAATATGCCTGACAATATATGAGATATGTCTTTATCTTATCTTTATCTGTTTCCTTTTAGGCATAAATCGAAAAAACAAGCAACACGAAAAGTATCCAGACGTGCCATCTGCCATAAAGCCAGTGCCTCATGGACCAGAAATTCCAATTCCAATACCGCCCGACAACTTTGATTCGTCGTCCGACTCAGATGAAGAAATGGATGACGGTGACATATCTGGTACATACCAACCTAGTGCCGAAACAAGTCAACCCAAACTCTTGAGCCAAGCTGAGTTGAACGATTTGACAAGAGATTTGTGCTTGTCCAAAGAATCTGCTCAGTTGCTAGGGTCACGTCTTCGCGAAAATCGTTGTTAGCTCCAGAAACAACATTCTTCTGGTATCGCAGCCGCGAAGAAGAGTTTCGAGGATATTTCACGTTGGACGAAGAAGCTTCGCTGGTTTACTGTAACAACGTCAACGGCCTCATTGCAGCTATGGGTTTAGCGTATGACCCTACAGAATGGCGACTCTTCATCAACTCCTCAAGCAGAAGCTTGAAAGCAGTACTACTCTACAATGGTAACAAGGTCGCGTCTGTTCCGTGGGTCACTCGGTGCAGATGACTGAAAGTTATAGTAACATGGAGCTTTTGCTAACTGCTTTGAAGTACAAACATCACAATTGGATGACATGCGGAGACCTAAAGGTATGTTCGTGTCTACAAAAAAAAATATACACACACACACACACATATATATACAGGGCGTCCCAAAAAATGTACACACACTTTAAATAATTATAAAGGCAGTGTTTATTAAAATACATTTCATTTTCAAAATGTAATAGAATCTACAGACATTATTTAATTGTTTTGTCAACGCCTGTTTTCAAACCGACGTCCGTTCTGGTCCAGGCACTGCTGATAACGCGAAGCAATGGAATCGCAAACATCACGAAACATTTCGTTTGGTATTTGTGTGCATTCTCGTTCAATGGCTGCTCTCAATTCAGCGACTGTTGCAGGTTTTATAGCGTAGACTTGTCTTTTAAGTATCCCCATAAAAAAAAGTCTAGTGGTGTGAGGTCTGGTGAACGCGGAGGGTATTCTACGAAACCCCTTCGTCCAATCCACATCCACATCGTGCCAAGTACCACTCGCAATACTCAACTCTTCGGTCCGGATCATCTTCATTAATAGCATGGACTAATCTTGGAATGTAACTTTTCCATTGACAGCGCTTCAAAATGCGTTGGACAGACGATTCTGAAATTCCTACCTCACGACTCGCTTGCCGCACAGATTTTCTTGGACTTTGGTGATACGTTTCCAGTACTCTTTCTTGCTTTGTGGGGCTTGTCGATGTCCGGTCTTCCGGAACCGCTTCTGTGGACATTCTGAACAGTTCCATCGGCTTCAAAACTTATCTCTAATTCGAGTGATGGTAAGTCGCGTTGGTGGATCTGTTTGAAACTCCCTCCTAAACTGTCTTTGCACTTCAACTGCGTTTTCACACTTCCAGTAGCATTTTAGAATGAATTTCCTTTGTTCAAAGCTTAGTCTGACTGCCATTATTAATTCTAATGGGTTTAACTTGGAAAGAAAGAAACATCAATTGAGCTATCAGCTGTTAAAGTGTGTATACATTTTTTTGGGACGCCCTGTATATATATATATTTAACTGCAAACACGCAGTATAATTAACGTAAAGAACGACGCTTGTATAGGAAATATCCGCGCAAGATGAGGGAGAACGAAACAAATGAAAAAATGAGGTAACCACCGGGAATCGAACCCGGGATCTTCCGATTGCCGGTCAGATATGATAACCATTACACCATGGGCCTCACTCCATCAAATGCCGTAATTCTCCTACATACGCGCAGATACCAATGCCCCAAGGGGCACCTCCCGCAGTATAATTAACGTAAAGAACGACGCTTGTATAGGAGAATATTCCGCGCAAGATGAGGAGGGAGAACGAAACAAATGAAAAAATGAGGTAAACCACCGGAATCGAACCGGGAACTTCCGATTGCCGGTCAGATATGATAACCATTACACAATGGGCCTCACTCCATCAAATGCCGTAATTCTCCTACATATGCGCAGAAAACCAATGCCCCAAGGGGGCACCTCCCGCATGCCGTACATATACACATTTAACTGCAAACACGCAGTATAATTAACGTAAAGAACGACGCTTGTATAGGAGAATATTCCGCAAGATGAGGAGGGAGAACGAAAACAAATGAAAATGAGGTAACCACCCGGGAATCGAACGTGATCTTCCGATTGCCGGTAAGATATGATAACCATTACACCATGGGCCTCACTCCATCAAATGCCGTAATTCTCCTAAATACGCGCATGGTTGGTTTCTGCGCGTATGTAGGAGAATTACGGCATTGATGGAGTGAGGCCCATGGTGTAATGGTTATCATATCTTACCGGCAATCGGAAGATCCCGGGTTCGATTCCCGGGTGGTTACCTCATTTTTCATTTGTTTCGTTCTCCCTCATCTGCGCGGAATATTCCTATACAAGCGTCGTTCTTTACGTTATATATATATATATATATATATGACCATAACAGCACGCACAACACCATAACCGTAACACCGCCACACGCCTGATCCAGCAGTACATTACCAATCTGGAACTCTGGCTGACTAACAATAGGATGTCAGCATCCCCTCAAAAATCCTCCATCACCCTCCTAACTCAGACCGCCACGAATCCCAAGCACACCCGAGAGTCACCCTCATGGGACATCCCTACTCTAAACAAAACCCAACAACTTGGCCTCACCCTAGACACACACATGTCCTTTTCCCTCACATATCAACATTTGCTCCAAAGCAAAAAAAACTCAACGCTCTCAGAACACTCACCTCCACAACATTCGGTCAACAGAAGGAATCCCTCAGTATCCTATACAAACAGTTTGTACGTACTACCCTAACTTACGCTGCCCCCGCCTGGTCCCGTCCATCTCCCACACAAACCAGAAAAAGATACAGACCACACAAACAGAGGTCTCAGAAGCATTACTGGCTGCCTCCGAACCACACCCATCCCACATCTACATGCAGATACGAAAATACTCCCAATCGAACACCACATGAACATGACAGGGACTCAATTCTTCTCCAGAGCACTGGCCCCAGACCACCCCTGTCACCATCTCACATTACACAATCCCCCACCCCGCAACAAAAAACGTACTCCTGCTGCTCACTATTCACAGCTACTGAACAATATCCCCCCCCCTCCCCTAAACATCAACCCATTAAACATCTCCACACAGAATTCACCCGGAAATACTACTCGACCAACCACACAACACTGTCCTTCACGATACTCCCCCTGTAGTCCATCAGAGCGAACAAACCCTCCCAAGGAAAACAAGAGTTACTCTGGCCAGGCTCCGTTCAGGCCACCACCCTCCCTCCAACAATACAGACACAGACTCCCCTAGCTGACACCTCCACCTGTCAAAAATGCTACCTCCACCCTGAGGACACAGAACACCTACTCTTACACTGCCACTCTCTCTCTCAACAAAGACACAACTCCAACATTACCTCTCTACGAGACCTATGGGACCCGTCCCCACGGTGGTCGCGGGATACCTGAGCGCCGCGGTTCGCATAAGAGAACCCGGGGGCTACGAAGTAAGTAAGTATATATATATTTATAGGTTATAGCCCTAGTGCTGGGTCTACAAGGCGGCTACACCAAATACCCCCGTTTCTGTCTGTGGGACAGCCGAGCAGACAAGCAACACTACGTACAACGCGAGTGGCCAGCAAGACGTGGCCTGGAACCAGGTTCGCACAACGTTCTGTCACACGCTCTCGTGAATCTGCGATGATTCTACTTCCGCGCTGCACATCAAGCTCGGACTTATGAAGAATTTCGTCAGAGCACTCAACAAAGAAAGCCGAGCTTTCGCTTTCCTGAATCAGGAATTTCCACGCGTCAGTGAGGGCAAACTGAAAGCAGGTATTTTTGACGGCCCTCAGATCAGGGAGCTAATGAAAGATGCTCAATTCGACGAAAGTCTGGAGGACAATGAGATCAATGCCTTGCTCGCATTCAAGTCCATTGTCACGAATTTTCTGGGCAACCACCGAAGTCTAGAGTACGAAACGTGTTGTCGAGGAGCTCCTGCAGAGTTTCCAGGCTCTTGGTGCACCTATGTCCATAAAGATACATTTTCTCAGCTCGCATTTAGACTACTTTCCGGACAACTGCGGTGATGTCAGCGAGGAGCAAGGAGAGCGCTTCCACCAGGATATTCGAGTGATGGAAGAGAGGTATCAGGGCGCTGGGATGTGAACATGCTCGCGGACTATTGCTGGTGCCTCAAGAGAGACGTTCCAGCTGTGGAAACACAGACGAAAGTCTTTGAAAGCCCTTTCGTCCACATTAACTGTACTCGTGTACCATTTTTATATACTTTGTACATTTTCTGTCAATTTAAGTCCGTTTTAAAAAAATAAACTTGCTAATTTCATAACGATTATTTTCGAATTATCTATTTTTTTAAATGAGATAGCATAAAAACCTGACCTGATTGCAAAATGAGTTTCATTTTGAATTCAGCATGCAAAAATTATAAACACAACAACTAAAAAAACCTTGACCTCATGGAAAAAAATTTTCAAACGCAGACCAGTATATCAATCAAAGTATTTCCAAAAGAATATTCCCATCAATGCTAAAAACTGGTTGTATACACCCCTTTTTAAAGGGGGTGATCCTACACTAGCAACAAATTACAGGCCGGGTGTTCATTATCTGTGTTCAGCAAAGTTTTGAAAAAATTGTAAAAAGTAGAATGCAGCGATATTTAGAATCCTACAATTTATTATCTCCAAATCATATGACCGTAATAATAAAACGGAAATGGCTATTTTAAATCTTAGGAAAAATGCAAATAGAACTAAAGAAAACAAAGAAATAATTTTATCATATTTATGGATTGAGTAAGGCGTTTGATGTAATAGACCATAATATTCTACTAATAAATTATATTGTTACGGCTTTATGGGAGCAATTAGTGAGTGGTTTAAAAGTTATTTGTCCAATATATATCATTTTGTATCAGTAAATAAAGTTTGTTCAACTAAAGCGTTTGTCAGACACAGTGTGTCACAGGGGTCAGTTCTGGGTCCACTGTTATTTTTATTATACAGGGTGACCCATAAGTCCGGCATCATAGGAAAAATAATAAAAAAAGGCAAAACAAAAAGCTTTTATTTACAGACGTGCTCAATATGTCCACCAGTTTCAATTACAAATTCAGACGTGATACCGCTGTGTAGGCCGGGTCGAAATCTAGTCAAAATGATTTTTTTAGATGGGCACTATGTGGGGTTTATGAAATGAATCCTGAACAACACACTCCAAAAGAAAGTTTATGCTCCCCTCCGTACCACTAGCATACTCCCTCTTATTTTTGGCGCTGCCCCAAATAAAAATAGTATCATAAATCAAAATGGAGATCATTTAGAGATTTTTTTATAGAGATGACCCCCCCTTAAAATTGCATAATATACCTCATGTGCAATTTTCAGGCAATTATCCAAGAAATTTCAAATCCTTGAAAATTGCCGCATCCCCAAAAAGTGTTATCAGTATATAGAAAAGGGTGGCATAAACTTTAGTTTGGAGTACTTATTGCCTAGGAGACCAATTCATAAACCTCATATAGGCCTAGTATATTTGTCTGAAAAGAAGACAATAGTCTATTGTACCATTATTACACAAAACAGCTTTGAAGTAAAACAAATTTAATTTAAAAATTACCTTCACAATTCACTAATTACTTGTGGATGTTCCTTGGCCCCATTGGCTTTCCATTCAAACAGTGGCAGTCTTTTCTTGATCCAGTGATGAGGATAAATGTGCCGATTGCCGTAGCCAATCCTTTGTTCTGATGCTTTTGTCACTAGTTCACTGCACTTTCCACGCTTTGACTGTGGCATGAAAAGGCAGCAATTTTGAAGGGTTCTGTTCCTGTATGCGTAGCTCTCATTGCTGAAATTCCTTATCAAAGGTGGAGGATTGATAGCTTCCTTTCTCCAGTCAATCATCTCATAGTAGTCTTTGGAATCGAAATTCAGAGATTTAGGAAGCTCAAAATTTCGTGTGCCACTGAAACGTGTCCGACTGAGAAGTATCTTCTGAAGAGCATCTTCTCTGACATGTTGTCTGCTATCAGTAAGCATTGACAGTAAGATAGCTTCGGGATTGGCAAAATAGGCATTATTACGGAACACTGGTTCCATAATAATGCGATGTTTTTCTTCAAATCCTCGCATCAAGACAATAAAATGAAAAAAAATCCGTGCTCCGTCAGTAGCTTTAGGATGGGATTTGATATGAAACCATCCAGGAGCATGATTTCATGACGATGGTTACCAGTTCGTTCAGATTTTGTTCGGGATGCAAAGTCGATACATATAAACGAAGAAGAATCCGGTTTGCTCGGGTAATCCAGCGAGCATGATGAATGGCACCTGGAGACCTGCGGGTTAGACTTTCAGATAACCCATCCAGATTGCACTGCTAGGCACATATCATAGAGATACTTTTGATCACTGCTCAACTCTTTCACGACATTCGGTGGTATATCTTGGACGTTGCCCTGAACTGGTGAAAAATGCCACTAAGTCTAAAATGGTTAAATCACATTTCAATTGGCTCCAATTGAACCTTTAAAGGTATTTGGCCCTGATGTTTTTTTCGTCTATGGTTTCAAATATGTGTCTGAAGGGGAGTTCATTCATGTGTAAAAGAGACACGAGCCATTGAACTGATCTATGCAAAAAAAATTCAATCAATTTTATGGTACCAGCAATTCTACCAGTATGACAGCAGTACCGTCGCATAGCAGGGCATTGAGAGTGTCGATGCTAGCTGAATCAATTAAGAACGTTATAATTCATCAGCTATACACCGAGCATTTCCTGCGTCAGGGCAGAGATGGTCTACATAGATACCTCCAGGGTCTTTGATCAGCACCATAATGTTTTCTTTCTCTTTTCCATGCTTGGTTAACGTATCATCCTTTCTTCCATCAAACCCTATACATTCAATATTCACATTTTCACATCTAGATCTAACAATATTTGCTTGCCTACACGAATTCTCTCTCTTTCTATTTTCTTCCTATCAAGCATGTTAGATTGATCGATTATTCCATATCTTTCAATGCAGCATTAACAATAGCTGCTGTAGCTCTCGAACTCACACGGTAACGGTCTGCCACCAATGGTAATTCATTGTATAAATACCTATTTTGATAATTTTCAATCAATTCCACTCGGGCACGAATTCTAGTTTTGTCAGTCTTCTATATCTTCGCTAAAGTCACTACTGAAGAAGATGGTACAACTTCCATGCCTCTGCCATTTCCACTTGTGACCTTTGTTGCCTCTCTTGTCTTTTCTCTGCTCTTGAGAGGAATCGCTCTGGACAGCGGCAGCTTCACGATCAAATGGCCCTAATTGATTTATTCTTTGCATTTGGCCTACAAATGACTCCCACTCTACCATTGGGATTTTACCTCGCATCGACAAAACGGCCTTTCTATTCCTTTATCATAACATTTGCAAGTACAAATGTCGAACATTCTTCATATGAAGCAAGTTTTTTAGCAAAATTTTCATTCCTTTGACGTAGAGGAACCTTGTTCAAGGAAAGAGCTGATCTGATTAATCTTTCCACTGCAGAAGAAATAGATCTTTCTTGAATGACGGGGAAAGAGAACATAGCCCCAAATATCTTGAAGATCTTTGGTAACTATATTGTAGCAATCGTTCGCAGTTGCTGATCCCTTGACTTGATTTTTTCTCTCTTTTGAATGAAGAAATAGTGTCTGACAAGTCTGTCTTTGTAGGAATCATGATCGGCGGAATTCAGTGGCAAAACCAAAAGCTGCATTCGAAGATTTGTTTCTGGTGACATTTTTTCAACCTTTTTAAAAAATTAAAAAATCCATTTTATAGAATCACGCATGGATCTTAAGTAATCTAAAGAGCATAAATTCTTATAATTCCTGTAAAATAATATGATAATTAGAACATGAAATTTATTGGTATTGAATTTGAAATTCAACACAGCTCAGTAAATTGATTACACATAAACGATGTTTATGTGTAATCAATTTTCTGATATAGCAAATATTTGAGAAAATACGCGTGGTGAAAATTTTGAGAAATCCAAATTTTTGAGGTAATTGCCTGAAAATTGCACACGATATATATTATGCATTTTTAGGGGGGGGGGGGGCATCTCTATGAGAAGATGCTCTAAATCAGGGTGGGGAAACTTTTCAGTACCAAGGGCGAAAATCGATAACATAAACACCTCCGCGGGGTCTGGCAAATTTTAAGCTTATATAGAGCGTGTCCCAAAGAAATGTATACCCACTTTGTTCGATAATACTAGCTATGAGGATAATAAATATTTACTTTTTATATGTTTTTAATAAAGAATTGTCTCCTGAATCTAAATATGTAATTATTTTATTAAAAATTGAAGAACAAAAAAGTTACAGATGTTTAAATCATAATTATTATTTTCGAGACTTCATGAGCGATATTTTCTAATATTTTAACCGACTGTTTTGAGATACTTATGTTTAGTGTTGATTGAAGCATAAATGTTGTAATTATTAGTTAATTCAAAAAATTTACAAATTCCATGGTTCAATGACACTTTATCTAAGATGTTCGACGTCTTCCAGAACGTTGTTTTTGTAAGTTTTGCACAGGCCGTCGGTTTCAAACTTATCTCGTATACGTGCAAAAATATTAGAAAATATCGCACATGAAGTCTCGAAAATAATAATTATAATTTAAACATCTGTAACTTTTTTGTTTTTCAATTTTTAATAAAAATAATTACATATTTAGATTCAGGAGAAAATTCTTTATTAAAAAGCATATAAAAAGTAATATATTTATTATCCTCATAGCTGGTATTATCGAACAAAGTGGGTATACATGACATTTTTTCAACCTTTTTAAAAAATTAAAAATCCAGCTTTTATAGAATCACGCATGGATCTTAAGTAAATCTAAAGAGCATAAATTCTTATAATTCCTGTAAAAATATATGATAATTAGAACATGAAATTTATTGGTATTGAATTTGAAATTCAACACAGCTCAGTAAATTGATTACACATAGTTTCATTTATGAGACTATTTTCATTTTTGGGGCGGAGCCAAAAATAGGAGGGAGTATGCTAGTGGTACGGGGGGGAGCATAAACTTTCTTTTGGAGTATGTTGGTCAGGACCCCAATTCATAAGCCCCACATAGTGCCCGATCTGCCCCAGAAATTCGACCCGGCCTAAATTACCCAGTCAGCAAGCACACGGTGAATGATGTAAGGAGTAATGGTGTTACATGCCCCATTGCCCCAATAATGCGCTGCCGCAAATGTTAAACACTCCTAATTTTCTCTGCGTATACCAGCGCTTTCAAGTGGCCCCAGAGATAAAAATCTAGTGCGTGAGATCCGGGCTTCTAGCTGGCCATTCCACAGACCCTCGACGTCCTATCCAATGACCAGGGAATTGTTGGTACAGGTATTCCCTTACTTGGGTGCTGTAATGTGCAGGAGCGCCGTCTTGCTGGAACCATGTTGGAAATTTCCTTCTTCGTTCAAGGCACTGGGAAATGCTTCTTCCTTGAGCATACGTAGGTAGGTGCCTCCAGTGACATGTTCATCGAAAAAGGGGGGGCCTATGATGCGATCCTTCCAAATGTCACAGCATACCATCACCCGAGATGCACCTTGTTCCTTGAAGAGGTATACCAGTGAGGGTTGTTTTGAGACCAGTAGCGGGTGTTCTGTCGATTTACCTCACCATTTCCATAAAAAACAGCCTCGTCATGAACAGAATGGTGGACGGGAAATTGGCATCCCGAGCATATTGTTTCCGTAGCCCATTCACAAAATTCCATCCGTCGGTCGGGATCATCTTCGCTTAATTTCTGTAGGATCTGAAGTTTATATGGATGCCATTTGTGAGCCTGAAGAATGCGATGGATACTACTTTTCGACACTCCTGTCTCGGCGGACAATCGCCGAAGAGACAAGTTTATTGGGACTTCTGTTAAAATGAGCCAGGATAGCAGTCGCTGTATCATCGTCAGTGGACCTCCTTGAAGGTCCACTGCGAGGTTTATCTTCTATGGATCCTGTTTCCTTAAATTTTGCAACAAGTCTGCTAACACAGCTCTGTGTTATTGGCTCGCGGTCTGGATGCAGTCTGTTAAATTCAGCAGCGGCCTCTCTTTGACTCCGATTTCCTATGAGTAGAATTATCTGGATTCGTTCTTCCTTGCTCACAGACATTATGGCCTGTAGAAAGAGAAAAATATGAATTATGGTTTGTAGAAATAGAAAAATATGAATTTCTCCTATGATGCCAGACTTATGGGACACCCTGTATATAAATGACCTTCCACGTTCATCTGATATACTGAACTTCATGTTTGCAGACGATACAATTGTGTCTTTTTCCTGCAAATATGTTAATTCAGCTAAGAATATATTTAATTCAGAATTCATCAGTGTAATGAAATGGTTGACCATCAATAAACTCTTCCTAAATACTAGTAGTAAAACAAATTTCATGATTTTTACTAATAAAAGAAATGTATATCTTGATGAACTTAATGTTAATGAAGTCACTATAAAGAAGTGTACTGTAACAAAATTTCTTGGTGTAATGCTAGATAAGATTTGCAATGGAGTGATCATGTAAATTGTATCACGAAAAAGACTTCAAGGAGCGTTGCTATAATGTTAAACTTAGAAATGTAGTCCCTAAACAGGTTTTATTGACTCTATCATACTCTTATTCTCCCTTATAACGTACTGCACCCTTATTTGGGGAAACTCCGCTAACAACGCATTAAACAGTATCTGTCATCCAAACAAGAGCACTAAGGTTATTTATCTGATGCCGATTTCCTTGATATCACTAGTGCATTATTTAAAGAGCTAAATTTACTAAAGGTCAATGATATATGAAACTGACACATTTTATTTTATTTACAAGTGTAAGAACAAAATCATTAATTTACAATGGGTAAATAAATATTTCGTTACTCAAGAAATCTACTTGTATCAGACCAGAAATAGATCAAAGCATGTCATACCTCAATTTAGATTATCTTCTTCATAAAAACTACCCATTTTCATTGGATTGAAACTATGGAATGGCTTAAATGCTGATATAAAACATATTGCGAATGTAAATTTGTTGAAAACCAAGTTGAAATCCCGATTAATAATGGCATACTAACAAAAATCTAGGATTAATGTCGATTACTATTTCTTGTGTGTAATCTAGTACTAAAAACACATTTCTTGGGATTGTTAATTTCTTATCTCTCATACATAATATTGATTTCTTTGTATGGTATTGGTATAATGCCTTCAATGGTGACCTTGCATTTCGCATATCAATAATGATAATTTAAGATTAATACATACTTTAACTACTACTAATACTTATTTACTTACTGACTTATTATTATCAGGTCATCCCATAAGTAATGTCGTTTTTTAGATCGGAATTTGAAAGAGAAAAAAAACTCAACTGAAACTTTTTAATCTAGTATATTTTCCATCGGAATCAATGACACTCTGCCAACGTTCTACAAGCTTTTCAATGCCATGTTTATAAATTCAGGCGGTTTTGAGCAAAAAACGTAGAGAGACTGGTGTGCAGGTCATCTAAAGAAGTATACTGTTTCTCGTCAAGATAGTTTTGCAGACTCCTGAAGAGATGATAATCTGAAGGCGCAAGGTCTGGAGAATATGGAGGATGTGGAAGTTTTTCCCACCCAAGCTCCTCAATTTTTGCAGAAGTGATCCGAGCGGTATGAGGACGTGCGTTGTCGTGGTGGAACACGATTCCTTTCCGATTAACCAAAGAAGGTCTCTTTTCTTTTAGTTCAATCGATCCAGTTGTTGACAGTAGACTTGAGCGGTGATTGTTTGGTTGTGTGGTAAGGTTTCAAAGTGTATTACACCACCTTTATCCCACCAAACACTAAGCAACACCTTCCGAGGGTGAAGATTTGGTTTTGGCTGTGGTGTCGCTGGTTCTCCGGCACAAACCTACTGTCGACGGCGCTTAACATTCTGGTACAGTATCCACTTTTCATCACCAGTCACTAAACGGTGCAAAAACGAATCTTGGAGTTCACGGGAATGAAGAGCTGTGCTAATGTTTACCCGCACCCTCAGACTGTCGACCGACAATTCATGTGGCACCCATTTTCCTAACTTAGGCACTTTCCCGAGTTGTTGCAAATGTCGATGGATGGTGGACGGGGATGAATCGAGTTTCTGGGCCAATTCTTCGACAGTTGTTGAACAGTCTTCTTCAAGTGCGGCTAACAGCAGGTCATCATCAAACTCAGCAGGGCGTCCAGACCAGAGCGTGCTGCATCTGTCAAACAGCAGTCACCATTCCTAAACTTTTGAAACCATCTTTGACATTTCTTCACATGCAGAATATCGTTGCCATAAACGTCCTGAATGTTTCGCGTTGCTTCAGTAGCACTATTCCCTTTTTTGAACTCGTAAAGCATTATATGCCTGATATGCTCTTCTGATACCACCATGTTTATGAGGGGTTCACATAAAACAAAACACACGTCTTCACTGGTCAAGGTCTGTAAAGTATGTAGCGAAACACGATAGATCTCCTCTTAGATATAACCTTTGGAAAATTTATGCTTAAACCGAGTAGGACTAGTTTAAACTTAATCTATCGTACAAAACGACATTACTTATGGGATGACCTGATAATTAATAATAACGCTGTTTATTTTTAATAAGAGCCCAGTAAAGCCTAAAGCTTAAGGGCCAAATTAAATAAAATAATTAGTCCAACTTCACAATTATTTAGGTCATTGTAAATTGTAAAAACCAATATATTTATTTTATTATTAATAAAGGTTATTCAATTCAATTCAATTAACAACTGTATGTTCTGTTAAAATTATCGTAATATTGCATTTATTCATTTTATCAGTAGAGTTTCTGATTTGATTTCGATTTTTATTAAATCACAACTTCATTTCCAGAAAGGTACACTATCTCCAGACTTTTCATCGTGAGACAGTGTCCATAAAAGTTAAATGGTGTTCTTTAGTCTTTCAAAAGTATTGAAGGCCTAACAAAATTAAAAGATGAAAAGTACTGACTAACTTACTTCTCCATTATCCATTACTCCCATTGAAGAAGTCTGTCCACAAGCAATATCAACAACTCTTCTTCCCCCAATGTTGGCAATCACTTTCCTTGGTGTTGGCTGATTTGTTGTTGTTCCAGAACCAATCTGCCCACAGTTATTTTGACCCCATGCAAGAACCTGACATGATGATACAAGTTGTTTTTAATAAAATTAATATCAAACTGATGCCTCACGTGGGTGATATTTGACATCTTAATAAGCAGTCTGAAATTAATTTAAATTACAATGTAGGTTTGTACTACCAATTTTAAAATTTAGTCCATGAGGCATTTTGTGTTGAATTCAGGGCTGCCAGTGATGATCCAATTAAAAAAGTGAAAACAAGAGAGAAATATTGGAAAAAAATTAACAAAAAGGGACACTTTTTCTGTTAATTAAAAATTAATGCTTAATTCAACCTTTTTCTGCTTCAAATATAGGCCACACACACAGACACACACATATAGACTCTCTGCCACCTCTCTACAAGCATTTCAATTCCATATTGATAAAATTCCTTCGGTTTAAAAGCAAAAAACTCGGAGGGCAATGTTGATAGCCTTGAAACTTTCAAGTTCTTTCCCATCAAGATAGTTTTGAAGACTTCTGAAAAGGTGGTAATCTGATGGTGCAAGGTCTTGTGAATACGGAGGATGTGGAATTTCTTCCCAGCCAAGCTGTTCAATTTTAGCAGTGGTGATTCGAGCAGTATGAGGAACCGTGTTGTCTAGTTGAAACACAACACCCTTGTGAGTGGCCAAAGAAGGATGTTTTGTTTGCAATGCAACGCTCAGTCTTTGAAGTTGCTGACAGTAAACTTTGGCTTTAATGGTTTTATTGGGCTGCAACAATTCAAAATAAACCACTCCTTGAATATCCCACCAAACGCACAGCAAAACCTTCCTGGGGTGCAGATGTCCTCTTGGCTGTGGTGTAGCACTAACCCAATGCTGATGATGTTTAACACTGTGATAAAGCACCCATTTATCATCCCCACTAACGAGTCGATTCAGAAACGGTGATTGAAGTTGCCGAGAATGCAATGAAGAGCAAATGTTCACACGATCTCTACAGTTGTCTGGTGACAACATATGGGGAACCCACTTCCCAAGTATTGACACTTTTCCCAGTCGTTGCAAGTGGCAATGAACTGTCAAATTTAGTTGCTGGGCAAGTTCTTCAACAGTTACAGGAGGATTTTCTTCAAGCGTAGCTATCAGAAGGTCATCATTGAACTAAACAGGTTGGCGCAAGCACGCTTCATCAGTCACCAGTCACCAGACCTAAACTTCTGGAACCATCATTGACATTTCCTTACATTTGGAGCTTCCTCCCCATAAATATCCTGAATATTTTTTGCAGCTGCAGTAGCATTATTTCCTTTTCTAAACTCATAAAGCATTATATTCCTAATGTGTTCCTCTGACACCTCCATCTTATCCGTAAGGGTGAAATAAATGAAGATTGTTAATGCAATGAAACTTCACTTAGACTGAGAAGTAACATGTCTAAACACACAAAAATTCGAGTTTTCCACAAAATATACACAGAAGCATGTGCAAACACGACGTGAGTTTAGCAATGCAAAATAACGACATTACTTATGGGATGACCTGATATATATACACAGGGTGTTTCAGGAGGAAAGGTCAATACTTCGGGAGGTGATAGTATCGGTCATTGTGATAAAAAAAGTTCATATGAACACGTGTGTAATTCTGAATGGTAACGGAGATAGAACTGTTTGAATCTGATGCGCGCGCAGCTCTTCCTCCCCCTTCCCTCCCCTATAACCTTGAACCATGTAAGTTGTAATGTAAGCATGTAACATAAGCCAATCGACAGCTGACTGTTGTGAGTGACATTGTTTGGTGTTTGAAGCAGTGTTAAGAATGCCACACACCTTCACACATACCGAATATGCAGATATGGTGTATATCTATGGTTTTTGCGGTGGAAGTGCAACAGCTACTGTTGCAGAATACCGTCGACGGTTTCCGAACCGCAGAATTCCGGATCGAAGTGTGTTTACCAGGGTTTTCAACACATTGCGTGAGATTGGTACACTTCCCAGCGCTCATGTTTCATCTGAACGTGAAGGTCAACAAGATGTGGATGAAGTGGAAAACATTCTTCAGTTGGTAGAGCGTAGTCCTATTACTAGCTCACGAAGAATTTCTACACGTCTCGGTATACCACACACAAGAGTATGGCGAACATTACGTGAGGAAGGCTTGCAGCCATATCATGTACAGCGTGTACAACACCTTCAACCAAGAGACGCTGCCATGCGACTGGAATTTTGTCATTGGGTAAATGCTAATCGCCGATTGCTTCGATTAATACTGTTCACCGATGAAGCTACTTTCACCCGTGACGGTATCAACAACACTCGTAACTCTCATCGGTGGTCAGACGAAAATCCAAATGCCACGGTGGAAACAAATTTTCAACATCGCTTCTCCGCCAATGTGTGGTGCGGTATCATCGATGATCAGCTGATTGGCCCTGTTACTTTAGAGAATCGTCTTACAGGACAAAGTTACCTAGAATTTCTGCCAAATGAATTGCCAGGACTATTGGAGGATGTTCCTTTGGCTACACGCGCTGGTATGTACTTTCAGCATGACGGAGCTCCTCCACATTCTACCCGTCTGGTGATGCAATACCTAAATCAAACTTTCCCCGGTCGATGGATCGGCCACGGTGGTCCCATTCAATGGCCACTAAGGTCTCCAGACCTCTCCGTTAGATTATTGTTTGTGAGGGTGGATGAAAAGTAAAGTTTACAAAAGAAAGGTGGATACACGAGACGAATTGCTCGCGCGCATTTTGGATGCTGCTGCCCGCATAAAGGAACTTCAAGATCAACTCAATGAACAACACGCGATCTTCGCACACGAGTTGCAAAGTGCAGTGAGGTTGACGGTGGGATTTTCGAAAACGTATTGTAAACTGTAACAAATTTGTCATTTCTGTATCTGATACCATTCAAAATGCCAATGTTTAAACATTAAATGTTAGAAACAGTAATTGGTTTCTCTTTCTTGATTACCATTAACAATGCTTTTGTATTTGTAGATTCAAAGAGCTCTATCTCCGTAACCATTCAGAATTAGACACATGTTCATATGAACTTTTTTCCTCACAATGACCGATACTATCACCTCCCGAAGTATTGACCTTTCCTCCTGAAACACCCTGTATAATTAGGCTGGGTCGAAAATGGGAAATTTTTTTATTTCTTAAAAAGTACACTATGTGAGAAGTTTCATTTTATCAACTTAACAAAATATTAAAATATTAAACATGTGCTATCCCTGCTACCCCTAGCACATACCCCCACCTTTTTTACCCTCACATTTGCATATATTTAAATGGGAAAAAATGTTATTTCTTAAAAAGTACACAGTGAGGAGGTTTTTTTTATCACTAACAAAATATTAAAAAAATCAAGCATGTGCTACCCTACTACCCCTATCACATGCCCCTCCTCCCTTTTTTACCTTCATATTTGCATATGTTTAATGTTGTTATATGTTACATAAGTTGTTTGTTTAATGCTTGATATTTTCATGTTTCAGATAAATAGAAATAATTTGCATTTGCTTTATAATTTGAATTATCATAAATTATAAATTACATATAATTTGATTTTAATTCTGAATATAGGCTATGACTACTAGAAGCAAGTCCTCAAATGCAGCCTTTGGATATCCTACGGAATTCCCAACAGCCATGACTCCTTCAAAAGCAGATGTTGTGAGACACTACCTTTTTGTGCGCCGTCGTGAAGAGGCTAAATCAAAAGGATCAGCAACTGCTAATGATTGTTGCAGGGTTGTTGTAAAAGATATTGAAGACATCTTAAAAGTCAATCAGCTAATAGAAGCAGCCTCAAAATTGAACAAGGTGTCATTACATCGAAGAAATGAAAGTTTTGCCTTAAAAGTAACCTCAGTATGATGAAATGTTTGATATATCTTCTTGCGAATGCTATGATAAGGGAATTGATAGGAAATCTTGTAGGTGTAAGGATAAAATACCAATGGCAGAATGGGAGTCTTTTGTGGGTCAAAAACAAAGAAAAAATCAGTTACGACCAATTGATCGCATAGCTAGTTCAACAAAGAGGAGATCTTTAGCAAGAGCCCAAGAAGCACAAAACCGTCAACTAAAAGCACAAGAAGAAATGACTGAAGCCACCAATGTTTTACCATCGGAATTTATAGAAAATAACGAAGACATGGATGTAGATTCAGAGTCAGGATGTAGATTATGACGCCAATTTAGAATTGACCGAGAATATTCAGAACAGGCACTCCTATAAAAAACCTAGCATTAACAGCAGATCATATCGTGTAATTTGTAGAGCTGCAGCTGCAATAGTCAATGCAGCTTTAAAAGATATGGGGATCCTTAACCACACCAACATGCTTGACAGAAAGAAATTAGAGAGAGAAAGAAATCGCACGGATGAAACAAATACTTTTAGGTCTAAATCCAAAACTCTGAAGATGGAGTGCCTTGGATTTGATGGAAGGAAAGATAACACATTAACTAAAAGTGGAAAGTAAAAGAAGAACACTATGTTATTGTGAAAGAACCTGGAAGCATCTATGTAGACCATGTCACACCAGATAATGGAGCTGCTCACTGCATAGCAGAAGAGTTGATAACTATTATTACAGACTCGAACAGCACAGATACTATCAAAGCTTTACTGTGTGATAGTACTCCTGTAAATACAGGAAAAATTGGTGGAGCCATAAAACTGGTTGAAATTCATCTTAACAGACCAGTGCAGTGGTTGGTGTGCCTCTTGCATTTGAATGAGATGCCTTTTATGCACGTCTACAAAGCCATTGATAGTAAAACAAACAGGTCCAAATACTTTTGTGGGTTCAATTCAGGGTTGGTACCCAAAAACCCAACCTAAAAACCCACATCAATTTACTTCTCATAAACTTATTTTTAACTTGGCATTTTTATAATATAGTTATGCAGTTTATATTAACAACTATAAACTAAAATTTCCAGAAACTACTTATTTGACATGTTTCATTATGAACCTTATATCTAATACTGTATCTAATTTATCTATCTTCTAACTGACTACCTATATCTAAAAATAAATCATGTTTCTTTTCAGCTTTATAATTTAAATAATTTAAGTGGTACCTAATACTGATTACTGATCAGTATGTTCAGCATCTTTTGACCTTAGGTGGCGGTAGATTCGAACCAACATTTCTGCCTTTTCTTTCCCTAACCTATTTCGCATTTTACTCCATACCAAGCCAAACGTTGAAAAAATCTTTCCAATGATCTGGAACTGGCCGGACAACTATGAATAGATCTCATAAATTTAGCAAAACCTAATGGTAACTTGGTCTTTTTTTTCTTTCATTTCAACAATTTTCCACCAATTACTAGCTGATGTAGAGCTCACTATACTATCTTTGAATAAATAAGGAGGAAAAATTAGTGCGTCTTTTAAGCGGAATGCATAATATCCTGCCATGTATTCTGAATTTATTTCAATCAGCCATTCTTCAGCCTCTTCCTCTTGAACTCTATTCAGTTTTTGTCCTGAAAAATAATAGAACTGTGTGGAAACAAAAATAAAGCTAATAATATAGATTATATAATTTATGTTATGGTATCTAATCTATGCTAATTGTTATCTAATATGGCAATGCCAGATGATTTGATTCAGATTAGAGAAAACTCTTTTGCCCATACAGTTGAGTTACCTGTTTTATATATTGATAGTAGTTAAGCATTTAGGTCCTATTTACCTTCATACTTTGGGTCAATTATATTTGCCAAAAAATGATATGGCTCCATAGCTTTTTCAAATCTCTTAATATCTTCTTTGTATGGAGCTAATTTTTCACTTGGATTAAATTGAGCCAAATTTCAACAATCAGATAATGTTGTATTATCAGCCTGCAACTGTAACAAAAAAATAAAAACTATAAAGTTATATATGGCTGAATGAAAACATCTGTAAACATTTAGAATTATGCATTGTTAGAATTATTTTTGGCGTTACAAGTTACAACACATAAAATGAAGTGTATTTTAATTATTTATTAGTAGTGCTTTTGTACAGGATTCTATAAATAAAATGTGCACTGTAAGTCTATAAAATATTGAAATTAGTATTGGTATTTAAAGTTAAGTAATTTTAACTGCATAATATAAACACACCTTATCTAGAGCATTTCCAACAAGTAAGAGTTGTGACTGTAATTTGAGTGCCTCTCTCTGTATTGATAAGTTATCTATCAATTCTCCGATGTTGTGATCAATGTCTTCAATATGCTCTCCTCTTATTTCTATATATAGAGAGTAATTGAAATAGGTTTTTATGCATTCTAACTGAGAATTCCATCTGGTTTCATTGGTAGTTACGGCATCATACCTCCTTTCTCCATTAACCAACCCTAAAATATAAATTTTTATTACAAATATTGCTGGATTTGACAGCATAAATAAATAGCCTATGCAACTTATTAATGAGTCGTGAATTAGGATTCACACTGGTGACAGTGCTAATACATAAAAGTAAAGCTGACAGTAGCTAATTTATTGGATTTGTTTTTAGTTTACATGAGGTTGGTGATGGTTTCGGAAATATTTGTTAATTTCTACAACATGCTTGAGAACTGATTTTGGGGAGATCTTTTTCTACCAAGAATTTCTCTCATTCTTATCATTTTGTTTTCGTTATCAGTGCATATAGCAAATACCTGAAAATAAAATGTCATAACTCATAAGGAACTGAGCATTTGAGTATACCAAGGCGGAGAATTACATTCAGTTTATAACTAAATAAAATGTACCTACAAAATAGTTATACTTACATCAATGCCACATATTTCTTTAGTTTTGTTATTGCTTCTCTAGCTAACTGTGCACAATATTCTGCTGTCTTTTTGTACTTCCAGCATCTACTGCTGAAATCAGATATGGCTTTTTTTCCATTATGAATACTGTGCGCAATAATAGGATCATTACCTACTGAACTCCAGCCATCTTGTATAAGGGTAATGGTACAATCATCAAGATTAAGGTCATTCTTCATTTCATGGATTACTTCTTCATTAACTTTTATTAACAGATCAGATGCCAACCTTTTCCTGTTTGGTGGTTCATATCCTGATCTTAGACCTTTGATTAATTTTATAAATTCTTTATTTTCTAAAACGTTGAAGGGTATGTTAGCTGAAAAAAAAGAACCTTGCAACTTGTAAATCTAATTCTTCCTTTTGGTCCACAGTCGTTCTTACCACAAATGGTGTAATTGATCTTTGCCTTTTATGCTTTATTGGTGTTGAATGACAGAATGTGGATGATGAAGAACTGCACTGGTGCACTCATATCAGGCACATTTTCACTTATAATCTTTGGATCATCTTTACCAGAAGCCAAAGTTGGAGGAAGTGAATCAGTTTCAACTGATGTTCCAAATTCGAGTCTCGGCATACCTCTTGCCTCATTTTCAAAACATTCCACTTTTCTTTTACTGCATTTCTCTAGATGATGTTTCACTCTCTCAATTTTTCGAGTGATACTTTCTTTGCAATAATTGCATAGTACTCTAGTAGGCTGATCACTTAATAAAGTCACCTCGTCCCATTCGCTAGCTTTAGATCTTCCACCTCTATAACTCTGAGTTTGGCATCTTAAAAATTTAAATTTGAGTTAGGTCTAAATAAAGCTGAAATCTGCTGTTAAGAAATAAAAGAAAGACCTAAAATTAAAATGGAGAAAATTCTAATATGTCATTATCATCTCTCATATCTGAACTTTCTGTGAAATAAAGATGTCTTTTAATATATATTGTAGATTAGATAAATAAATTAATAAAATAATAAATATATTAGGCACTACATAATTATCGAACCTTTCAAAGAAAACTTTCAACCCATCAAAAAACCAAAAACCCAAAAACCCAGTTGGGTTTTTGCCAACCCTGGTTCAATTGGGAATAAACTGAAAAAAGATTTAACAAAATTGGAGGTAGTCAAATATTCTCACAAAGGGAAACATTAAAGAAATTCCAGCAAATGTTGTGAAGGAGCTAAGCAGTGATCAAAGATATCTCTATGATGTGTGTCTGGCAGTGCAAACTGGAGACACTTCTCAAGATCTGTCCACTCAATCCCCAGGTACCCTTCAACATGCTCGCTGACTAACTCTAGCCAACAGGGTCCTTCGATTATACATCTCAACGCCAAATCCGATAAAAACCTTCAAGATATAGTCAAGATTATTATGCAGTTCTATGCTCCAGGGTGGTTTTGGATAAAATCTCATCCTAATACAACTGATGGTGCATATAACTTTTGGCATTTAATGTGCTTGCTTCAAAATTTAGATGAACAACATAGATCAATCATAGAACCAGTATTAAAGAATAACGCCTACTTTGCCCACCCAGAAAATATACTCATATCAATGGTAACTAACAAGAGACTAGAAATTAGGGAGCAAGCTATTCAGAAAATCATCCTTTCAAAAACAGGATTTTCAGGTACCAGAAACTTGAGTTGCCTCAAAACCCTCAATTTCCAATCTACTGACTACACTGAGATGATCGATTGGCAAAAAGAGATCATTACTCCTCCACCGCTGCTAAACAATTTTAGCGACGATGAGCTACTACAGGCTCGATGTAAGCCACTGGAGATAGCTTCTTTTCCATGCCACAGTCAAAGTGTGGAAAGGGCAGTGAACCTAGTAAGAAAGGCATGTCAGGAAAGAATAGGATATGACAACCATCAAAAGTTTATCTTAAACTCATTAGAATCAAGGCGAAAACTGCCCAAGTTTGAATGGAAGGCCCAATGGAATGAGTAAGAAACATATGAAATAAAATTTCCTAATGATATTGAAAATTTCTTCCCTTTTGATGTGATAAGGAACAATGAAAAAATGAATTGAATTTTAGCACATTTATTATGCCTGCAATTTTTTCTTCTGAATATATTGTTGTACTTATTAATTTTCCTAACACTGTACATTATTAAATAAAATATTAGACATTAATTAAGATTTATGTAATCAAAAAACCTGAATGAAGAGTAAGTCTCACATAAATGGAATATTCTTCAGTACAGTATAGGTCAAAAAGTGAAAAATTGTGCCAGGGGTAGGCTTTAAACAGCGAAAATAATTTATGAGGGGTTCCTGTGTTCCATTCAAACCCTTCATAGTATGTACCTTTTCAATATAAAATTTTGACCCGGCCTAATATATATATATATATATATATATATATATATATATATATGAATAGAAACGACATAAGTGTTAAGGAACGTTTCTGCACACAAGGAGGAGAGATAACGAATAATGAAAAATGAGGCGAACCGCCCAGGAATTGGAAGGCCCTGGGTTCGATTCCTGGGCGGTTCGCCTTTTTTCATTATTCGTTATCTCTCCTCCTTGTGTGCAGAAACGTTCCTTAACACTTATGTCGTTTCTATTCATTTATATACTGCGCGGTCATTGCAGTTATATGCATATATATATATATATATATATATATATATATATATATATATATATATATATATATATATATTATTAATATATATAGTGATGTAGCGGATGTCATTTTTTTCGCATCCGCGGATATCCGCGGATGCGGATGAGGATGTTTGATTTCAACATCCGCGGATGCGGATGTCTACATTTTCGTTATTTTTTTAGGATATATTCGAGATTTGTTGTGTTAACGTATATAATAAGTTATTATATAGAGAGAGCTGTAGCTATAATGTAGTATAATTGATTAATTGTACAATAATTGCTGTACTTTTCTCTGAACATATAAAATAATATCAAGCATCTAACTAATATAGAAATCAATTAGTGAATTCGTCTGCAAATAAATTCGTTATATTTTGTTGAGTTTCAGCCACAATTAGAAACCATAATTGTGTTACCAGGATGCGGGACGTGAACCAAACTCAAATGCACCCCACCGACCTCTTTCCCCAACCTCCACCCTTATAGAAAGAGATCTTTAATTAGCTTGATAACTATTTATATTAAGTTTAAAGTTTTATTAGGCATATTTATAAATGAGTAATTAAAATAAAGTAAACTAAGATGTTCATCGTTTAATGTTCAAACTTAATTATAGGAAGGTTATGCTTAAGGAACATTAATTTTTCTGCCTTTTCTGCTGCCAGTCTGTTTCTCTTTTCATCATATATTAATCCAGCACTGCTAAATAATCTCTCGCTTGGTACGTTTGTTGGAGGACAGGCTAAATGTTTCCTTGCAAGTTTACTCAAGTATGGATAGATATTCTGCGTATTTTTCCACCAACTAATAGGATTGTCACATACAGCCAGGCGTTTTTCTTGGTGATAGCTCTCGATCATTTTTACATCTTTTGACATCGCGTAGGTCTCGTCATTGCTGCTTGACTCAAGAAACTGAGAGACAGATTCTGTGATAGATTTGCTTGTTGAAGGTGTTGGTTCTGTCACTGAAACTTTTATTCTTTTGGTGGGTGGCGAAGCGACAGATTCAAGAGATTGAAGCTCTTCAACTGCTTTGCCAAGTGATGATTTAACTCGTTCTAATGTACTAGGTGAAAATAACTTAGCTTTGTAACGTGGATCTAAGTAGGTTGCAAGAGAGTAACTTCATACAAGAACAGCCTCTCGTCTTGTCGCTTGCATCACTTTTGCGCACAATGAACTAGTTCTATTAATATAGTAGAATTTGATAATTTCCGCTTATTAATGACGTTTTATCTCAACGGTCCACATCAGCACGACATCCGCAGTCCAAAGTGCGGATGCGGACGCGAGAAAATGTGCGGATGTTCCGCGGATGCGGATGTGACCTACATCACTAATATATATATATATATATATATATATATATATATAATATATATATATATATATATATATATAACTGCAATGACCACGCATTGGTTTCTGCCCTATGTAGGAGAATTTCGATTTGTGAATGATCGAGGTCCGTAGTGTAATGGTAGCGCATCCAACCGGCAATTGGAAGGCCCTGGGTTCGATTCCCGGACGGTTCGCCTCATTTTTCATTTATTCGTGATTTCTCTTCCTCGTGTGCAGAAACGTTCCTTTATACTTGTCGTTTCTATTCATATATATATATATATATATATATATACAGGGTGGGCGGAAAGTAGCTCCCTATTTTGGATTGGTAAAAAAATACGTATATTATCCATTTATTTCAGAAGAAATAATATGAAAAGGTAGGCATACATGGTAGGTTTTCTCTAAAATTCAATGTGGGCTCCAACTCTTTCCACCAGCTTCTGGAGCCGCCCAGGAATGGCGTCCACTGACTTTAGCAGGAACTCCGGCGGGATGGAGGACATGACTTCCCGAATTCGGTCCTCCAGTTCTTCCAATGTCCTCGGTTTGGTGCGGTAGACTTCTTTACCCACCCCCAAAGAAAGAAGTCGCACGGTGTCAAGTCGGGGCTCCTGGCTGGCCATTGATGTGGACCACGACGACCCATCCAACGCCCAGGGAAGTGGGCATCCAGCCACTCACGGACAACAAGAGCGAAGTGCGGAGGGGCGCCATCTTGCATAAATATCAGATCGTCGATGTTCTCCCATGTGCTGACAACCGGCCAGACCTCGTTTCGCAACATAGCAAGGTACCGCTCAGCATTCATGGTGTTGCGCAGAAGGAACGGGCCCACAACCTGATCTGAGGTCATACCACACCACACGTTACACTGAACCGATTCTGCCGTTTTTCAGCGGTAACCGTGCGACTTCTTTCTTTGGGGGTGGGTAAAGGAAGAAGTCTACCGCACCAAACCGAGGACATTGGAAGAACTGGGGGACCGAATTCGGGAAGTCATGTCCTCCATCCCGCCGGAGTTCCTGCTAAAGTCAGTGGACGCCATTCCTGGGCGGCTCCAGAAGCTGGTGGAAAGAGTTGGAGCCCACATTGAATTTTAGAGAAAACCTACCATGTATGCCTACCTTTTCATATTATTTCTTCTGAAATAAATGGATAATATACGTATTTTTTTACCAATCCAAAATAGGAGCTACTTTCCGCCCACCCTGTATAATATATATATATATATATATATATATATATATATATATATATCAACTGCAAAGAACACGCAGTATAAATAACGTAAAGAACGACGCTGTATAGGAGAACATTCCGCGAAAGATGAGAAGAGAAAACAAACAAATGAAAAAATGAGGTAACCACCCGGGAATCGAACCCGGGATCTTCCGATTGCCGGTCAGATGTGATAACCATTACACCACGGGCCTCACTCGAACAAATGCCGTAATTCTTCTACATACGCGTTTTCTCTTCTCATCTTGCGCGGAATGTTCTCCTATACAAGCGTCGTTCTTTACGTTATTTATACTGCGTGTTCTTTGCAGTTGAAATGTATATATAGATACGGCATGCGGGAGGTGCCCCCTTGGGGCATTGGTTTCTGCGCGTATGTAGAAGAATTACGGCACTTGTTCGAGTGAGGCCCGTGGTGTAATGGTTATCACATCTGACCGGCAATCGGAAGATCCCGGGTTCGATTCCCGGGTGGTTACCTCATTTTTCATTTGTTCGTTTCTCTTCTCATCTTGCGCGGAATGTTCTCCTATACAAGCGTCGTTCTTTACGTATATATATATATATATATATATATATATATATATATATATATATATATTAACTGCAAACAACACAGGGTAATTCTACGAGAAATAGACAAATGAAGTACACGGTAACCTCTTCAAAATTCATGAAACTTGGTGTGAGGGTTGGTTTAGGTCCAAATTACAAATTTCTGAATTTTTTTGAAAATTGGTCAAGTTGGTCAAATTTTATGGCTTGACCAAATTTTGGTCAAATGAAAAAACCAATAATTTTCAAACGTAAATATCTCAGCTTCTAATTGTGGTAGTGTAGTAAGTCTTAAATGATAAAATATGTAAAATTAACTGTAGTTTCTAAATATGTATCATTTTTTTAAGGTAACAAAAATAAAATTATGATTTTTTGGATTTTTTTTTTTTTTTTTTTTTTCGATTTGCAGCGAAGATATCATTTTTCGAAAAAAAGACCAGGAATAAAAAATGTTTATTTGATGTATGTACACCATAATAAGTAATAAAAAGTCAGTTTATCGACGATTATTATGAAAAAAAAATGACAAAAAAAAAAATCCTCCAAATTTTAACAATTTTTTGCTTTCTTTCCAGATTTTCAGTATATACCTAATTTTCTAGTATACGTAAATTTACCTAACCCTTAAAATGCCTCAAAACACAAAATTCTGTTGCGATCCTATGAAAAAACACTCAAGAAGAATTTTCTGTAACATCAAAAAAGTAAACTCTGCCATGGCAGCTGCAAGCTATGGAATTTTGGAAGAAAATCAATTACTATGCAGCAATTGCTATGTCACAATTAAAAAGAAGCCAATTGTATTAGAACACGTTCAACATTCATCCAGAGAGCCGGAACCTGCACCAATACCTGAGCCAGACATACTTAACGAATGTATGGAGCGAAGCAGTAGCGATTCCACGAATCCACCACCATTGGGAGAATTTGTCGTTCAAGACAGGCAATTCAATAAAGATTTGCTCAGCGACAATATTTTACCTTTATTTGATGAAAGCACTATTAAAACAGGTAATAAAACAATAGAGACTCCGTTCAGGACATTTGTTTTCTTAATGCCAAATTCGTAGTTTTCTGTTTTTAAATATTAGCATCAGCACTTGAATACATATATACAAATATTTGATATTTGATTATTTCACGCAACCTAAATTTATGAATTTGTTTTACAGCTGGATTGAAGCCGGGACAAAAACAGATAAAGGCTTCTACGAAATTCAGATCGACAACGGAAAAGGTTAAACGAAGTTTTGAAGCTGCTTATGGGGCTCCTATTCACTATTCTGAAGCTGGTCCGTCCAAAAAAAAGTTGTTTGGAAGATGATTTAGAGAGGCAAGACTACTTTTCGGACATAGTTATTGAAATTTGACATTTTAAATTAATTTAATACAGCCATCGAAGTATATACTACATTAAGTTTTATCTGTTTACATTTTTATAATCGGACAATACAGTATATACATATACATATATTTTATGAAAAGTTTAATTAAAACTATACTAATTAAACTTAATGTCAAATACACTTTATTTCAGGTATCAAAAGGTTATGGAAGAATTAAAGGAGAAATTTCAAGCAAGTAACGATCGCAATCTTAGGTTACAAATACTATCATTGCATCCCTATCCCATTGAAAAACTGCTGACTTCTTTGGAGCAACAAAGTATATGGTGCGTAAGAGCCGCAATCTTCAAAAACAGTTTGGGATTCTTCCTAACATTCCAAACATGACGAAAGGGAAGGTCGTCATAGCTGAAATGAATCATTCGGGAGTTTTATGAAAATGACGAATATAGTAGGATGTGCCCGGGAATCAAAGATTATAAGTTTGCAATAAATGAAGAGGGTGAAAAAATTAAAAAAAAAAAAAGACTGGTATTGTGTAACTTGAAAGAGTTATATGCTGAATATGCAAAAAATGATGAAAATCTCAAAATAGGCTTTAGTACCTTTGCTCATCTTCGACCGTCGTGGTGCGTGCTTGCGGTACAAAGCGGAACTCACAGTGTCTGCGTATGTACGCATCACCAAATTCCGAAACTACAAATATCAGCGTTAGGCATTAAAGATTTAGACTACAAAAAATTAATGTCTTTATCTGTCTGCGGCATGGACAATGAAGATTGTATGATGCACCGATGCAAAAGATGCCCGCGAGAGGTCGGAATCAAAAATTATTTGGGAAGTTTGGACTTCATGGCGATGGAAGAGATAAAATATAAACAATGGGTGTCCGTCGATCACTATGTTAAAAGATATCACCGAAACTCCAGAGGAATACGTGGAATCGCTCACCAAAAAATTGCACAACTGACAAGACACCACTTCACGAATAAATGTCAGTCGAGTTACTTCAAAAATCTAAAAGAAACTCTGCCCAAAAATGAAGGTGTTTTGGTGGGCGATTTCGCGGAAAACTTCTCATTCATCGTACAAGATTGTGCCCAGGGTTTCATTGGGAGAACTCACAATGTACAGTGCACCCATTCGTTATTATTCCAAAACAATGCAGGAAAACTAATTTGCAAAAGTTACTGCTTCGTTTCAAACCGTCGCAGGCATGATACAATTCTGGTTCATAGTTTTCTCAAAAAATTAATCCTGTGCATCCAACAACAAAATTCAAACCTAACTAAAATTCATTATTTCACAGATGGATGCGCGGCTCAGTATAAGAATAAAACAAATTTTCTAAATTATGCCATCATTTCGAAGACTTCAAAATTCATGCTGAGTGGAATTTTTTCGCGACATCCCACGGGAAGAATGCCTGCGACGGTATTGGCGGAACGGTAAAAGAGCAGTCGCCAGAGAAAGCTTACGACGGCCTCTCGACCATCAAATCTTAACAGCTGAGGACTTCTACAATTTCTGCTCTCAAGAATTCCTAACCGCTATTGACTTTTTTTACGTCTCTGAGGCAGAAGTTGTAGATGTAGAGCTTTCTTTGCAAAAACGTCTGAGTGAACCTATTACTTCTATCAAAGGTACTCAACAATTACATCGCTTCGTCCCAATTTCCAAGAATTCGTTGAAGGTTTATCCACTCTCTCAGAGTGCACAGTCAGTCGAAATAAGAGAGCTCATTAGAGTTTCTGCTTCGGATCAAGAACATAATACTGTCTCTCAACGCGAAATTGAAACAGGCTCTTTTGTGGGTTGTATGTATGAAAATAAACTATGGCTCGGATTAGTCCAGTCCTTTGACTGTGAATATGATGATTTTCTGATAAAATTTCTCCATCCTTCAGGGGTATGTCCCTCATACATTTTTCCTGCGCAAGATGATGTTTGTCCAACAGAAAATATATTTGAGTATTGAAGCAAGTTTACGAGGAGGAACAAGAATACAATACATTTTTCCGCTTCAAGAATTAAATAACTTTTCAAAGAAGATAAAATAAATTCTATCGAATGTATACTATTTAAAATTGTCTATATAATATTTCTAAAATTTTTATCTAAGATTTGTGTATCTACTTAATAGTTATAAAAATCTTTTCAAATTCTTTTTTCTTATTATTATATTATTAGTGTCTAAAATTTGGATTCACTGGATGAGAATACTGTCTCTTAATTCATTCTCAAAGACTTGTGTACGTGTAGTATTAGGAAGAGTATTTTATACTCTGATAAGCGCTTTATAAATTAAACATTATTATTGTCAATATATTCTGTCCCTAAATATAAGAGAGGTTATGTATGTACATTGTACATATATTTTAAGATATTTTTTCTCCTTTGGTTTATCTACATTATTTGGACTATAGTGGATTTAATTATCCCAGAAGAGTTCCTTGTTCCATGCACGGTCTGTGTGTATCATAAAAAAACTCAGGGGACCATTCTGAGTTCATTCCCATGTATTTTTTATATGATTTGAAAATTGTCTTTTTTTGGACCAACAAGTCTGTAATAAATCTTCGTCGTCTGAAAAACAATTTTATTACTTAATTTCAAACTCAGTTTTGAACCTTATAATAAACTATAAGCTGACTTTTTATTACTTATTATGGTGTACATACATCAAATAAACATTTTTTATTCTTGGTCTTTTTTTTCGAAAAATGATATCTTCGCTGCCAAATCGGAAAAAAAAAAAAAGAATTGACATTTTTTCCAAAAAATCATAATTTTGTTTTTGTTACCCTACAAAAATGATACATATTTAGAAACTACAGTTAATTTTACATATTTTATCATTTAAGACTTATTACGCTACCACAATTAGCAGCTGAGATATTTACGTTTGAAAATTGTTGTTTTTTTCATTTTACCAAAATTTGGTCAAGCCATAAAATTGACCAACTTGACCAATTTTCAAAAAAATTCAGATTTTTTGTAATTTGGACCAAAACCAACCCTCACACCAAGTTTCATGAATTTTGGAGATGGTGGAGTGTACATTTGCACTTTCATTTGTCTATTGTCCTGGAATTACCGCACACAGTATAATTAATGTAAAGAACGACGCTTGTATTGAAGAACGTTCCGCACAAGATGAGGAGGGAGAACAACGAACAAATGAAAAATGAGGTAACCACTAACCACCCGGAATCGAACCCGTGATCTTCCGATTGCCGGTCAGATATGCTAACCACCACACCATGGGCCTCGATTAATCAGAAGTCGTAATTCTCCTACATACATCTTGTGCGGAACGTTTCTTCTATATAAGCGTCGTTCTTTACATTAATTATACCTGTGTTGGTTGCAGTTAAAATGTATATATGCGGCATGCGGGAGGTGCCCCCTCAGGGCATTGGTTTCTGCGCGTATGTAGGAGAATTACGACTTCTGATTAATCGAGGCCCATGGTATAGTGGTTAGCATATCTGACCGGCAATCGGAAGATCTTGGGTGGTTACCTCATTTTTCATTTGTTCGTTCTCCCTCCTCATCTTGTGCGGAACGTTCTTCTCAATATATATATTATATATATATATATATATATATATATATATATATATGCAGGGTGTCTCAGAAGTTGCGCACCATAGGCTTTATTCAGATTTATGAGTCAAAATGGTTTATAAGTGATGTTTAATTACAATATATATTCGATAATGTTTGAATAATAAAATATAGTATGTACAGTTAATCAAAAGCTATCTTAAAATAATTAAATTGAATGAAGCTACATTAGCCAATGGTGTTTGACTTCTGAGGCACCATTGGATAATGTAGCTTCAGTCAATTTAATTATTTTAAGATAGTATGTACAGTTAATCAAAAAGCTATTAATTTTATTATTCGAACATTATCGAACATACAATACAAAAACAATACAAATAAGTGTCAGTAACATGATACCACGTGACCACAAAAATTGTCCCTGTTTTTAATCGCTTATTACTCAGTCATTATTGCAGCTTCACAAATGAAATAAAAAGCATTCGAAAGAGAACATTTTAAAGTTTTAATTTATTCTACATGTGTTCAAAGTGACGTCCCTGGACATTCTTACATTTCACACAACGGGAAAGGAAGTTATTTATTACATTTTCCAAAACGCTGCATTCAATGGACTGTATGTACACTCTCTACCACCGCTTGCTTTAATTCTTCGATAGAGGATGGCTCTTGCCTGAATACTTTGTCCTTGACAAATCCCCAGAGAAAAAAGTCCAAAGGTGATAGATCGGGAGATCTTGCGGGCCAGGGAAACTGCGAGCGATGAGAAATGAATCTTTGTTCAAAAAATCTAGGCAACTAGGCAATCACTGGAATGTTTAACAAGATTTTTGAACAAAGATTAATTTCTCATCGCTCGCAGTTTCCCTGGCCCGCAAGATCTCCCGATCTATCACCTTTGGACTTTTTTCTCTGGGGATTTGTCAAGGACAAAGTATTCAGGCAAGAGCCATCCTCTATCGAAGAATTAAAGCAAGCGGTGGTAGAGAGTGTACATACAGTCCATTGAATGCAGCGTTTTGGAAAATGTAATAAATAACTTCCTTTCCCGTTGTGTGAAATGTAAGAATGTCCAGGGACGTCACTTTGAACACATGTAGAATAAATTAAACTTTAAAATGTTCTCTTTCGAATGCTTTTTATTTCATTTGTGAAGCTGCAATAATGACTGAGTAATAAGCGATTAAAAACAGGGACAATTTTTGTGGTCACGTGGTACTTTATCAGAAAACAAACCTCGTCAAGAATTATTTGATTATTTAGCGAATAATTAATCAGACATTCAATAATTACACATGTATCCTTTGATAAAAGAACTGTTCATAAAATACAACACTACACTGCCATCAAGCGCTCCAGTTGAGAGACTTAGCATAGCTGGAAATCTCTTTCCTTCAAAAACAGAATGTCTGATGATTTGTTTGAGAAGTCACTCTTTGTAAAATTCAATCTATACTATAATAAGAGAGCTGTCCGTCCGTCTGTCTGTCCGTCCGTCACACTTTCAGAAATTGTGAGAAAAAATTGTGAGAAAAAATTTCAGAAATTGTAAACAAAATTCAGTTGTATTACGGGCGGAAATGTGAAGCTCAAGATTTTCATGACTGTGTTCTTTTCTGTAGTTTAGCAATGGGGGAAGGGTGGGGGTGGGCGGAAGGGTGGGGGTGGGGGTAATGGGGGATGGGTGTGGTAATGGGGAGGGTGGGGGTAATGGGGAGGTGTTAGCCCCCAAGTTGTATGAATGGGGGTGAGGAGGTTTTGGGAGATACCAGATTCAGAAATGTTGACACAATGTGAAGCTCAAAATTTTCACGGCTGGGTTCTTTTTTTGTAGTTTAGCCTGTCTAACCGTCAGCGAAGTGACGGGAAACTGTACTAGTAAACATAAAATAATTCAGTTGTTTCATAATACAGGGTGTACATAAAGTCAGGATCTATTTTTGTGAAATAATTATTTTTTTAATTTTTCTTTTCAGAAGCCCTTAGAATGAATACAGAAGAGCGTGTGGCAATAGTAATTTGGCGAATCGAGGGAAAGAAATACAATGACATCAGAGAGAAGTTTAGAAGGAGATTTCATAAGCCGGGCCAGTAGACAAGACAATACGAAAATTGGTGAACAAATTTAAACGAACGGGATCTGTAAATGATGAAGCAAGATCAGGACGACCGTGTATGTCAGATCTTACCGTGAATGCAGTACGCGGAATTATCACTGAGGAGCCACGTACGTCCGTTCGTGCTGCATCACACAGACTCGGCCTCCCGACGTCATCTGTGCACAAAATTCTAAAAGTTAATTTGCAGAAGAAAAGCTATCATTTGCAGGTTTTACATGATTTACATGAGGAAGATTTCCCTCGACGAAGTGCTGTGTGTGCTGATCTCGTAGAACAAATCTGGAGTAATAATTTAATGGACAACATTCTCTTTAGTGATGAAGCCACTTTCCATACGTGTGGAAAAGTAAATCGCCATAACTGTCGAATTTGGGCAGATGAAAGACCGAATGATTTCGTCCAAAATTGGGAGAGAGACTCGCCTAAAGTTAATGTCTGGATGGGTTTAACAAAATCTAAGGTTTATGGTCCTTTTTTCTTTGCTGAAGCTACAGTTACGGGGCTTATTTATCTGGACATGTTGCAGCAATTCCTTGAACCTCAGCTGATTGGGGATAGGATTGTTAGTACCGTCGTCTATCAACATGATGGTGCTCCTTGTCACTGTGCCAAAATTGTTCAGGATTATCTAAATGGACGTTTCCCAAATCGCTGGATCGGACGCGGAAGTAACAGACCTTGGCCAGCGAGATCACCAGATTTAACCCCTTTAGATTTCTTTGCATGGGGTTTTATCAAATCGCACGTCTATCAGACGAAGATTACGAGTCTTGAAAACTTACGTATACGAACTGCTGCAGATAACATAACCCCGCAAATGCTCCAGAATGTGTTTAGAAATGCTGCGGAACGATTTGAGCTGTGCAGGGATACTGATGGGTGTCACGTCGAATCCTACTCTTAATTATTTAATAAATGGTACCACTTTATCATTTTATGATTGAATTCCATATAATTTCCAAGTGCTTCACAAAAATAGATCCTGACTTTATGTACACCTTGTATATATATATCAGGTCATCCCATAAGTAATGTCGTTTTTTACGAGAGATTAAGTTTAAACTAGTCCTACTCGGTTTAAGCATAAATTTTCCAAAGGTTATATCTAAGAGGAGATCTATCGTGTTTCGCTACATACTTTATAGACCTTGACCAGTGAAGACGTGTGTTTTGCTTTATGTGAACCCCTCATAAACATGGTGGTATCAGAAGAGTATCAGGCATATAATGCTTTATGAGTTCAAAAAAGGGAATAGTGCTACTGAAGCAACGCGAAACATTCAGGACATTTATGGCAACGATATTCTGCATGTGAGGAAATGTCAAAGATGGTTTTAAAAGTTTAGGAATGGTGACTGCTGTTTGACAGATGCAGCACGCTCTGGACGCCCTGCTGAGTTTGATGATGACCTGCTGTTAGCAGGTTGAAGAATTGGCCCAGAAACTCAATTCATCCCCGTCCACCATCCATCGACATTTGCAACAACTCGGGAAAGTGCCTAAGTTAGGAAAATGGGTGCCACATGAATTGTCGGTCGACAGTCTGAGGGTGCGGGTAAACATTAGCACAGCTCTTCATTCCCGTGAACTCCAAGATCCGTTTTTGCACCGTTTAGTGACTGGTGATGAAAAGTGGATACTGTACCAGAATGTTAAGCGCCGTCGACAGTGGGTTTGTGCTGGAGAACCAGTGACATGACAGCCAAAACCAAATCTTCACCCTCGGAAGGTGTTGCTTAGCGTTTGGTGGGATAAAGGTGGTGTAATACACTTTGAAACCTTACCACACAACCAAACACCGCTCAAGTCTACTGTCAAAAACTGGATCGATTGAACACTGCACTAAAAGAAAAGAGACCTTCTTGGTTAATCGGAAAAGAATTGTGTTCCACCACGACAACGCACGTCCTCATACCGCTCGGATCATTTCTGCAAAAATTGAGGAGCTTGGGTGGGAAAAACTTCCACATCCTCCAGACCTTGCGCCTTCAGATTATCATCTCTTCAGGAGTCTGCAAAACTATCTTGATGAGAAACAGTATACTTCTTTAGATGACCTGCACACCAGTCTTTGTATGTTTTTTGCCTCAAAACCGCCTGAATTTTATAAACATGGCATTGAAAAGCTTGTAGAACGTTGGCAGAGTGTCATTGATTCCAATGGAAAATATATACTAAATTAAAAAGTTTCAGTTGAATTTTTTTTTGTCTTTCAAATTCCGATCTAAAAAAACGACATTACTTATGGGATGACCTGATACAACACACACACACACACACATATATATATATATATATATGCACTAAAATCACAAAATAACACGTGATCTTATTAATAAGCAAACAACCACAGGGAAAAGGAAACACAAAGTCCGAGCGCTTTCGTGATATATTCACATTATCAAGGATAATGTGAATATATCACGAAAGCGCTCGGACTTTGTGTTTCCTTTTCCCTGTGGTTGTTTGCTTATATATTATATATATATATATATATATATATATATATTATTGTGATGGGACGATTAATCGAATCGAGAATCGGAAGAATCGAGCATTTTTCAGGAATCGGAATCGGAATCGAGAGAATTGTACCATGATTTCCGATTCTTAAAACGATTCTTTAACTTTTAATTGAACCAGTTTTGCAATGTAAACTTTAAAATTTAAATGAAAGAGGATAACAAATTTTATTTTTATTGTATTGTAGCTATACATTAAAACATGTATATCCATGATGTGTAATCAAGAAGATTAAAATGAATTGTTACAACTTACAGTTGATTTTTATTTTTAAACCAATCTATTATAATTTATATTTATATTACCATACTCATAATGTAAATAGTTAATCTTACCAGAGTAAAATATGACAATTTCAAGAAAAACAAGTATAGAATTATATTTTAAAAATATTGAAATCGGAATCGAGACTTTTTAGTGGTATCGGAATCGGAATCGTTAAAAATTTTGGTATCGTCCCATCACTAATATATATATATATATATATATATATATATATATATATATATATTATATATATATATATATATATATACACAGGGTGGGCCGTAAGTTTCCATACATAGGAAAAATTAAACGTTTGTTTTTATGTTTCAGATACCCTAAGAATATGCGTTTGACGTAAGATCTTGTTTACTGATGAAGCAAATTTTTACGTCAATGGAGAGGTTAATCGGCAAAACATACGTTTATTGGAGTAATGCTAACCCTAACTGGCTGAGTCCGACGAAGATGCAAGGTGCCGGTAAAGTGATGGTGTGGGCCGGGATATGGGTGACAGAATTATTGGACCAATTTTTGTCAGTGGAAATCTTAATGCCGAAAGGTATCTTAACATGTTGCAAGAAGAGATTTTCCATCCCTGCTAAACGAGGAAGGTAACTTCCCAGTTTACTTCCAGCAAGATGGAGCTCCACCTCATTATGGTCTTCACGTGCGTCGGTATTTGGATCAGCAGTTTCCGGATGCTTGGATTGGTCAGCGTGGTCCTGTGGAGTGGCCTCCCAGATCCCCAGATCTCACCCCCCTTGATTTCTATCTTTGGGGGCACTTGAAGGCCATGGTGTATCAGGAAAAAGATACGAGACATAAATCATCTAAAGGAACGTATCACCAACGCCATTACAAGCATAACGTCAACTGTGCTAATGCGTGTTCATCAACAGTGGGGAACACGTATTGAAATGTGTTTTCAAAACAATGGCAACCATGTAGAGCATATTATATAAATAAAAATGGTTGTCCATAAAAAAATGTTTATTTTTCCTATGTATGGAAACTTACGGCCCACCCTGTATATATATATATATATATATATTATATAATATATATATATATATATATCATCGAGATACATTACTCGATACATTGGCAAAAATGTATCATGTTACTTTTTTGGTCCTGATACACCACCCTGATTGTAATTAAAATATCACTTATAAACCATTTTCACCCATAAACCTCATAAATCTGAATAAAGCCTATGGTGCGCGACTTCTGACACACCCTGTATATATAAATATACTGTGTGTATATATATATTATTACACTTATTATTTAATTTTTCATTCATAAAATAAAATCTGGGCTCCTAACACACTTGCTTATACTTTAGTCTTATAAAAAGATATAACTCCCTATTATCATCATAATGGAATTATTTCTTAAACAGTACCAATATTTCTCTGATGACCAAAATGAAGTAAATAACTGAAACCACCAAATATTGAATTATTTATCAATCAAATTTTTCGTAGGTCCAACCTCATCACTGGCATGCAATTCAGGGGTTTCCTTTTCTGTATTTACTGAAATTCCTCTCTCATCTTTCTGTTCAATTGGTAGTTAGATACTAATGAACATCTGAACAAATGTTTTACCATATGAAGTTGTGCTAGATTAATTCTAGCAATTATATTTTAAATGGATATCGTACTTGAAAATACACGAGTTTATTAGCACACACACATTTATAAACATGCTCTAATTGTCTGTTCATTTCATTTATCAGGTCTAAATTGTGATGGAAGAAGTAAATTAGTATCATCATCTGTGTACTGTTCACAACTTAATGTGTTTAGGGATGAAAATTGTTAACATGAATTAGAAATAGTAATTAATGGCACAGGAATAGATCCTTGTAGGACCCCACTAGTTAGTATCATCTTGTGGGATAAATTATCTTTTCATCTAATGTACAGTATGGATGATGATTTGTCAGATACTATTTGAACTAATGAAGGATATTTCCTCTTATTTTGTATATGTGAAGTTTATTCATTGAGATTTCCTGTGAAAGTGTGTCAAAAGCATTTGACAAGTTAAGGAAGACCAAGGCAGTGTGTTTTGCTGTTTAGGTTTTGAGAGACACATTTTTTTAATAACATGTTTATAGCATCTTCCATTGTATGCTCACCTCTAAACCCAAATTGTATTTTAGTTAAAATATCCTATCTGATTAAGAATTTATTAAATTTATTTTCCACAATTTTTTCAAATATTCTAAAGTTGGCAATAGTATGGAGATGGGAGAGCTAATTGGATAGAGTGTTTGGGTTACCTGACTTAAATACAGGGCATATTCTGGCTTCTTTTAGACTGTCAGGGAATATGTCTAGTGTTATTGATTCATTCATTAATTTATTGAGTGAGATTGCAATTTTATCCAATACAAATTTGTATAATTTTACTGGGATCGTATTGATGTCACAATCTTTATCAGCTTTTCTATTGCTAGAGAGATGATATTCAGTAAGATTGGATAAAAAAAATTAGTTTTAGAGTGGGTTGTGGCATGTACTGTCAGTATTTGGAATTAAGGATGTGGTATTGGAAGTGATATTTGCAAAGTTGTTGTTTAATAAACTGGCTATATCTTTGGGATCACTAAGAATTTCCACCTTGTCTGAGGGAGGACAAGGGATTTGTTTTCACCTTATTTCATGTTAATTAAATCCTTCAGAGTGCTCAATAGCCTTTTGGGATTGGATTTTTGTTCAAGTTTTGAACAAGTAATCTCCTTTCACTCTTTTAATGACTACATTTACTCCATTCCAGTAATATGTTTATATTTAAGTTATCTTCCTCAAAAGTTTACAGCAATGCTATGAAAAGGTATTGAACTTTTGTTCAGTGAACAAAACCTGGATGAAGCATTACTTCCCTAAATTGTAAAATTGGATGAAACATATTTCATGGTTTATAATCCACACACAATTATTGGACCCTACTGAAATTCATTTCTGAGTAAACTTACCTCACCATCTTCAGTTAAGGCAAGTGAATGGTGAGATCCAGCAGCAATTTTGATAACCCTCTTATTGTTTAGATGAGTACTAACAAGGTAAGGAGTGAACCCTTGATTTGTTGAACCATTTCCAAGCTGGCAAAATCCATTATGTCCCCAAGAGTGAAGCTCTCCTTCCTCCGTATATGCAAGAACATGTGGACCAATGCCATAAGCTAAACCTTTTAAGAAAAGTGAAAATTATGTAAAAGTTTACCAACACTTAACAGCCTGCCTATAATTAAAAAAAAATAATAATAACTGGTAAAAACTCAAGATTATTTTCAAACAATTTAAGCTATTTAGCTGTACACCTTTATCAAGTTTATTGCTGCATAGGTGTACTTTTGTGTAAATATTACACCACTTTCAATATATTTAAATATTTTAAACATGTATAGGCTATAAGTAGCAAGTAATCTGCAGTAACAAGATACATACAAAATAGCAACTTAAGACAAAACTGAAAAACTGTCAAGGCAGGTAAGCCAACTCTGTGTGTGAGAGAGAAACACACACACACACACATCCTACTTTATGAAACTGACATGTTCAGTTGGGATGGTGATATTTAAGTTAACCTAATCTAGAGTGTAATTCACTTTTACCTAACCTTCATTATATGCCTTTTTTTTTTTATATTTAATGGTTCTCAATAAAGAATAAATCAAACTGTGGCAACACCACTAATGTCACTACATGTGTGTTTGTGTCACAATGAGCTCATCCAAAAGTGTGAATTTTTGTAAAAAAAAACTTTAAATCTAAAAATTGGAATGCTGCATTTTAAAATTCATACAGCTACTTTACTCTTGACTACTACATTAAAATAAACTTCTAAGGGCAAAAATGAGCTATGAGAAACAGTCCACAACTGAGACAAAAATGCCTAAATAGAAAAAAAATATGTCACCTTCAATTTTCCTAAAAAAAAAAGTTAAGCATAAGTTCCACATCAGTAATACTTTCATTAAATGTAAAAATCAGAATATTAAGTTCTAAAGTACACTCAAACTCCTCTAATTTGACAATTGCGTAATTCAAATAATTTTAGTGAGGGTGAATTATGGAAAAATTTTGAAAATTTTTTGGATCAAATGTCGAATTACAGTGTTTTTGTTTGAATTAATTTTCCTCATGTGGAGCAGTCAGTCAGCAAATAGGAACACGCAGTTTCCCTTTGTGTAGGCCTTCAAAGGTGCCATTTCCTACATTTTTAGCATTTGTTTCATATACTTACCTGCTACCAATACATATTTAGTGTATATTTTGTTAATTTTAACTGCTTCAGTTCCATTGATTTTTCATTACAGTCTAGCCAATACCGTAAACTACGGTGATTCCGGACATTTTTTACCCATTACACTTTACGTGCTGTGCTGTGGATTGTAATTAATTTTTTCATATTCTTTTTGCAGCACTGGAAAGCTCACGAAAAGCTGGTCATGTGGCAAATGACAATTTTTATTCCACCCTTCAAGACATTCTACAGGGTGCTTGGGAAAGCATATTCTGAAAGTGCACATTTTTTTCACTGAAATGGATGGCCCCCCTCACAAAATGGACAATGAAAATTTGGGGATTTGTACCACCCCAAACGATAGTCTCCCCATATACACGGGAGGGGATCTTGTCCATACACGGCTTTCCGAGCCGACACAGCTGTGTGTGGTGGCCTGTTGCTCTACCCCTCCCCTCCACTGCTCACTCAGTCAGTAGCGCACCAGTTACCAGTGTTGCCAATCAACAATACAATTGCCCTAACCAATCCCTCAATATTGAATCTAATTGTGGCGAGGATTCTATTACCAATTTTGCAAATTTACAAATTACAGTATACATCACATAAAGGATGTTATCCAATATTTTAATTAATCGTTATGTTAAATATATGCATCTCTAATGATTTTAACTTCTTTACAATGTATTTTTATACTTTATTAGTACTACAATTAAAAAAATAAATCACAACAAATAATCACAATAAATAACAACACTCTCACCAGTAAACATCATCCGCAGCAACTCTACCCAATCTGCCAACCTTTATTTGTAAGTTAAACCATTTTTTTCTTGTTACTGCAGTAATAATATTATGTGCAGTTAATATATAAATATACTGTACATGTATGTATAGTATGTGTTTTGGTGTTTCTGTACATGTTTTAGTGATGTATGAGGAAATATAGTTGGTCATTGGGAGGGGGTCAGTTGGTCTAGGGATTGACTGTATTTTTTCCCATAAGGTATTAGTTCCCATATGCACGGTTTCCATTTACACAGGCATTTTCAGGAACCTAACCCCTGTGTATATCAAGGGTCACCTGTAGTTATGCAAAAGTTGTGGTGTTGATAGGAATTTTTGTTTTGGGGTTACAGGCATCAAAGTACATTTGCGTCCAATCTGGGCAAGGTGTCCGTAATCATCCCATACCTATAAAACCTGTAATTAACCTGTTTATCTTCTAATTATTTATAAAAAATGCATAACCTGAGCCTCAAAATGCATGACTAAACATTTATTTTCTTTTTCAGCCATTTCTTAATTAATTTATTCATTTGTCCACTTAGTCTCCAAATGCCACGAACGTACACCAGGATTACAGGTGCTGTGCCGCAGAGGAATTACTCCAAGGCCAGCTTGGCTTGGTGAGACATGTGGCACAGATGTATATCCTATTCAAAATCCAATTTGAAGTTTACATTTAATGACTGAAATTCCTCCTCTCCATCTTTCAGGGTCTGTGGATGTGTGCGAGAGATGAGCTGCTCCTTCGTGGTTCTGGCTGCTGTAGAAGCTCTTCAATGAGGTAACTTGCCTACCAAATACATGCACTTGTATTATTCGCTTCCAATTTTCTCCTTAACTTCAATCATTGTGTGTTTTTTTTACAGGAATTCCTCTTTTCAGGTTGACGTTCTCGGGGACTCCTGTGAGTGACAGTTTCATGGCCTTTTTTTTGTGAAAAAAGCTTTATTCAATAAATTTTTTTTACTTTTTTAGAAGGAGACTTTCATTCACTGCAATCACCCTGCAATGTAATAAGTTTTCGGACACATGGACAATGTAGTATTGCTATAGAGAAAAGCACCCGTAATCACCCCAAGTCTGTGGTGATTCTAGACACCAACTTTTTTGGCAATAACTGTGTAATGGAAGACTAAATGAAGATTCTGTCTATGGCACATGATAGTACAGACCAAGATACAACTTTATAGAAATAAAACCACAAATTCCACTGGAACATTTGCATGTGACAGAGGGAAGAAAGTTCAAAATGTCCGTAATCACCCCGGTTTATGGTACTAAACATACCTAATTTTTAGAGAAGATTGCAAATGTAATGAATAACAACCTAGAGACTGCATGATGCTGAGACATCCCATAATGTCATGGGAAGATGGCATGTGTAAGCTGATATGCAAAATTAAATTTTGTTTCATACATAAATACCATTCATGTATTCATGTTAGCATAACTCCACATGCACCAGTTGTACATTATGTGAGAAAAAGTAATGTTTCATATATATTTACTCTATTTAATAATTTGTAGTATCGTTTTTGGTTCCTACCACTTTTATACTGAGGTTGTATGAAAACAGTTTGAATTACCTGCCAGACATCAAACAAAAATGCACAAAGTTCTGTTCAAATTCCAGGACAAATTTCATTTGAACACAATGCGTAATTTGAACTTAATGTATAATTCAATGAGGGTAGAGCCCTGAAGATGTCGAATTAGCGAGGTCTGAGTGTACAAATACTTTACTCTTGACCACTGATGCAATTAAAAAAAATGCAAAATCTAACATAAAAAAGGTTAAACTGCAAAAGGTACATTATCTTTGATTTTAAAAATAATTTGCACAATAGCTACATGGTGTATAGTCTCTCAAAATAAGCAAAAGACATACTATTACAAAAGATTTACCTTTAACTTTCTTTTGACAGAGAGATTCTATTTTCCTGGGAACCATTGTACTTGTTGGATCTCCAACACCTAAACATCCTGCTCCATTAAAGCCTAAGGCATACACATCATCATCTTTTGTTACCAGAATAGATTCATTTCCTAAAGGACCTGCAATTAAATAAAAAATTATATACATAAATGTATGATATGCATGAATGCACAGTTGCACACACATTTGCATAATGCACAATTACTCTAGCAGGATTCAAATCATGCACATTCATGCATGCTATTCCATCTATGGGACCCCAATGTTGCACCAGATAATTTGAATGAAGCTCAAATTAGCTCACCTGCTCAGCAGATAGCTGGTGAGGAAAGCTGTATTTTGGGGCCTCTTTGCTAATGACCCATTGCCCACAGTAGGCTTTCATCATGAAAAAAGAAAAATTTTGGTATTTGCCATTTTACTACATATTACTTATTTGGACCACTGGATATAATATCCCAGAAGGGTTCCTTGGTTCCATGCACAGTCTCTGTATTATTTATTTATATACTGTATATATACTACAAGATAAAGATGGAGCTGCAACAACTTTATAGCTGATTGAAGTTGACACCCATAGTTTTCATACAGCCACAAATAAAATCAGAAAATCAGCACAAAAGAGCAAGAATACTCTTTTCTTCTCTCCTTATTCCAATTCCCCTACCCCCAAAAATACCAAAATGAGCAGGTTTGGAAATAAGAAAAAAGAAAATATTCAGTAATTTGCAAAAGAAAATACTGCCAAGCCATTTTCTGAACAGTTGGGAACTGGAAATATATACACAATAATGATTCATATATCAATGCACAAATCAAAGTACAGTACGGTATTTAAGATACCTTTATGAGTAAAACCTAAATTTCAATGATTGCCATAATAGGTAGTTAGACAAAAAGATATACTGAAGGAGGTTGTCTAACACGAAATCAACATTGTTTTCAAAACATGAACAAGGTCAAGGAGGAGATTGTAGATACTGATTGACCAGAGGAGTACTCCAAGGGGAACATTAGGCAGGAGACTGGGAGTGCTGGAACTCCCATTTCTCCTGTCACTGTCCTCTTTAGCTGATCTTTTTCTGTGCCTCATCTACCCTGTGAGCAGTCCAGCATACTCTCAAATACACACTTCCCCCTCAATTCTTCACTACACATGCATGCATTTTACAGACTACACAATCTTTTCAAAATTTTATTGAAAAGGCATGATGAGCCTCAGAGACCTCGATTTTGGCTTTCTTTCTTATAAATGTGGTATTTTTGCAGTCACCTGCCCTTGTCTCCTTCCTTTCTACATAAGCTTTTTGCCCCACCTTAGACCAACAGCCTAATATGGGATTTGAACCATGACCCACCAATGAAGTAAAAACTTACAAGTCCTCCCTGACTCAATCTTACAACTTTCTAATCAGCAGCCCAGTGTCTAACACTTGGGTACCCAGATAGGTAATATTTTTATATCAAACATTAACTTCAGAGAAATTTAAATATCTATTATTTAACCTTGGCTACAGTTGTAGCATAACCAGGGTTGGTAAAAAAACCAAAAACCATTGGTTTTTAATATACAGCCTGTAGGCTTATATATATAGGTATATATATATATAAATTGAGGAAATTGAAAACTTTTAGTATTTCTAATATAATTTAAGTGTTAAAAAAATGAAAGCAGAGAAAACAATAGCCTAACCATAAATTAAGAAAATAAACATCTGACTTATGATATGTGCATACAACCAAATATTTAAAAAATAATTCGTTAGCTCATATAGGCCTAGCCTACATGTAAAAAAAAAAGTTTTGGGTTTTTATTAGAAAATTTGTTTTATTTACCAACCCTGAAATACAACGAGCTTTATCAACTCCTAATTTATTTCTTAATTTGGACTGTATCAGTCCAAAAGCAGAAAAAATTCTTTCAACTGCAGCATGAGATGACAGTTATGAACAGTGATGCATTGTTCTGCACATCTTCAGACAGTTCCCTGATAGATTTCCATCATGCAAGTGGGGTTATGTTTAGATTAATGGAAATACATGCATGCACAAAATATAAATGCAAGGTTGCCTGTATTCTTTTATTTCTTCATATACTTTTATTTTTTTGGTTTTTATAAAAATGATTTAAACCATGGTTTAAACCAAACAACCCTGAGCATAACCCTCATTTTTACCAAAAGAAACATTATAAGTGTGACATAAGCCTAGGCACCTATGCATAAGAATACTTTTTTTTATGCAAGAGGGGGCCAAGGGTGAATGCCTGCATAATTACCAGACATGGGGTCTATTACTGGGTTTTTATTACTATTACTGTTACTTTTGATTTCTTCTATTACTATTACTTCATTTTTCATCTATTACTATTACTTGGTATCTATTACTTTTGTATGTGGGGTACTTCACTCATTTGAAAAGGATCTTTATGTCTATTTAAATGCAATTAGAAGCAGTGTATTAACAAATATTTGTTTCAACCAAATCCTTATAATTTCAGAGACTCTAGGTCTTCATAAATTTTACTTTATTGAAGGAAAAATTTGCCACTATTAGTTCACATACATGTTTATTTTAGTTTAGAGTAGATTTAGTTCATTTTTTCAGTTCTTTGTTCACACAATATGTCCATTAGGGCATATTGCTGGATTTCGAACTTTAAGTTCGAAATCCAGCAACGAACATATGCTAAACTGGATCCATTTGTACTAAAACGAAACCACACAAAAAATGGTCTTGATAGTCTCATTCCTTCCACTCCCCCAAGCCCCTTGTAGGTTTGGGTCAACTTGTAGTGTTGAAACAGCGAGTGTATTGACACGAGCACACGACTAGCACTACTCGTCCCCAAACACACACACACAAAACCACTTTCCGTTCATCAACCCATCCCCACTAGGTGGGCATCTGCTGCCTGCCTACAAATTGTGTTATCAGTCTGACGTGTCGTACCACTACTAATGAGTCTTATTTGTTTCACAGATGGCAACAACACGCAAGCAAGCGAGTTTGTGGCTTCTCAGGCACCTCAGGGAGGAGGATTTCTCTTCCATGAGACAGCTTCCCACCATGGGTGAAGTTGGAAAGCGTCTGTTTTTCATCCGAGTCACGAAGCAAAGCCTTCCAAGAGCATGTAGTGATGTGGCCGAAGAACTCATGGAGGTGTGGACAAAAGCATCGTTGAAGACATCCCACAAGCCATACATTGTTGCCAAGCTCAAAAAGCTTCACGAGAGGTACATGAAGTTGTCTAATCACAAGGATTGGCGAATGGAAACACAGCGAGCTCATGAACAACAGTTCTTGTTGGACATGGAGACCTTGTTTGATGTTGCTCACTCTGAAGCTGGATCTTCGAAGACAAATAAAGAGGACTGCGACTTCCTTAAAGACCATGGACAATGAGAAAGATGGTCATTGGCCCAGAAGACGTTGCATTTGCCAAAGCATCCAAGGCCAAGGCAATGAAGCAGGAGAATGAGGAGCACGATGACACAAGTCTAAGGAGGAAATGAAACGAATACGGGAGCCGGAGCATGCAGAGGCAGATGCAGAATTGACTGGCAGCTCATCCAGCTCCACCGAGTCTTCGGGAGAGGAATTCACTCAGGTCAGCTACCGCCTCCGTCAATGTGGCTCTCAGCCAAAAGCCATGATGATGGACCCTTGCCGGGTTATCGATGACCCCCAGTTTGTCGCGGCCCTTGACTGGACAAATACAAGCGTGCAAAAAGCCATACACATCGTCGCTCCTGCCCTGTCAGCAGCTGGGGTGAATGTGCGAGAATTGACGCTCTCAGCGACCTCCATTCACGGTGCCAAAACCAAAACATGACACAGAATTGCCGAGGACATTAAGACCAACTTTGACCCCCAGAAGCCGTGCATTCTCCACTTCGATGGGAAGATCCTTCCCGACGAACGAGGTGGTAAGTCGGATCGCTTACCCATCGTTGTATCAGGAGGGCTTCGAAAAGCTGATGGCCATTCCAAAAATTGCATCAGGAACCGGAAGAGCAATGGGAGATGCCATACTCACCGTGCTGGACAATTGGCCGAAGGTGAAACCATTCATTGCAGGAATATGTTGTGACACAACGGCGGCAAATACAGGTCTCCACACAGGAGCATGTGTCACAATTGAAGAAGGCTTGCAGCGTCCACTCGTCTTCGCTTGCCGCCACCACACTCACGAGTTGGTGGTCACTGCAGTCTTCGACAAGTTCTTTTCTTCCTCTGGCCCGAACATTCCTTTGTTTGCTCGCTTCAGGGATTACTGGAGCTTCATTGACCAGGGCAGCTACCATCCCTTTGAAGATGACCCGCAAGACCCTGACCCCTTGCAGACTTTTGTCTCTGATAACCGGAACAGTGTTGTTGAATTCATCAGTGCCAGACTCAGTCAGAAGCAGGACCGGGATGATTACCAAGAATACATGGAGCTGGCGCTTCTCTTCTTGGGGGCAACCGTCCCTCCAAGGAAGCAGAAGAAGAGTCTTCTGCTATCCTGGAACATTCCACTGAGCTAGGTGGATGGCAAAAGGAATTTATTCCCTCAAGATCTTGTTTCGGAGGCAGTTTTCTCTAATGCTGTCGGAAGAGAAGGCACTGCGACGCATCAACGTATTCTCCACTACAATTTACCTTTGAGCGTGGTTTGAGGCACCCAGTGGCGTCGATGCTCCTCGAAACGACATCGAGCTCCTCTGACAGCTTGAAGGATACAAGACCAAAGACGAGGCAGTTGCAACTATTGCGATAGCCAAGGCTCAGAACCACCTCTGGTACCTCAGTGAAGACCTTGTTGGTCTCGCCTTTTTCTCGGATAAGGTATACAATTTGGAAAAGAAGCATATGCTTAAAAATCTTCATGAGGTCCCTGCGCGCAAGAAGGGGCTAAGAAAATTTGAGTCAAAGTGCATGAAATCACCATATCTGCTCACTCTCCGAGACTTCGTGACTAAACGGACGGACTGCTAACTTCTTCAAATACATGGGACTCAAAGTTTCCCACTACCTGGAGGACATGGTGGCGATGAAGGAGAGAGTTAGGGCCATTCAGGTCGTCAATGACTGCGTTGAGCGAGTGGTGAAGCTCGCAATTGACTTCAACAGCTCGATCACCCAGCACGAAGACGAGAAAGAATTGGCATTCCAAGTGATCGAGCATCATCGGAAGACCATGCCCAGTGCAAAGAAGTCCCATTACATATGATCCCTATGGATATGTTGGTAAATTTTTCATTGTTTTCTTAATGTGTTGAAAAGACTAAGGTTTCTATTAATTGTTTTGGATGTAAAGTTACGGAAGTACATGTTTTGTTCAGCTGATTCCATAATAATCTCCCCAATAAGACTTGAAGGAGGCTCTTGGGGGACCAGTAAATATTACTCAAATTGAATAAAAATTTTTTGTGTTGTTCAGTTAATAAATGGACTTGATTAAACATGTGTGTGGTATTGAATTCCAAACTTTGTACATCACCCCTATAGCTGCAGAATACCCTAATGTCCATTGCCAGTGTAATAGAAAAGTAATAGACTATTATCTATTACTTTGCCTTCTATTACTATTACAATGAAACTGGCACCACTATTGGAAACCGAATCAAATGTATATGAAAATGATAGAGAAAAAATAAAAATAATCCTAGCCAACATTCAGGGCCTTAAGTCAAATCATTCCCAGGACAAAGTTTTATACCTGAAAGGACTCATACAAGAAACTGGAGCAAACTTTGCATGCCTCAGGGAAACTCATCTAAAGGACTGCCAGGCAAACTGTGAACAATGAGTTCTGTACTGATAAAAAAGAAATACAAATTGACAACTATAACATACTCTGAGCCGAGAGAACAGTGAGACATAAAGGAGGATGTGCTATTTACACAGGTGAAAGGCATATGGCAGAAATGACTAAGTACCTCAAATAGCTACATAGAATGTGTAGCAGCAAAAGTTGAAAAATTAAATATGGTGCTAATTGTAATGTAAAGACCCCCGAACACACCAACATCAAAATTCTCTGATTCCATTACAGAGGTAAGAAACTTGATAAAAGATCTACACACTCCAACCCCAAATATTTTTATCTGTGGAGACTTTAATTTTCCATTCATGAAATATAAAAGGATAGGAAAAAATAAATGCGTACACCAGGACAAGGGGGTCACAGGGGAAGACCAGGAGCAGGTAAAAATGCTACTAGCTCTGGCTGATGAATTTATGTTAACACAAGAAATAACAGAAAACACAAGAAAAAACAACTGCCTAGATTTGGTGTTCACAAACAGCAGCAACCTAATTGACACTGTAGAAATATCCCCAATTATAATATCAGATTACAACATTATTGAAATAACAACCAATATAAAAGCAGCAAGAAAGGAAAGAACATGAACAACAGAAAGAAGCAAATTCAAAATTTCTAATTTTTATTCCAAAGCTATAAACTGGGAAGGGGCATTCCATGACAAATCATGCAGTGGTCAAAACCACACCCTCATAGATTTTGCTTAAATTTAGTTTATAGAATGGTCTATGCTAGTAGGTACCAAATTTCAAATATCAGCTCAATTGGAGTTATGGTTCAAATGTTATGCTTCCCCCTTTTTTGAGGGGAGGGGGGATGAAAACTGTAAATATTCAAACCACCATAACTCAGTCCCTAATTGACATAGAACAGTGATTTAAAGTGTTTATGAAAGGTAATTGCACACATAACAAATTAGCATAAGTAGAAAAAATGGCTAAAATTAACTAGCAGAAAAAAGTTATACACTTTATTCCATTTGAAGGGGTCCTGCCCCCCCCCCCCCTAAATTACAGATTTTTTGAAATTTTCATATATACAAAAAATGAGTTTCAACCTTATTCTATCAATATATGAAAAGAAATGTGTGTATTTGCATATAAAATACTGTAGGTATTCAGAGATTTCAAAATGGCTACTTTTACTTAAAAGACTAATTTTTACAAATTCATGTAAACTGTTCTGAAGGTAATTAATACATTGCAATTTACACATGGTGCAATAATTCTTAATGCTAATAATTTATACCTCCTAAACTTATATATATAGTTAATTTTCAACAGATTTTTATCCTAGTTTTGGTTCCAAACTCCCACTAAGTTCTTGAACTTGCTTTGGATTGAAGGAGTAAATGATCTTAACACCAGGCTTGATATTTGGTGTCATTATGATAGAAATCATATCACTTTGCTTTATCCAGCAAACATCCTCTTTCATTGGAAAATAATACTGAGTGGTAGATCCTGATGAGGTGAGGAAACTGATTTTATAATCACCATATTCTTCTGAAGTGTCTAAAATAATTCCAAACCAAACTTTACCATCATATTTATAGGCAACATACTGGCCAATTTGATACTGGGTCATTCCACGTAACTGTCATCCTGTGGCTGAAATGTTAAAATATACCAAAAAGCAACGTATTATACATCATTGGAACTGGGAAAGAGAGTAGTTTTCAAATCGTTTTACAGATTTGGGCTATCTTTATTGGTTTTGGAGATCTGATATTTTATGCAAAGACAAGTTATACAGTAAGCGTTAAGTGCTAAAATTTAAACCGTTAAGCTCCCCAAATTAGTAGAAACCAAAACATGCTGACTAAATTTTATTATGGGATTATATAGGTACATACATGTAATGTGTTATGCATTATTACTATTGTCTTCATGTACCCAATGAAAATATTTATAGGTAGCTTCCCAAAATATTATATGGTTACGTTACAAGCGAAACTTTTTTTGGTCATTTTTCTTCTCAGGTCATCTGATTTGTAGGAATAAATGAAACCTATTACAATTCCTCTTTTAGTTAGTTGCCAGGTATGTGTAACTGGCAGCACTTCGGAAAACACGTTCTATTTATTTAGGTTACACCACATTTACAGTGTGGTTATGAGCGACACATTTGGTGTCGCTCGTAACTATCATAGATCATGTTACGAGCGATACCACAATTGTTGTGCCATTATACGCAAGTGCACATAATTATAACAGATGTTTTGTCTATTTGCAGAGTTTGTAATTCAAGAATTGACTAATTACTAATTGTTAAATCAGAAATGGCACCCCAAACCAATGCAGAAAAGTGTAAAACTTATAGATATAAAAAAAGAAGACTAAATGCCAATTTTAAAGATAGTGAAAAGAAAAGACATGTAGCTTATAGGAAGAGTTTAACTGGAAATATATTGATAATGCATAATGAAACTACAAAACTTAGAATGTGTGTGTGTGTGTGTGTGTGTGTGTGTGTGTGTGTAAGGAATGACGAAATTAATAGAGTATACATTCTAAGGTTTTAATGAAGGAAAAACTGAATATTAATCTTAGAGAATATGTTAATGGAACGATTTCTTTTAAGCCCATTGTCTCGTGAATTTCTTATATTGTTAATATTGTTTCAATAATTAATTCTCTTTAAGGAGAAAGTGTGTGTGAATTAAAATAAATGGAGGTATTTAGCAACTCTCCCTAATAAGGTATACCTGAACATTTAAAATAAAAAATGGCATCTGGCAAATCAACCTTCCTCTATATAAGACCCACTTTGCTTTGGAGCAGTCATAATGATGCGAACTTCCGTGGAGTAAAGATCTCCTTCCTTCCTTCCTTCTTAGGTTAAGACTTGGGATATCAAATGGGATATAAGATTTATTTATATATATATATATATATATAATATATATATATATATATATACAGGGTGTCCCATAAGTCTGGCATCATAGGAAAAATAATAAAAAAAGGCAAAACAAAAGTTTTTATTTACAGAACATGCTCAATATGTCCACTTTTGTTTTCAATACACAAATTCAGACGTGATACCCAGTCAGCAAGCACACGGTGAATGATGTCAGGAGTATTGGTATTACATGCCCCAATAATGCGCTGCCACAAATGTTTAACACTCCTAATTTTCTCTGCGTATACCAGCGCTTTCAAGTGGCCCCAGAGATAAAAATCTAGTGGTGTGAGATCTGGGCTTCTAGCTGGCCATTCCACAGGCCCTCGACATCCTATCCAATGACCAGGGAATTGTTGGTACAGGTATTCCCTTACTTGGGTGCTGTAATGTGCAGGAGTGCCGTCTTGCTGGAACCATGTTGGGAAATTTCCTTCTTCGTTCAAGACACTGGGAAATGCTTCTTCCTTGAGCATATTGTAGGTAGGTGCCTCCAGTAACATGTTCATCGAAAAAGAGGGAGCCTATGATGCGATCCTTCCAAATGTCACACCATACCATCACCCGAGATGCACCATGTTCCTTTGAAGAGGTATACCAGTGAGGGTTGTTTTGAGACCAGTAGCGGGTGTTCTGTCGATTTACCTCACCATTTCCATAAAAAACAGCCTCATCACTGAACAGAATGGTGGATGGGAAATTGGCATCCTGAGCATATTGTTATGTAACCCATTCACAAAATTCGATCCGCCAGTCGGGATCATCATCGCTTAATTTCTGTAGGATCTGAAGTTTATATGGATGCCATTTGTGAGCCTGAAGAATGCGATGGATGCTACTTTTCGACACTCCTGTCTCAGCGGACAATCGCCAAAGAGACTTATCGGGACTTCTGTTAAAATGAGCCAGGATAGCAGATGCTGTATCATCGTCAGTGGACCTCCTTGAAGGTCCACTGCGTGGTTTATCTTCTATGGATCCTGTTTCCTTAAACTTTGCAACAAGTCTGCTAACACAACTCTGTGTTATTGGCTCGTGGTCTGGATGCAGTCTGTTAAATTCAGCAGCAGCCTCTCTTTGATTCCGATTTCCTATGAGTAGAATTATCTGGATTCGTTCTTCCTTGCTCAGACATTATGGCCTGTAGAAATAGAAAAATATGAATTATGGTTTGTAGAAATAGAAAAATATGAATTTCTCCTATGATGCCGGACTTATGGGACACCATATATATATATATATATATATATATATATATATATATATATATTATATATATATATATATATATTATTACAGTCGACCCTCAACTTACGTAATTAATCCATTCCAAGATGAGTTACTTAACTCGAAAATGACGTAAGTCGAACCCCAAAATACATGTAAATCGGGTAATCCATTCCAGGACCCCAAAAAAGTATTGAAAATAATAAACTAATTAAATTTTTTGATAAAAACAGTGTATATAAACAGAATTATAATGGTAATTAATAATAATTATTAAGAAACACCATCTGTAATTCTTTGCACAATTTATTAAATCACAGAAAAAATTATAGTATGTTATTTTGTCAATGTTTGAACTTCACACAGGCACTTTTTTATCTTAGATTATTTAATAATCCTTAATAATTTCACATTTATTAATTTGCCAAATTATTGAACACTTCATACAGTATCACTCTATATAATGCACAGTAAAAATAACAATGAAATAACGTGAAATACCCAGAATCCTGCCAGTGAGTGGTCACGCACTGCATTTGCAATTACGCAACATGAAATAATTACGTAAGACGAATCAATTACAGTCAATGGGGGGCTTCTTGTAACTCGAAATTACGTAAGATGGTGATGACTAAGTCGAGGGTCGACTGTGTATATATATATTTCAATAATATTTATGTATTGTGTCCACTATGCTATTCATTATTTATGTATGAGTGCATTTAATGTGCAAATATTGTATTCTGGGTCCACAGAATCGCACAGTTACGAGCGACACTACACATTTCCCCCCTTGGGGAAGGAACCTAAAATTGTAGAACTAATTGCTAGGTCTCAATTTGCAGCAAATTTTATTGTCTTTCGATGAGGAATAATACGTTTTTCCCATAGATGTCCACAATTCACAGGAATTCAGACAAATGTAAGTACAAGTGTAAGTGCCGGCTGCATTTCAGTTACGAACAACACTGTAACTTTGGAATTTGCTGTAAACAATGTATTTGCCTGATTTAGCTGAGACACACATCATTGTGTTCATTGACCATCCCTCAATACCCAATAGTAAGAAAAGTTCAATTGCTCTATAACTAATAGAAATATGATGAGAAATGTAACAACAAGTTGCTCCGAAATGTTACGAGCGACACTATGGAATGACCCTACTCATCTTTTTCAATTAGTTGACTGTCTTTATCTGGTTCAGCCCCAGTATTTATTCTCAACAATTTACAATTATCAGAATCAGATGTCTGATAAGCTTGTATTAGGTTTTCTGACTCTGGTACAAACCTGTGGAAACCCCATGTACCTTTAACATGTAAAGCTTCATTAAACCTACTAGAAAGATTGAATTTATCCGCATGAACCTCCTCCTTTGTAACATACAAACAAATAATTGAATAAAAGTATTCAGTGCAAAAATCATAGAAAGCTCTTGGTGTTAGAATATGACCAGTATCAGTATGTTGCAAACTAGCCTTTGCTACAACTCTTTTAATAGTTCCTCCAATACCATCACAAGCATTTTTCCCATGACTTGTGGCAAGAAATTCCACTCAGCCTTCACACCAAAATCCTGTTCATGATAGCATAGATTGCTGAATTATATTTGTTTTTGTATTGGCCTCCACACACATCAGAGAAATAAATTACTTTTTGTACATTGGGGAATTTCTGTTTAATATCCTTCATTAAATATTGCTGAAAAGTGTGAACTGCTGATGTTGAGTGCTCAAGACAATCGCTAATAATACAGTAACTAGTATGAATTAATTCCTCATCCTTCATGTGATACACCACAAATGGATGGAGGGTCACCTAGTCATTTGTCCAGTGAAAACGTTGTGGTTCATCTTGAGTGATGAATGAATAGTTTTCTGCAAAATCCCCTAGCACTAGCACAAGTATTTCATCACAGTGAATATTCTGTTTCATAGTCTTCAAATACTGACTCTGGCTTTTTGCAATGTAGTGGTGCCTAAGTAAGAGAAAAAATGTCTTCTGAAAGGTGTTCAATAAATTCATCTGGAAAAACTATATAAGTTTCCAATGTTGATCTATCTGTATTAGTCCACTGAACATATTCAACAGAATCTCTGCTTGTCAAGGAAGGTATAGTATTTAAGAAATTAAATATGCCTATGCTACCAGGACATTCTCGACATCCATGTAACATGCATGTAGAAGAATTTATATCACAAACACTTTTTTCCATAAGTGTGTAATAGGTTAAGTTTTTCTCTGCAATTGCTGATACCATGAGTTTAGGATTCTGGTGGTGGGTGCAAACACAAACTGAGTGAGTTCCTTTGCCTCCAGCAATTACACACCATTTAGGCCTTAGATTGGCAAAGGTAGAAAACCCTATGCTATTATCATTGTTTTCTTTATAGTTTGAATATAATTCTTTTAAATTTCCTAGTAATAGACGTTTTTCCTTGTACTCTTTTTCACCATCTTTATTTCTTATGCTAACACAATCAGATTTCCCTGCACACAAACGACTGACTTCATCATCTTCATAGAATTCCTTTATTTCAGGGAATATTTCTTCAGTTAGTTTTCTTCCTTTACTGTAGATAGGAATCTATGGCATAATACCAAATGTATGTTTCAAATGTCTGTCTTTGTCAACCATGTATCTGGTTGCACCAAACAAATCCATTGTCCTAGAAATAGGAAATGGTGTGTGTGTAAGTATCTGAAGCCTCCTTTTGTACGATGAGGTGGATTTGAAGTCTTGTACAAGATCACTCGAGGTTTTTGTACATATAAAATAAACATAACCCCAAATTACTAGACAATATTAAGGATGTAAGTACATGATTTATATTATTCAAGAATTAAGGAAGTACTGTACTTCATGAATTTGAACATATACCAGTATATGGGATGATGTCACATTTTAGGAAATATAACTACAGGGTGTCCCAAAAGTCTCCATACATAGGGAAAATTAGCACTTTGTTGCAAAATGTCTCCCAAAAGTCTCAATAGATAGCTAATATTTTTTATTTTTTTTTCAGATACTCTTTAAGAATGCCTTTGTCAAAAGAAGAACGTATTGCAATCATTCTCATGGCTGGATTGGGAAGCTGTCGCAAGGTTGCAATGAACTTCAACAGGAAACATGGCAAGCACATCACACACTACACTGTTGCCAAACTTACACCAAATGTGTTAACACAAGTTCACCATGAGTGGGAGAGACGCATCCGTGTGTGTTTACAAAGAAATGGCAATCATGTAGAGAATGTTTTGTAAATAAAGTTACATTTTGCTAAAAAGTGCTAATTTTCCCTATGTATGGAGACTTTTGGGACACCCTGTAATGTCTACATATATATCCAAACATGACAACCTATAATACTGTACCTATATACAGGTATTTACATACATACATTAATAGTTCAAAGTCATCTCATTAATTATTTTTAGTTTCTTACCTCTCCAAATCTGCTTCTTTGAGATGCTGTTTACTCAGTGGCTCACCAACATCTTGAACTTCAGTGGCAAATGCGGTTTCCAACTTTCTCTTGAGGAAAGTTGAAGCTTTTTGTATTTTTGTGAAACTGCCTTTGATCTGCTTCCACTGCTCAGGGCATCTGAAAAATATTTGAAATACAATTAATTAATAAATATATATGACATATCTAGTGGCAATAATCTGAATTTCTGAACTGAAGTACTGTATTTCCCGGCGTATAACACGCACCCTAATTTTGAAGAGAAAATTTAGGAAAATAAAAATTTAGGAAAAAATATACCTCCTACCTCACTTCACATGTACAATTTTAGAGAGTTAATTTTAAAGAGTTAATTTTAACGCAGGGTGATTTTTGGAGTATTTTAGGGGAAAAAAAAGTGTGCATTATATGCCAGAAAATATGGTATATTTTTTAGATAATTTCATATATATGTATTAGGTATAAAACAAAGTATATCTGAATTAAATTTCAGCTGACAGTATAAAAATGCATTATCTGTACACACATTAATAGCTAGTTACTTATGTAATTTCACCGGGGTAACATGAAGTTGCTCCAAAGTTGCATTAAGATCTTCTCATTGAATATCTTTATCCATTTCAGTACATTTTCTTAGAATTTTTTCTGGGGATATGTCAGGTGAAGTAGTTGTACTTTCAGTACTACTAGTTATTGCTTCTGGCAGTCTGAATAATTCTTCAGGTTTTGCGTGTTTATTAATTAATTTCAGACAATTTATACAAATTTCTGATTCATCATTGAAATTATATTTAGGGTCAATATTTTCAACAACAAGCTTTGGAAGTGGCCTCAAGTTTGGCAGAATAGGCTTTTTGTGTAGTTCAAAAAGGTTGCAACAGTGCTTGTTATAGCTTTTGTGTGTAGACATTTTCATCAAACACTTTTACTTATTTAAAACAATATGCGTATATGTACATAAATCTGTTCAAAATGAAAAAAATAAAAAATACATTAAATGAGAACACAGTGAATGCTTTGCACATCACAGAAAACAAAATAAAGATCTCTCTAGTTGGGCAATAGTTATCGTGGGTAGGACTGCCACTTTTTTAATGTCCACATGGGATTTTTTGTTCAACCAATTTACCCAACAATCGAATGGGGGAAGATATTTTATGGTAGGTACTAGTGTTTTATGTTTAGTTCTTAGAATACTAGTTTAACACATATGTATTTACATTTTTAACAAGTACACCAATCTATATACCAGAAGTCAATGAGAATGTTGAACAGTTTGTTAGAAATTATTCTCTCTCAAGTGATAGTAGTCATTTTCAAATCTGTAAATACCTATTTTATATGCAAATACACATATATTTCTTTTCATATATGAACCTTACCTTATGTTGTTTCGTGTGTTGGTCTCTCTTCACACGGAGGTCAAGCTGGTGGCCCCGCCTCTAGGTCTGGCCTGGTGGCGGAGCGAGTTACTTTCTTGCGCTCTCCACCGTACATAGCCAGGCACACCCGGCTCATCTGGTACTGTCCTGAGCCAGGCATCCAGTCTTTTCTTGAAGACTTCAACTTTGACCCCTGTTACGTTTCTGAGGTCCTTAGGAAGCTGGTTGAAAAGTCTTGGCCCCCTGACAACCAAGCTATTTTCCTTCAGGGTTGAGGAGGTCCCTTGTCGTGCTTTTAATTTGGGAACACTACACATTCTGCCTTTCCTATTTTCCAGTGTTGTTTGAATGGTAATTGGGTTTAGTTTTAGGTTTGGTACCAGTTTTTCGATCATTTTCCATATGTAGATTATGATGTACCTCTCTCTTCTTCTTTCCAGGAGTACAGATTTAGTTTACGTAGTCTTTCCCAGTAGTTGAGTTCTTTGCAGCCATCAATCTTGGCTGTGAAATGCCTTTGCGTTTCTTCTAGTTTATTAGTTTCTTCCTTTTTATATGGGGATGTCAAAACTGAGCAGTATTCAAGTTTTGGTATAATCAGTGTTTTTAGCAGGGGAATCATTACTGTCCTGTCCCTTCTCTTGAACGTTCTTAGAACCTGTCCAGCGACTCTTTTTGCTTTATTTATCGCTATCTGATTTTGTGTTTCGAATTTCGCATCATCTGTCATTATTATCCCGAGATCAATCGCTTTCATGCTTCTCTGAATTTCCTGTCTATCTGGAGCATAATATGCAGTCTGTTTAAGTTCTTCTTTTCTACCATATCTCAAGAGTTGAAATTTCTCGGCATTGAATGACATGTTGTTGTCTTCTGACCATTTGTATATTTTGTTCGTGTCCCTCTGCAAGGCCTCCACATCATGTACATCGCTGATTTTTCTGCTGATCTTTGTATCGTCTGCAAAGGATGTTACTATACTATTGCTGTTTACTCCGCTGTCTATGTCTGTTAGCATGATAATGAACAGGAGTGGGGCCAGTACTGTCCCTTGTGGTACTGAGCTGCATACTTCCGATTCTGATGATGATATACCTTGAATTTTGACGACCTGCAGATGATCACTAAGGAAGTTGTAGATCCATTTTCCCACTTTGCCTGTTATTCCCATGTCTTTAATTTTATGTCCTATTATACCATGGTCACATTTATCGAAAGCTTTAGCAAAATCTGTGTATATAACATCATCAAGGTCAATTGATAGAATAAGGTTGAAACTCATTTTTTGTATATATGAAAATTTTTAAAAATCTATAATTTAGGTGGGGGGGCAGGACCACTTCAAATGGAATAAAATGCTGTAATTTTTTTTCTGTTAATTTTAGCCACTTTTTCTGCTTATGCTAATTTGTTGTGTGTGCAATTCCCTTTCATACACAACTTAAATCACTGTTCAATGTCAATTAGGGACTGAGTTATGGTGGTTTGAAAATTTCCAGTTTTCATCCCACCCCCCCTCAAAAGAGGGGGGAGCATAACTTTTGAGCCATAACTCCGATTGAGCTGATATTTGAAATTTGGTACTTACTAGCATAGACCATTCTATAAACCAAATTTAAGCAAAATCTATGAGGTGCACTTTTTTTTTTTTTTTTGCATGATTTGTCATGGAATGAGCCAGAAGATGTTGCACCCAACATGGAAGTAATAGATTGGAAATCCATCTTTGAGGCCAAGACAACAGAAGAGATGCTAACGACTTTAGAGGAGAAAATGCTAGAAATTGTGGAAAAACATGTCTCAAAAATACAACAAAGGGGAAAGAGAAGCAGGTTCGAGAGACAAAAGAGGTCATTATTCCGAAAGAAAAAAAGAGTGACTGCAAAATTAAGTAACTGTAAAGATAACATCATCAGAAAAATATTAAATGATAAACTGCAGAGTATCAATTGCATCATACAGGAACTAATTGAGAGGCACACAGAAAAAGAAGAAGGCAATGCTATAGAGGTGATAAAGGTTAACTCAAAAGTACTTCTATAATTTTGCAAAGAGGAAGTCTAAAAACCATGCAACTATTGGATCTTTGAAAAATGAAGACAGTGCTTTATCTAATGATCTAACAGAAGTATCTGAAATATTAAGAGCTCAGTATGAATCATCTTTCAGTATCCCAAAAACTTACAAACTAATATGCGATAGAAATGCATTCTTTGAAGAAGAACTACAAGGGGAAAGTATAATGGACTTCGACTTTATGACAAATGATATTACACAAGCTATATAGGGAAACTAAAAGCACACTCAGCAGCAGGACTGGACAAATGGAATGCCACACTTATCAAAAACTGCAAGAATGCAATCACTGAGCCCCTATATTGGATATGGAGATGATCACTAGGCACAGGAGAAATACCAGGCATCCTGAAGAGCATGAACATAGTTCCAATATATAAAGGAGGAGATCAATCCGAGGCCAAAAAATATAGGCCAGTGTCACTTACATCTCATCTCACTAAAATATTTGAAAGAATAGTTAGACAGAAAATCTATGGCTTTTTGGAAACTGAAAAAATTAAATGATAACCAACATGGGTTTCAGTCACGCAGATCATGCCTATCACAACTAATGGAACACTACAACATTATTGATGCACTGGAAAGTAATGAAAACTATGATGTAATATACACAGACTTTGCTAAAGCGTTCAACAAGTGTGACCATGGAATCATAATACATAAACGGAAGTATATGGGAATAACAGGAAAAGTAGGAAGATGGATATAAAATTACCTTAGTGAGTGGTGGGCAAGTTGTTACAGTACAAGGAGCATTTTCATCAGAATCAGAGGTCCTCAGCTCAGTACCACAAGGAACAGTATTAGCTCCACTACTCTTCATAATCATGCTAACTGACATAGATGAGGATGTTACCAGAGACAGCACAGTAACATCCTTTACCAATGACACAAAGATTAGTAGAAAAATAAGAAACCCAGAAGATATAGGATCTCTACAAACAGACATGAACAAAATCTACAAGTGGCCTGAAGAGAACGACATGAAGATTAACACAGAGAAATTTCAGCTGTTACAGTACAGAAAAAGAGAGGACCTAAAATCCATGGAATATTATACCCCAAATGGACAGAAAATTCAGAGAAATTCTAAAGCAAAAGACTTAGGGGTTGTAATGACTGATGATGTGAAATTTGAAACACACAATAATATAGCAATAAACAGAGCAGAGAGAGTAATTGGGCAGATACTGAGAACCTTTAAATGAAGGAAGAGGAATATAATGATTCCTCTACTAAAACAATGATCATACCCAAATTGGAATACTGCTTGGTCCTAACATCCTCATATAAAAAAGACAGACAGACAACTAGAAGGGATTCAGAGAAGCTTCAGAGCCAAGAATCAAGGCGTGCAAAGAACTAAATTACTGGGAAAGGTTACGTGAACTAAACCTATATTCACTGGAAAGGAGGAGAAAGAGATACACCATTATTTACACTTGGAAAAATGGAGAAACCAGTCCCTAATCTTACTCTGAACCCTGTAACTCCCCAAACAACAGTGGAAAGTAGAAAAGGAAGACTGTCATGTTCCCAAATTAAAGGCAAGACAGGGAACATCCTTAACCCTGAAAGAAAATAGTCTTGTTGTGAGAGGCATACCTGGCAATATGAGGTGGAGAGTACAAGAAAAACTCACTACTTCACCAGGCCAACTCGAGAGGAGGGGTGACGAGCTTGACCTTCGTGAAATGAGGAATCATCACACAGAACATTTGAAAGGTTGAGAGGTTCAAAGGTATTACTTATTATTATTACCCCATGTCTGATAATTACCCTCAAAGAATGAAGAAAAGGAGAGAGTTTTTTGAAATGCCTGAAAAGTGAACAGTGTGTGTTTGAAAGATTGGAGGCCACAGACATGGGGAAAAATGGACTGATTGAATAGATGAAGGATTGAGAATTTACCAATTAACCCTTGCATTAGAGAGTGGGACAGAAAAGGGATGAGAGAATGTGTTAAATGTCTGGTAATGCAAGCTCTCCTTAAAGGAGGAAGCATGCAATTAGAGAGTTCAGGAGAGCAGTGTCTGTTATAATAGAAATAGTAGAGAGAGAGAGTAAGGCAACATTGCAGTGAAGAAAGAGGTATGGAAGACAGTCCATCCCACACATGAGAAGCATACTCCATACAGGGGTGGACAAGGCCCATTAGCTTAATGTCAATTGTCAGTAAACTTTTGGAATCCATAGTTAGGGATTGTATCATCAAACACTTAGAAAGTCGTGATTTGATTAATAGTAGTCAGCATGGGTTTCAACGCCATAGATCTTGTTTAACTAATTTGTTAGAATTTTATAACGAAATAGTATGCAAATACGATAGACAGAGCAGCTGACATTATTTATTTAGATTTTAAAAAGGCATTCCCTTTTTCCCCTGAGCCTCCCCCTTTTCCCTCCCCCTCGCTAAAATTATTAACGTTGTTTAATATAATAAAACAATTAGCAACAGGAGCTCTGGGGGTGGTGATCGAGGATGAGTCTGTTGATGATAATGCCAGCTTGTGACATGCCAGCGTGGGATGCCAGAAAAAAAGAATTAGACTAACACGAACTTAGATGTAGCTTGTAGCGTAAACTAACCCACTTTTTGTTATTCTTTATACTTTTTTTCTCTCTCTCTCCTTATTTGCATGTCTGTAGTTTGCATGTTATGATAGTGTTTGAGTTAAGAATGTGTTGCATGGTTTGTAATGCATTCTTATTTTACTACTTTTCATCTTCCACCCCTTTCTGGCAGAGTGGGCTCCATCCTCTACCTCCCTATGGAGTAGAGGACCAGTCTGCAACAGCTGGAAGTATTCTCTTCGACTATTTTTCCGACTTGTTGGCAGTGGCTGGCGGATGATGGTGGTGTCCTTCTTTCTCTCTTCCTGAATGAATTTTAACCCACAAGTGATAGGTTTTGCTACTTACTAACCCCTTATTCTCTTCTTTTAACCCCTTACTTTCTTCTTTCTCTCGGGCTAACCTTAGAGTGGATCTTAGGGTCTTTGTTAGCCTTAGCTTCTGTAGATCTGTAGATGTGCAGAGAGAGCAAATGAGTTGGGATGAAGAATCTACAGAGCTGGTACAGCTGTTTTAGAGAGTATATGTGATCTTTCCAAGAAAGATCACAAGAAAAGGAAATGCCAAGAATGTTAGAGAAGAGGAAGGATCGAGTTGTGTATTGTTGAAGGTAAGGAGATAGTCATGTGGAAGATTGTGATGAGTAGACAGATGAAAGTACTGGGTTTTTGAGGCATTGAAAGCCACAAGGTTTTCTCTGCCTCAATCAGAGACAGAAGAAGTTCAGGTCACATACACTATAGTTGTCTCATATACAGTGTGGAGTGACTATTGAGATGGATATTTTTTGAAGCAGGTGGAGTATCAAGATTTAGAACTTTACTGATTCAGTTTTCAATGGCTTACAATAAAGAATACCATCAAGATGCATGTTCTACACTACAAATAATCACAGAGGCAAAGTTCTCAAGCATGAGATGAAAAGTTTGAATTAGAAAATGATGTTATCTTTGACTGTCCAAATAATTTGTAAAAAAGTTCAATGTTGTATAATCTTACAGAAAAAAAAAAAATGATGATATATGAGGTACTTAACACATTTTACTGCAGCATCAGCTGTGACATAAATTTCACCCTATTCAGTTTGTTTTGAATCTTCAGTTTTATTATTTTAAAACCAAATGCAACTATACACAGGTGAACTCCACTTAATGTTGCAGTTGTATTCCTACAAACAATGACATTAACAGAATCAACATTAAGCAAACCCTATTTGCCCTATCTTTCCCATCATAAAAAATCAGATGATTCCCAAGACCAGAATTTGGGAGGTATGACACTGAATGAACCAATGTTAAGCAGGGATTACTTTGTAGAAATTTTTGGGTTTCTAGGATTTTCAGTATTTTAGTCATTACTTTTTTTGGAAGTTTACTGTATTTTTAAAATAATTAGTTCTACAGTACTTATGAAGTCATAAGACCTACTTTTTATAAAACTCAACCTTATTTTCAGAATCATTTTTGTAAATAAATTATTAGAATTATGGATAGCTTTCTTGATTTACAGAATTGAAATAAACAAGCATTGTGTTAGAATGCCATCAATGTCCCTTCCAGTATTTGTCATCTTGACCTATGATGCAAGAACATGATTCTTGCTTGTAACAATACCCCACGATTTATGCACTCCTCATTTGCACATTTTCAGATTAACAGTCCAAAAAATATCCAATTTTTTTATAAATAAACGCAATGCAATCATTACATTTATAAAAAAAAATTGAATATTTTTTGAACTGCATTAATCCAAAACACGCAAATGGGGAGCAAGTAAATCAGGGGTTACTGTATATATGTGTATCAAGTTTTAGCAATTTATGTTGAACAGTTCAAAAGTCATGTCACAGACCTCAATTTGACCTTTAACCTCCATTTATTGAATTGAATAACTTTTATCAATAATAAAATAAATACATTGGTTTTACAATTTATAATGACATAAATAATTGTGAAGCTGGACTCTTTTATTTAATTTGGCCCTCAAGCTTTAGGGTTTACTGGGCTCTTATTAAAAATAAAACATTCATTATTATTAAGAATAATAATAATAAATAAATAATTATTAATAATTAAAGTATTATTCTTAAATTATCATTAACAATATGACAAATGCAAGGTATTACACCAATACCATACAAAGAAATCAATATTATACACGAGAGATAAGAACTGAACATTCATAAGTAATGTCTTTAATCCTAGATTACAGACAAGAAATTAATAAACAATAGTAATGTACATTAATCCTAGATTTTTATTAGTATGCCATTATTAATCAGGATTTCAACTTGGTCTTAAATTTACATTCACAATATTTTTTGTATCAGCATTTTAAATCATTCCATAGTTTCAATCCAATGAAAATGGGTAGTTTTTGAGATGAAGACAATCTAAATTGAGGTATAACAAGCTTTGATCTATTTCTTGTCTGATATGAGTGGATTTCTTGATGAGTTACAAAGTATCTATTCACCCATTTTAAATTAATGATTTTGTTCTTACACTTTTAAATAAAAATAAAATGTGCCAAATTCATTACATCATTGAGCTTTAGTAGTTTTAGCTCTTTAAATAATGCACTAGAGTGACCAAGGAAATCAGCATCAGATAATAACCTTATTGCTCTTTTTTGGATGACAAAGATACCATTTTAATGCATTGTTAGCAGAGTTTTCCCAAACAAGGGAGCAGTGTTACATAAGGAAGAACAAGAGTATGATAAAGAGTTTTATTGACTCTGGTCAATAAATTTATGACTTTGGCCTTTGATGTAGGGACCAGATTCTTGTTCGTGACACCTTGTGACAGGGTTGGCAAAAACCCAACTACCCAGCAAAAAACCAGTTAGGTTTTTGCTGGGTTTTAGCCAACCCCCGTGATAATCATTGCATGTGTGAAGTTTCACTTATTTATGTTGAGTAGTTCAAAAGTTATGGTGCACACAAAAAACTGCATAAATTTGACAATTTTTATTTGTGACCTTGACCTTTGATGCAGGAACCTGGTTCTTGCTCCTGTCATTTCACCCTGTGATGATCCCTATGTACACAAAGTTTCAGCAATTTATGTTCAGCAGTTAAAAAGTTATAGCTCAGATACAAAAGTGTGAGAAATGAATGGATGGATAGACAAATACAATCCAGTACAGCCCCTCCAAATTTATTTGGTCAATGGTCAGACATAAAAAATAAAAAAAATAAATAGAATTCAAATTAAATAACAAAGGCAGCCTCAATGGGAAATATAATTTACAACTGCTCAAAATTTTCCACCAATTCCAGACTTCAGCCATCTGTATAATCATAGGTACAGAGTCCTCATATATGCAATAAAAACTTTAATTGGAAAATTTTAAATTATTTTCATCAATTTAATCTAACCTTACTTTACTCTATACAAGAAAATGAGTAACGATCTAATGAATAAAAAATTATTCTGCTTCTGAAGTCTGCATTGGTGTACAGGTGTTTTACTCCAAGCAACAACTCAACTTTAAATATTGGTTTTGCTTCTGCCTGAATTGTTCATTCTGATGAAGGTCATGCTTGTCATTCCATCTCAGACCACAGTTTAATGTGGAATCTGAACCACACCCCACCATGGGCAGTCAGAAATTACAAAGTCCTCATCCAGGCTCAATCTCATGACTTCCTGATCAACAGCCCAGCATCTTAACCACTGGGCTACCCAGGGTACCCATTTATCTACCAACCAATTTTTATTATGTGGAAGGATGAACATCTGGGTTTACTGCACACTGCCTGCCAATCAATTATATGATTATTGCTTGGTATAATAAACAAATATGGTGCTAGATTCATTAGCTGTGTGAATACAATATTTGTGCTGTTTTATTCTAATGATTAAAGTTTTGCCTGTTTGACCAGTATATGCTAAATTACAATCTTCACATTTAAGAGAATATATATATCCAGGGACATTCAGGGGGGCATTACGAATTAATAAACTCTTGACCAAATTACTGTAAGTAAACACATTAATTCCCATGCCTCTAATATATACAGTATAGTTTTTTATTGATGCTCAAATAAGCTAAGTTAGGTTGGGTTGGGGTCTGTCTGTGTCAATCAGGGGAATGAGTGCTGTTGTTTCTGAGGTTTAGTTGCTGAATGACCTGTGACCCCTGCAGCAAGGATAATTTTTTAAAAAGTTAAAAAACTTGACCTTGACCTACACCATACCTAAATAATTCTAAACTGGATCTAAGAGGATCAGAACAAGATTTCCAGAATCAGCTGTTCATTAACCTACCTGATTAAATTAGGCCTAGAACAGCATACTTAAACTATACTGCCATAGACCAAAGTAGCTATCACAATTAAAACAATTTCTTAACTTTAATTAAAGCTTGGTTAACTTACCAAACACACAAACCATTCTCAGTTTCTGTAAAATCTTTTTTGAGAAGACTAAATATAGGCCATTTTTCTAATTCCATCGTGAACTTGCTCTGCTAGCTTTAGATTTAGCAATAGTGAATTCTTTAAGTAAAATGTGTTCTAGCCCTAATTCTAGTGACTCTTTGGCTAAGTTACTCAGGCACAATGTGACTGAAAATGTCCTATTATAATTTTGAAAAAATATTAGCAGGTCATAGAACATGCACCAATTATGTTAAACAGAATCAACCTAAAATAATCTCCTTTTCATGTTCTTTTTTGCAAACTAAATATGATTTGTCTTGTGTTTTACATAAATGTAATACAAATAGAAGCCTACCATACTGATAAATAGGTACTATACTTGTCCCTTGCTTGATAGGTTAAAGATTACAAGGACAGACCAAAGGAATTAGAAATATTCTGTTAAAAGAGAAGGTGTATTATAGGTGATATTGTAAGGGTTGTGAATTTTTCACAAAACCACACATTCAAGCAATAAGCTTAGACTAGGTTCCCCAGTTCCCTTTATTAATGATCCATCTGTCCTTTGGTCCCATTTGTATTTGTTATGGGACAATCCTTTGTATTTTTTATTAGTCCCCCTCACAATAATTTGGTAATTATTTCCTATTCATTCATTTTAACCATTCCTGCAGTGTTTTCAAGTCCTATCTAGTCAGGGTTGGCACCAAAGTGGTAACCCACTTTTACCCACCAAGGTTTAAACTCCCCACCCCCACCCCCACCCCCACCCCAAAAAACTAGTATTTTGCCAATGTTGGGGGGGGTTTTCATATTATTTTTATTATATTATTTCTGCCAAAATTAAAACCCTCTGTTGACTGAAAGAGAAAAAGTGGGATAACATTCCATCATTACTCATATATACAGTATAGTATGAGACCAATTCAATTCAGAACATTCAGAACAAAAATTAAATGACAATGACAAATTAATCATCAATATAATTCCCTTCTTTTTCTATAACCTCCTCCCACCTGTAGAAAAGTTTTTTTATGCCACATTCGAAGAAATCCCTTGGTTTTGAGTTAAAAAAAGCAACCACTTCACTTTCGATAGCTTCCTTGGATTGCAACTTTTGTCCATCTAGGTTGTGTTGCAGACTTCTGAATAAATGGTAGTCTGAAGGTGCGATGTCCGGAGAATAAGGTGGATGAGGCATTTTTTCCCAGCCAAATGCCTCCAATTGGGCAGTGGTGATTTGAGCAGTGTGAGGGTGTGCATTATCCTGGTGAAATAGAACACCTCTGCGATTAATTAATGCAGGATGTTTTTCTTGTAATGCCATCTTCAATCATTGAGTTGTTGGCAGCAGACTTCAGTTGTGATTGTTTGGTTATCTGGCAGAAGCTCAAAATGAATAATTCCTTGCATATCCCACCAAACGCATAGCAAAATTTTCTTTGGATGGGGTCCATTCCTTGGCTGAGGTTCAGGCTTTGTTTCACGGCTAAGCCACTGATGTCAATGCTTAATATTGTTATAGAGGACCCATTTTTCATCCCCAGTGACAATGGACCTCATACAGCATTACATGTCAAATATGCTCTTTTGTGGGCTCCATGTTTTTTCAATTACTGTAATATCGTAGGGGTGGCATTATAACTGTATGAAAAACACCAGAGAAAGTATTCATTAGCCTAATCCTACACTAGCCTAAGTCATTCTGTATCATGATAAAACATGTGCGAACCTGTTGCTGTGTGTATTTTGCAACATTTCTAAAACTATTTTACGTTATCTTGAGGTTATTCTATTATCTGTCGTCCATTTTCTAATTGAGCAGAATTTATGTTACAACCTGATATAATAATAATGACCAGTATTGGGTTATCATTGTGCATTTCAGGGTATTATTTCTGGGGTTTAATGTTACCGTACCAAAGTTAACTACTGGTTCAGAAATCAGATGAGGAAAAGTGACAACATAGTTGACTTTCAGTTGAGTAGCTACAGTATTAGCTGTTTCACAAAAGAAATAACTGTTTTCACCTCAATAATTCTGTATTTTAATTTAACCTCAGCTAAGTAACTATTTTGTTTGCTTGGTCTATTAATTATGCAGAGGTACCAGATGAATGGAAAAAGCAAATGTAGTAGGGTACCCATTTACAAAAAGGGTAGTAAGAAGGTAGGAAATTATAGGCCTGTTAGTTTAACATCATTCATAGGAAAGATACTAGAAAGAATTATAAGGAATAATATTCAAGATCATTTAGAGAATTTTAATCTTATTTCAAAGTTCACAACATGGATTTAGATCAGGAAGGTCTTGTTTGTCTAATCACTTAGACTTTTTAGAGTTTGTAACTGAACAGTAGATAATGGGAATGATGTAGATGTTATTTACTTAGGTTTTACTAAAGCATTTGACAAGGTTCCACATAGGAAACTTCTATATACACTAAAAATTCATAGGATTTTGGGGTCAGTTACAAATTGGGTACAAAAATGGTTGGAAGACAGAGAACAGAGTAATTCTAAATCAGGCTTGTTCAACATATGGCCCATGGGCCAGATTCTGGCCCACCAAAGATTTGTATCAGGCCCAGCTGGTGGATACTGAAAATTCATTATCTAAGGTCATATTTTATTTCAATAAAATTTAATTTTAAATTAAAATTTTATTTAAAATTTGCACATCAGCCCTCAGTGTGGGTCATTGAAATGTCCCTTCATGAAAAAAGGTTGGACACACCTGTTCTAAATGATCATGAATCTGGGTGACAAAGTGAAAAGTGGGGTACCACAGGGATCAGTGTTAAGTGCATTACTCTTTATTTTATATCTAAATAATTTAGAGAAGGGAGAAAGTAGTAAAATTTCTAAATTTGCACATGATACAAAAGTAGTTGCCCCAGTTACAAATATAGAAAATTCTTATAAACTGCAAAAAGATCTTGATAGATTAGTTGCTTTGGCTTGTAAATGGCAGATGGAATTCAATGTTGAAAAATGCAGTCATCCATTTTGGTGGAAATAATGAAAACTTTAGTTATGAGATGCAAGGAAACTGGTTAGAGGATGTTAGACAGGAAAAAGATCTTTGCATTATAGCTAGTAGTGATCTAAAAATTTTTAAGCAGGGCTTAGAGGCTAGAAATAAAGCAAATAAAATGTTAGGTATTATTAAGAAGAATGTCAGTTACAAGAGTAAGGAAGTCATCTATAAATTATATAATTCTTATGTTAGGCCTCACTTAGAATACTGCATTCAAGCTTGGTCCTTTCACCTTAAAAATTATATTGATAAGCTGGAAGGTGTGCAATGTAGGGCAACCAAGCAGTCCAAGCTTATCCCTAACCTAAGAGACTGGAATAAACAAAGATTAAAGGAACTACGTATATTTAGTTTTGAAAGACATTGTATGAGGGGAGATATGATACTATCATACCTCTTTTAGCAGACAAGATACATTCTTGAGACTCGTCCACTAAGCAAAAAATCCATTAATAGATGTCATTATAACATGGTGCTTATGGAGATGGGTTCTTGCTTAATAGCAAAATCAGTCAAAATGATAAATAAATGCTTTAAATACTATTATTTTCTTACAGAATGACTAAATAATAATTAAATGTGCCAAAATAGGTCTTAAACATTAGAAAAAAGTTGGTTACTTAGAAATACATATGCAATTTTCCACCACCATCTCCATACGAAAAGTAAACATTAAGCAGCAAGCAAATGGCTCCAGCGCAATGACAATAAAACAACAAAAATGGTTGCCACGATTAGTATAAGTGACAATGTTTAACTTTGTACAATTCAAATGAAAACTTTGTTAACATCAATAATAAATTAAACTAAATTTAATAACACTCGCCAGTTAATTTTTTTGAGTTTGCTGTGTGGTTTACCACCACTGCTCACTCCTACTGTGCACCTACTCCTCCTTCCTGACAGTGGTGGAAGATGAGACAGCAGCTACTGCTACCAGTCCACATTGACCTGATGCTTGCCTGCCTCAACCCTTTGTATCACTTTCATTTTCACATCCATACAGTGACTTTCCTGGGCACCTTGGCTGGTTTACCAACACAATCACTTGCAGGCCATTTCCCAGACATGATGGGCATAAAATGTTCACAAAACACATGTAGACAGCAAATATGAAGAGACCTACTGTGACACAACTGACATGAATCTTGGTGGGCTACTGTATACATTTTGAGATGATTGCTGATTGGCTCAGAGGATGTTGAAATGGGGGTGCAATGCCAGCAGGTGTTTCTTGTAAGAATGTGTTTGTGTTACACCTACCCGGTACTCTGTTAGTGGGGTCATGGCAGCAGCTGCTGGTTGCTGAGATGGGAGATTGAGCTGCCAGTAAGGACCACCCAGAGGGCCTTCAACTGAGTAAAAATAAACCCTTTCACTTCAGCACCATCCACACTGCTAAGAAAGAGAAATCAGGATGAGCAAATTCCAAATTTTAGTGTGGTTGAAATTATGTCATAGGCAGCTCCTATCAATTTGAAACTGGGTTCTCACCTTTAAGATCTCTGGGGCATAGCCAGTCTGCCTCTTTTAAAGACTTACTCCTCTGCTTATGGTGGGAGGATTTAAGTACAGCCTCCTTTGCCCAATTTAATCAGAAAAAAACAAGAATAACTTACAAGGTTAATTGCATCAGCAGGCAAGTTTTTACAGGTAACTAAAGAAAATATGAACAATTTTATTAATCATACACCAATGTGTATTCAGAACCAACTAAACACTTGGGCAAAAAAATATTACTACAAACCAAAAGAAACAAACAAGATTAGTGCCATACCACACACAAAAATGTCAATATAAAATAAAACTATTAAATTATTGGCCATCACCAGCCCATTACCACACAAAGGAAACAAGACTTACAGAATAAAAGGAATTTGCATAACTAATACAAAAACAAAGAATATTAGTCACTAGGGGAAGGTCAATGAGTGTTTACCAAAACTGTATAAACCTGATAAGTCCCAGATGTGTCATTTTATACTCCATACACACTATCCTTCATATCACAATCATTAAAGGTAATCTTGGCTCAATCAGTGCAAACAAAAGTAATGTTTATAACAAAAAAAATGTGTATGAACTTTGGCTTCAGCATTTGTGCAGGTATTGGGGGAGAAAAAGCTTTGGGGTCATTCCATGTCAAGTGGACCAATTTTGGAAAAGTGTCCCACCTCACCAAGTCAGATTTTGTTCTAACTTTGCTCACAGATTCCTTTAAGCCTTAAACGAAGTTCTGCAAAGTGTTAGTTCCATATCTCTTGTGGTTCTGTCACTAGCACTCCAAGAGCATGGGCTACTTTGTCCATCACATTGAGCGCCAAATTATTTGTGCAATTTTTAGCTAGTCAGCATTCCACAATAACAAATCCTTCTGCTCTGAAAATTTGCTCCTAGGGTCAAAATTTACTGTAGATTTCAAAACTCACATTACTAGAGCTCTAGGAAGTATAGATTTTCCATAAAGTATCCCCAAAGTAGGCTTCAAATTACATTTTGATTCCTGGGAAGCCACTTTTAGAAAATTATAGCTCTGGATCTACTTGACTCTGTGAGCTTTTGTTAGAAACCAAGAAAGTACTGCCCATATGCTACAAAATGTTTCAATCCGGATCTTCCTACCTGTTCTAGTTGCTGAGTTATAAGGCATCAAAAATGGCCAAAATTAATTTATGTGACAAAAACGTTCCATCTTTAAAGCTCAAAATGATCATGTGGGATGGCTCACAACATACTCTAACAAAAACCAATGAAAAGAGCATGTCCTGAAATACTATGGCCTAGTCTTCTATTTTGGTGTCTTGCTTTTTTGTAGGTCTAGTAGAGCTTTGAAATTTTGTTCCGTGTGATGTTTCTAGCGTTATAATTGTTATTTCATTGGCACAATGTTTTATTTTTCTTTTGTTCTTATTACCAATTATATAGTGCAGGACTAGGTGCTATGTGCTAGGCTATCAGTGATGTAGTCGAGACCACCAAGTCCGAGACTGAGACCGAGACCTGATCCTGTGAGACCAAGATCGAGACCGAGATCAAAGGTTCGAGATCGAGATCTACCTTCCGAGATCGAGACCCTTAAAATTCGAGACCGAGGTCGAGACCAAGCTCATGCCCTTTCAATTTGTTTTACACTACTATGGAAATTAGACTATGTTAAGTACATAAATAAACTAATAACTACTTTCTCAGATGTAGTGTGTTGAATGCAAAAAGTGTAGCCTATAAATTAACAAATGAATATATATATATACATGTAATTTTTATTTATTTACTTCTTTTATATCTGTTACAGAAGGTTTAATGAACGTACCCACTACCCAGTTTGACTTGTGCATTTATTTAACGCATGATAGGTGCTCATTAAACTTTAGGAACATCAGCATGCTCAGAAGATCTGCTGAAGTTCAACTTCTGTGGGGCCTCATTATTATGCCTCCATGGCTAAATACACACTCAATTGGAGCACTAGAGGCAGGCACTGTTAAAACAGTCATGGCAATATTGGCCAGTGATGGGATTTTATCCCTTTTCTGGTGCCAAAACTTTATTGGAGAGCATTTGTCTAAAATATGAGACTCATTGATCTCTAAGAGGTACCGCCGCAACTGTTCCCTGCGGTTCAAAATCCTCCCAGTTTCAACGTTCTTCTGCTTCATTACGGTCTCGAGAGGTCTCGAAAGGTCTCGGTGAGAAAAACCGAGACCGCGTCTGTCGAGACCAAGATCTAAATAGTGGAGACCGAGATCGAGATCTGCAAATTGGGTCTCGAGATCGGTCTCGATCTCGAGACCGAGACCGATCTCGAGACCTACATCACTGTAGGCTATACATAATTTATTTATGTTCAACATGTAATACATGACTATTATTGTTTTCGGATCAAAACTGAAAATGGCCAAATCATCAGATACTAGTATTCATGTGGGAGAACCCATGGAAACAAAGAAAAATGGAAGCTTGTACTATTGGAAATAAAGAGGGAACAGAGTGTCACCTGAAAACATATTCCAGAAAATGTGGTTTGAAACTGTCCACAGAGCTGACAGTTCAGGAAAGACAACTACTTTTTCTTCAAACAGGAATAGAAGAAGTCCAATTTAAGGAAGATGCATGCATATGCTTGCACCATAAACAGCTTCTTTTGACCAGATATGAGAGTCTGCAGAAGCACTGTTGCAACCCATTTGAATATCATAAATCAACATTACCCAAAAAATCACTTTGGGCAATTGACATTGCAACAGCTCAACTGTTGAAGGAAGAGACTGGCAAAGACATCAAGCCTGGACAGAAGCTTTGTCCTGATTGCAGGAAACAGAGGGCTGAAATACAAAGAATCAGTTCAACATCATCAAGTGAATCATTTGATCCACCAGAAGCACAAAAGCAGAAACTAGACACCAGCTGTTCAGCACTTGACATTTCCCTTGTAAAGCCACAAAAAGTGAGCGAGAGAGATTTACCAGGATATGTCAAAAGAAAAACAAGACAAGCACAAGAAGCTATTGGTCAGAAAATGGCAGCTCTTACAGGGATTGATGTGGGTGAAACAGAAGCTAGCACAAGTCAGCAGAGGTGCAGAAATTGTGAAGATTATGAAATACTGTTGGAAGAATTGAAAAGCCAAATGGAATTATCAGACAAAGAAAGGAAACTGCAGATTCTAACTCTGGAGCCTAACAGCTGGTCTATACAACAAACAGAAGAAGAATTTGGAGTTTCTCTTTGAATGGTTAAAACAGCCAGGAAGTTGAAAGAAGAGTCAGGTATTCTTGCAATACCAGGAAAAAAGAAAGGAAAAAAACTGCCTGATGAAGTAGTAGTAAAAGTTCAAAAGTTTTATGATGATGATGAATTCAGCCGGATGTGCCCAGGGAAGAAAGATTGGGCATCTGTCAGGATTGATGGAAAAAAGCTTCAAAAACAAAAAAGACTGCTGCTCAGCAATTTGAAAGAAATGTACATTGCTTACAAAGATCAAAATGGCCCTGAAATTGTCTTCTCTAAGTTCTGTGAACTTCAACCAAAGTGGTGTGTGACAGTTGGTGTAGCAGGGGTACACAGTGTTTGTGTATGTACAATTCACCAAAATGTGAAACTGATGTTGGCTGGAGCTGATATTCATGAGGATTACAAAACGCTGATGCAAAAATGTGTTTGCAATTTGGAGTCAAAAGACTGTATGCTACAACAGTGTGAACTGTGTCCTGGAGCACCAGCACTAGAAGATCACCTTTCAGCTATTTTTACAGAACAAGCAGAAATGGATCTACAAGAAATGATTGAACATAAACAATGGGTTCACACTGACAGGGACACCTTGATTATGAAACAGATGTCAGTAGAGGATTTTATCACAGAACTGACTTCAAAAATTATCTTCCTTTGTGGTCATCATTACGTTTCAAATCACCAAAGTGCTCACCTGAAGTCCCTAAAGGAGGAAGTAAAACCTGATGCAGCAATAATCTTAATGGATTTTGCAGAGAACTATTCTTTTGTGGTGCAAGATGCAGCGCAAGGTTTTCACTGGGACAACAGCCAAGCAACACTGCATCCTTTTGTAATGTATCACAAAGTATCAGATGAAATTAGAAGTGAATGTTTTTGTGTCATCAGTGACTGTCTGAAGCATAATACTGTTGCAGTACATGTCTTTCTGAAGAAGTTGATTGGATTTCTGAAAGAAAATTTTGAAGTAATGAAGCACATTCATTACTTCAGTGATGGTGCTGCAGGCCAGTACAAAAACTACAAAAATTTCATGAACCTTTGTTGGCACAGCAAAGATTTTGGTGGGATAACAGCAGAATGGAACTTTTTGCTACCAACCATGGAAAATCAGCAAGTGATGGTGTAGGGGGCACTGTGAAAAGATTGGCAGCTCGTGCCAGCTTGCAAAGACCAGTAACTGGTCAGAGTCTCACACCTACCAATCTCTCTGAATTTTGCCAAAAAGATGTACACGGAATTACATTCTTTTTTGTTTCAACTGATGAAATAGAAGCAGAGAGAGAAGCACAGGAAATAAGATTTAATCATGGGCATACAGTAGCTGGAACTCGAGAAAATCATCATTTTGTTCCAGTAAATGATAAACAGAATGTCATTCCAGCTTAACTGGTACAGATTTCAGAAAGTTGGTCGGGTGACCATCTCCAATTTTCTTCAAATTTTCAGGGTTGATTCATACACCATTCAATAGCTTAAATCTAAAATTTTAGCTTCCTCAGTCAAAAACGTTTAATTTTATGGTCGCTTAAATGGCCCCCACCTTCGACAAAAAATGCCCATGTTGGAGCTTGATCGGCCAATGCCTTCATTTGAGAGGCCTTGAAAAGTGTCTTCTAATAGGAGTAGAAGCTTCAAAGTTGTCATGCCAATACAACTTATGGTGGGCTTTTCAATTTTGCAAGCTAAAAGGCTGTGGAACAAATAGTTTTTAGTTACAAGGGCTTAAACATGGCTCCATTTTGAAGCTTGCATCAATTCCTCCCACTTTTACGACTCTACCATTTTCAAAAGTTTTAGTTCTACATCAATCACAGCTGTTTTAATACTCCTAATAGTCTCTATGGGTTGTAAATTTATGAGTGAAATAAAAAAATAACCAAAAAAGGATTTATTTTTATTTTTAAAAATTTCCAAAAGTTATATTTTCACAAAATTTGCAAAATTAACATCAACTTTGGGGCTTAATATAAAGGTGTCTGAAATTAGTCAGGGAGTTGATACTTCTAGTAAAGAAAGATACATATGTGTACAAAAACATATATTAAGGAATAGATCTCAACTCAACTCCTTCATATAGTTTTGGCTATTCAAAGAAAAGTTTAGTGTTGAGTTTAGTGTTTAGTGTTGATATTGAAGCATAAATGTTGTAATTATTAGTTAATTCAAAAAATTTACAAATTCCATGGTTAAATGACACTTTATCTAAGATGTTCGACGTCTTCCAGAACGTTGTTTTTGTAAGTTTTGCACAGTGCCGTCGTTTCAAACTTATCTCGTATACATGCAAAAATATTAGAAAATATCACACATGAAGTCTCAAAAATAATTATAATAATTTAAACACCTGTAACTTTTTTGTTTTTCAATTTTTAATAAAAATAATTACATATTTAGATTCAGGAGAAAATTCTTTATTAAAAAACATAAAAAGTAATATATTTATTATCCTCATAGCTGGTATTATCGAACAAAATGGGTATACATTTCTTTGGGGCACGCTGTATATAAGATGTATTTTAAAAAGCTATTTGCTGGGCTGTAAATAAATAATTTTTAGTAAATAATAAATACCTAAGCGGGCAAATTGAAATTAGCTCGTGGGCGAAATTTCGCCCGCGGGCGAGGGTTTCCCCACCCCTGGATTTTAATGCCTGTTGATGAAGGTCTAAAGAAGTGATATGAACGGGTTCCTGGGATTGTCTTAATTAAGGAATACCTTTTTTCTAACTCAAATAAATTAGCATTTTCCTCAATTTTAGCTGAATCAATGTACAGAAATTGTATACCATTAATATTAGATTTGCACCAATCGAACATCTCTTTTGGATTGGTGATGTGACCTTTACTTGTTGCTTGTAGACTTGCCCGGGCAACTAACCTTTTGACGGTACCACCAACACCATCACAGGGGCTCTTTCCGTGAGAGGTGGCAAAAAAGTTCCATTCACATGTTAGTTGGAAATCTTTTTCATGTAACACTGAATTAATGATGTTTTTATAGTTTTTATATTGACTTGCTGCGCCATCGCTAAAGTAACAAATATGTTTTAGTTTAGGATTCTGACTTTTAAGTAATTTCAAGGCTTCACATAAAAAAGAATGAACTGCAGTTGTGTTGTGTGTAAGTGAATCTGATATTACACAAAAATTTGTAACTTTTAGTTCACCATCAACTTTTTGATAGCAGACTACCAGATGCAAGGTAGCCTGGGTATTGTCCCAGTGATGCCCTTGTACGGCATCCTGAATTATAAAACTATAGTTTTCAGAGAAGTCAACAAGCACTGATGCTGTAGAATCAGAGGTTTTCTTTACAGTCAGACAAATATTTTGATTGGGCTTTTGCTATGAAATGGTGTACTTTCACATATGTCTTCTACTACATTCAAAACACTTTTTGTCATTGTGACCAGTTGGGTATAGTCTGTATGAAGCCACTGCTTAAAGGAAACCTCATCATCCATGTCATAATCATTGTTTTCAAAAATGGTAAGAAGCCAATCCCGTAATTCATTTAAACCAGGACATGTTCTGCAGTTATTAATCATGCAGTTTCTGGTTTCAGTGTTGCAGACTATTTTCCCTAGTAACTCTCTTAATTCTACTTTGACGGGGAGTGATTCACATAAAAGTTTAAAGTTCTGTGTATTTCACAAATGCATACATTGTGTGATCCTTTACTCCCCACACCCATACACCATTTTGGTCTCAGTTCAAAAAACTTTGATTTGGAGATTTTGTCGTTTGGATATTTATTTTTGTAAAGCGTATATAATTCTCTGATATTTGTCAACAACAGTATTTTCTGCTTGTGAACCTTCCCTTGTGGTGTTTTTATTGATTTGTAGTCTTTTTTACCAGGGCATTCTCTAGTATATTCATTGTTTTGGAAAAATTCTACCACTCTTTCCTTTATTTCATCACTTATACCCTTGCTACTCTTTTTATTTCTCATTATAGGAAGGATACCTTCTTTTCTCTTTAAGGCCCTCACAGCATTAACCATTCTGGCTGACACTTCAAATTCTTTCATACGGTAATTCTTTCTCTGGACCAGGTTTACCAATTGGAAGGAGTGTTAGAATTTGTATCTTTTCTTGTCTGGTACTAGTTTTACACTTTTCTTTCAGTTCCTCTATCAGATGCTAACACTACTTTTCTTCCTCACTCTCTATAGGTTTTTCCACTTCCTCATCCAAAATGCTAGGCTTCATATGAAGTACTTTTGACAGCTTTGATTTTGTTGATGTTTCAATTTGCTTTAGTTTCCTTTTCGCGTAAAACTTTCGATCTCTTGCTTTTACATACTTAATGGGTGAGCATTCTAGTGAACCTAATGTTTCGTCAAATGTCTCCTTAACTATTTCTTCTGGAACATATTCATCACTACCTGAGTCTTTTTCATCTTCAATTGTCTTGGCTCTAGAGAAGCATGTTGAGCAAAGTTCCTGTCCTTGTATCATATTCGGTCTAGTTGCTATGTCTGTCAATAATTTGTAGTGATTCTGCAAATAAAGTAGGGTAATGTAAACTCTACACACATTGGAAAATAATTTTAAAACCTCAACATTTGGTTATAGGCTATTCGTATAAAATATTCAAAACATATGAATTCAGTAGCACAGTATATAGCCTACCCTGTTAAAATTAAATAGCTAATTTAGGTTACAATTTACAATATAAACTTCTTTATGAAATATAAATATTAGTACCTATATTTACTTACTTGTTATCTTCTTTCGATGATTTCTCCATGGATCTTGGCAGCTACGTTGCATTTGTTTGTAATGCATTCCAAACATTTTTTCATGGTGGTAGCATACAGTAGCACTATTTGGGTTGATTACAGTTGCTTTTGTTCTCCACAATAGCAGTTTCCTTGTTTCATCTGTCAGCTCATGTAAGGTATACATACCCACCTTCCTGGTGAGTGTGTTCATGACATGGATCATCTAAGTACATACCAAAGCTGCACTTTGATTCTTGATTAGAATAAGCCATTATTACAGGCAGTAAAATTAAGTTAATTGCTCTAGTTAAATTTGAAAAATAGCGATTTTGCTTATACGGCATATGCGCCTATATATGAGATTACACAACCATCATAAGGGATATTAACACAAATCATTTGCCTGTCTTAATTAAAAGCTGTTATCACTAACACAAAAAGTTAATCATTCTTATTCTCTCATGGTACATTAAGGGGTTTTATCATATATTCACAAGGTATTATTTCTCTAGAGCAAGAAACCATGATTTCTGTTCGGAAACAGATGATCGTTTGTGCTGATTAGGAACGCGGAGTCTGTCATTTTCAACTACTTGAAGGACTTCTTGAAAGCGCTCCTCATCCCTGGCAACATTAAGAAAGTCATGGCAAAGTTTTACACCACACTCTGCAGCCTCATTGACGACCTGAAGCTTGTCCACAACCCGTTTCATGTTCAGGTAGTCGTCATGATCCACCCATTCACTGGCTGGACTGTGGAGAAACTGATAGGGCATGCCTAAAATGGTGAACCGGCTTGAGTCAGGCCCAATTAGGTCCACCAGGGCAGTGCCACTTTCTGGGACAGGGGGAAGATATGGCTTTCCATAGTCCCCATGATTGAGTCCCTCTCTCTCAGTAACTTCAGTGCCTTCATGGCAAAGAAGGGCCTTCCTCATCTCCTCTTTTGTCCTTTCTTGTACTTGGGACGAGAACAAAGCCAGTGGGGCCAACTCCTCAGTTAGGTACCAAGTGTGTCTACCGATTTCTGTATTGAATTTTAGACATATTTCTAGTGAAAATAAAAGAAAGAGAAGAAACAGAGTCCATATTAGAGCAATTTAGCAGAGAGGAGGGCAATTCATTTTCAGAACTCCAACAAAGAGAGCAAGACAAAATTGCATATTTGTTTATAAAGATTTGTTTATAAAAAACGTCTGAACAGGTACAGTAGTTAGAACAACGTGAAAAAAGTGTTAGCAGCTGACGAGGAAGCTTCTAAACAGTGGCTGCATCCTCCAGCGCAGGACACGTCAACGCGAAGAAGCGACGTCAAACCAAACATCAACACGCTGGTGGCCAAACTTCCTCAAATCTCCGTGCAGCGGGCTGTCTACGGTTGGCTAGACTGGCAGTCGATGGCCTGTTGCGTGGCACGGTCAGAGTGCCGATCGGCTCCCGGGGCCGGACCTATTCTCAGCGTGCTATTTTTTCAATTACAGGGAACAATTGCGTGCTCCCCGAACTACTCTTACTCTCTGGCGACATTAAGACTAATCCAGGCCCCACTACAACTTACACATGTCACCATACACAAAGACATAGACACAATAGCACCATGAGACACATACAGAAGTATAATATTAACATATTACAGTACAACGTAGATGGCCTCACAAACAAAATCATGCAGCTTAGGGAATTCGTACACAAACAAAACATTCACATAGCACTTATACAAGAAACAAAACTAAAACGCACACACAAAACACCCACCATCCCTGACTTCACGGTGATCCGTCAAGATCGTACTGGGGGTAGACTCATCACTTACATACGTAAAAGCATTAGCTACACTGATGCTACCAAAACATTACAAACACAATCCAAGCAGATAACACGATAGAAATACAGGCAGTTAACATTAAAACACGCGCAAACACAACACCACACTAATCAACATTTACATCCCACCAGATAGTTCACCTCAGGTGCCAGCCAATTACAATCCACAGTTACACAATCTTGCCTCTCTCACTAATACTAATGTCATCTTAGGAGGAGACTTCAACGCCAAAGACACTAGTTGGTACCTGCACAACCAAAACAACACCAGAGGCGCCAACATAGCCACACAACTAAACAGCCTCTTCATTCTTAACAATACAGAAGAACATACACACATACCACATCAAGCAGGATACTCAAACTCCTCCCCAGACATAACGTTCTGTTCCCCCTCACTAGCAACACATACACAATGGAGAACAGAAAAACAACTGTCATCAGACCACCTGCCCATCATCATTACAACACATTCTACACTCTGCCCCAACAGCCTTAGGCACACTTACAGAAATTACAAGAAAGCTGATTGGGAACAGTTCAAAATACAGACTGAGGAACAATTCACCACATTAAACAGCACACCCATCATAAACATCGATACAACACTCAAGACATTTATCAGATTATCAATAATGCAAACAAATACATACCCAAGGCAACATTAGGAAATACAACCCAAATTACACTAGAGAAATAGCCCACCTCATAAGGCAACGTAACAACCTCAAATATACACAAAAACACCACACACAGAAGCCATAAAACAGCAGAATACAACAGCTCAACACAGAAATAAACACAAACTCAAAGAAAAACAAACAGAAACATTCAGGGAATTCATAACAACACTAAACCACTCCACAGATACATACAGGCTATACAAGACTATAAACAGCATTACCCACTCTAACAGCGGCATTCACACCTCACACGCGGCTATCTGTCGCAGCCAAAATAATATCCCAACATACACACAACAAGCTAACATTCTAGTTAATCACTACGCAAAGATAAGTCACTTAAACAGAGACAACAACCAGAAACATGCAGACAGACAACAGCCAGACACAAGAAAACTACAGACTCGACATGACCATTACACCCTTCAATACAGACCAGACCACCAAGATCATCAAAAACATTAAGAATTCGAAGGCTACTGGACCAGACAACATATCTAACATACACCAAACACTTGGGCCCACAAGGAATATTAGCTCTCACAAATATCAGCACATATTCATACCAACACTGTATTATTCCTGACATATGGAAACAAGGTAAAATTATTACACTACTCAAACCAAACAAAAATCCAACAGAACCAGCTTCCTATAGACCCATTACTTTACTATGCACACCTCACCACTCAACCACGACATTACTCACTAACCTCACGCAGCACATCATGGATGGCATCAACTCCAGAAGACCAGCTCAACGTACACTATTAGCAACAATAGACATTAGTAAAGCATTTGATGCTATCCCACGCTCCCTCTCATAAACAAAATACTCAACACAAACATGCACAATAACACCAAAAGGTGGCTGAGCAACTATCTCTCAGGAAGATACTCACATGTCACATTTAATGGCAAGTCATCCAAAACAAGCTTTTTCCGAACGGGTCCCTCAAGGCTCTGTTCTCTCACCAACACTCTTCAACTTATACATGCATGACATTCCAACACCCATAGATAACAAGCTTACCTTATCATCATATGCAGATGATATCACTCTAACATCCACCCACAACAACATCGACACCACTACAAATAACCTACAAACATACATAAACAGTATACAAGACTGGCTCACACACAATAGACTCAAAGTAGCGCCCACAAAATCAACCATCACCTTGCTTACAAGCAACACAAAAGAACACCAGGTAATTCCACAGCTTACACTAAACAACATCAACATTCCACACACTCACAGAACCAAAATACTTGGTGTCACATACAACACATCATTATCTTTTGCAAACCACATTCAGGACATTAAACCAAATGTACGTCAAGACTTAACACGCTTAGGGTACTAACAGGCACAAACTTTGGACACCAGCAGGAAACAACATCACTCATATACAAACAATATATTCGCTCAGTTATGGACTATGCTAGCCCATGCTGGGCACCCATTATCTCAAACACACATAAACACCTTACAAACAATACAAAACAACGCACTTCGTATCATTACAGGATGCACTCAAACAACACCAATAGAACACTTGCACACAGAAACAAAAATACTAAAAGTTAGGGAACATTTAGACATGAGGGGAACACAATTCATGGCAGCAGCGACAACTAACCCACAACACCCTTGCCACTACATGTACAATCATGCACCAACACCTCGCACCATTAAGGTAACACCAGAGAGATATTATAACGAAATACTCCATTCCATACCACGCCCCACAGACATCACACAGTACAGAAAACACATACACACACATCTAACTCACAAAGCACTGACACGACTCGGTCCGAATGCGGTCCTAGGTGCGAAGCCGCCACCCATTAACAGGTCAGAGATCAGCCTGAGCAGATCGGATCGAGTTAACTTAGCACGATTCCGATGTGGACATCACCCAAACTTACGGACATATAAACACAGACTAGACAACTCCATAGACGACACCTGCCACCTGTGCCAAGACACACCACAAACAATTGAACACATTATGACGGACTGTACCGCTCTAGCACAACAACGAACACAACACAACATCACTAGTGCGCTGAACCTCTGGTCCACTCCGGAGAGGGCGATCGGTTACCTGCGTGCCGCCGGCTTGCTCGATCAGGGTGGGCTGATCGGCTAAACAACAACAACAACAACTATTGTGGCATCATATGGGGCAAATTCAGCCAAGGTTTCGACCAAATTCAAGTCATTCAGTGGCGCACTTGCTGGAACGGGGCAAACAATCCACCATGGGACATAAACAGCGACTGTGAACACAGCAAACCGTTCTAACTTGCTGATTTGACTTTTAGTCACAACCTCGGCTTTGGGAAACTGCTCTTTGATCTGGCCTGACAAAAGAACAATCTTGAGGGTATAGAGCAGTTTAGCCATCCACCTTGCTTGTGAAGTGCGCCGGGGTAGACCATTGTGAAGTTCACTGGCTCGGATCCTTTAGTTACAAGCAGCAGACAAAGCTCTACCAGCTCCTTGTAGTCGCCACGTGTAAATGGTTGGGCTAGAGATTCACGGAAGAAGTCAGCCATCTCTGCTGGCGCTCCTCAAACACTCCAGGCATTGCGGGGTAGTAGTATTTCTTTTTTTCATTGTACGCCAGTTGAGAGAAATGGTTCTTGAACCTAGAAATGCAATTATTGGGATTATTGTATTTCATACTAATCTATAATATTGTTTTAGGGGTATTAAGATTGATATGATCGATCATTTGCTTGGTGTTAGTATATCTTATAAGTCTAATAAAAGAAATTCCACTAAATTTGTTCATTAGATAATAATATTCCTTGTTATTTTGTAAAGCTTATGACTCACCTCTGGAAAACCATTATGTTTGGACTTGAAGAGCCCTCCACTTTCAAGCAATCCCAGCAAACACCTAGGATGACTTCGCCCACATACCTGCGACAGGCGCACCAGAATACGGCATGCTCTAATTCCTTTTGGAGGGAGACGCAAGCAGCTGTTTTTTGTCCTGAAAAAAAATGTAATTGTAGTTTAAGGCCACCATTTCAGGCACGTGCTTTTTGCAGATTTCTGTTAAATCATTCACTGTATTTTGGTATTAATGTCGTGATAAATTCACGCTGATGTTTGAAATAGGTTTACCTGTATTGGATGAAGTTGTGTCAAAAGCCATACCAACGACATCTGTTCACACTCCCAATCGACCAGAAGTTGTTTGGTTGCTGTTGATATCAAGTCTCCTTGAACCAGGCCAGCTTTTTGAGTCAAATGCGGAAGAGGTGGGACTCCAAGAAGCTTTGTGTCATTGACACCAGACACAAGAATGGGCAGGCGGTCATCAGTGCCTTTGGAATCCAGCGTGTCCATAAGTTTACCATCCCAGTGCACCAGTACTTTGTCTGATGGTTGCCATTCATCCATGATTTTTAAACTTATTTCTGACACGATGGAAGCTCGGTATCGGTGGGCCATCCTTGCATTTAGACTCAGCTTTGATGCATCTCCACCACATGCAGATACAAGGGAGTACACAATTGCACTCAGCTGGGTCGGCGAGATGTTGTTTCGAACACTGCATGAAACAAGTTCTGCCGACTTCAGAATATCATGGGGCACAAAAATTTAAACTCCCTCTTTCACTGTTCTCCGATGTTTTCTCTTTGGTTCAGCAGTGCTGGCCTCATCAATGTCATCGTCCTCATCAGAGATAATAGGTGAATCAATATCAGCCTGTACATTCTCAGCATGATCACATTGCTCTCTCTCTTGTCGCTTCTCTTCTCACATCTGCCTTTTCTGTCGCTTCTGAACCTTTTCTGTGAGTACTTTGTTTACCCCAGAGTAGGTAGCTACTCTGTCACTTAGCATGCTTTTCATAAAGAGTATGTCAGTATCGATGGCATCTTGTTCAGCCTGAGTTTTCCCCTTTTTCACAGCCGCCATGTCTTTCAACACTGTGTTCTTATAAAATTTCATCGTCAGGCTCAATTCTGATTTAAACTTCATAATTCCAGGATCATCAGCCCGTCTTCTATCCTCATTCTTTTTCATAAGCATCATGTAGTCTTGTCATAGTAAGTTTTAATCACTCGGCCAATATTGTTCCTGCCTGTAATGGTCGGGACATTCGCCTTCTGGTAATGCAAAAGCACATTGTCAATGGTGGCAGATAAAGCCTGGTCCCAATGCATATCCCGAAGGTTGCTAACAGACATAGTAAGACCTGCCTATTAGTTGGCAGTTTGCAGCCCTTTATTTCCTTTTCTTCTTCTCGGGGTACAGTGCCCAATAACATTCTGACATACTCATCATCTTGCCGTGTATCCATGATTAAATTCTCTATTCACATCATCAAATCACTGTCAAGGGAAAAGAAAAGAGCATCATTAAAATTAAATGCAATAAAATAATACGTGGAAAATTTGTGGGTCAGCGTTCCAGACCCAGAAATGAAAATCTGATAAAATGTGCTATTTTCACACTTATTTATGAAGTTCATAAGCTGAAATAGCAATACTTGCTGGTACGACGGTGCTAGCTCAAACATGCACCGATCTCCAAGAAAATTTACAGGGGTGTTTCCTAGATAAATACACAACACTAAAACTTTGAACAGCATTGTAGGACCATTTTTTGATTTTTGGAGGGCAACGGTCACACCCTACCCACCACGGGACATTCTCGACATCCATGTAACATGCATGTAGAAGAATTTATATCACAAACACTTTTTTCCATAAGTGTGTAATAGGTTAAGTTTTTCTCTGCAATTGCTGATACCATGGGTTTAGGATTCTGGTGGTGGGTGCAAACACAAACTGAGTGGGTTCCTTTGCCTCCAGCAATTACACACCATTTAGGCCTCAGATTGGCAAAGGTAGAAAACCCTATGCTATTACACTGGGGAACAAATTTCAACTTTTTGTCTATTGAATTAGATTTGACAGTTAGTTCTAGGTAATTTGGGTGCGCTGAGCATGAATTTTTACTCGGTTTTGCTCTATCAGGTCCTGATTTTGCTCAACACCCCTCCTCTTTCATCGTATTCATAAAAAGGTTTTTTTCTCAATACTCACTAAGTCTTTTTGCAGTTACACATTATGCAACTAGGTTTTTATCTAGGTATTTGTACCTATTGTTATGGTATTGTTGTATTATGTATATTTTTATATGTAACACCCTAAAAATATTTTTAATTTTGTCATTTTTAACCCATTTTAATATTAGTAAATTAAGCTAAAAATATCATAGAATTCTAAAATTTTCTCGAGCGTTCCTGTTCTCTGTAGAGTATTCTAGAGGGACAATTAAAATATATAAAAGCGACTCGTTTCCAGAGTTAATCAGTCAATTCAATCAGTCAATTAGTCGAGTTAGTTAATTAAGTTTGGGCATTAACATAATTTTGAATTGGCATATGATTTAGTGAGTAATTTTGTCATCGTGATTTAATATAGTTGATTTAATTAGACGTAATTTATATTGTACCTACTCTCCGTGTTTCTAGTTTAATTTCATAGATTGTAAGTACCTATTTCATAATAAGTACCTATTTAAACTAATTTTTGTGTTTATATTTCAGATTTTCTTAAATTTATATGAATTAAGGGCTTTAAATACCTTTACAAATTGGCAGAACAATCAAGCAATATGTCATCAAGCACTAGAAAGTTCAAATGCAAAACAACCCTGATTCCTTCTGTTATATATGTGGAAATTTTACACTTCCACATCAACGAGCAAATATAACTGACTTCGTAAAAAGATCTTACTTAGCTTATTTTGGCATAAAAACTGGGGGACCAAGATAAATCGTGGGCTCCACATAAAGCCTGCACTATATGCATTGAAAGACTGCGACATTGGATGAAGGGTTCGGATTAAAAATACCTTTTGGAGTTCCGATGGTAAGTTTATGATTTCATAAAACTACGTAATTTAATCACTAGTATACTGTAACTTACCTAAATGTAATTGTAACTTAGGTACATAAAAAAAATTTACAGAAAATGTTTATAAGAATCTCAAATATTGCATAAGGTTGAAACACATAGAAATGTTAAATGTTTGGGTGATAACTTTTGATAAAATTCATAAAAACAAGTCTCTCGTCGCTTTTGTTAACGCTTTACAATTTTTTTTCCATATCAGGTGTGGCGAGAGCCTACTAACCACGAGACCGATTGCTACCTTTGCTTTGTCAAGACTTCGGGCTTCACTAAGAAAAATAAACATTGTATCGAGTACCCAAATTTCAACACCACGATACGACCTGTGCTACATTCAAATGAGATCCCCATTCCAAAATTTAAGGGTCTGCCAACTCAAGAATTAGTTGAAGATGTTCCTGAAAATATTGTTATGCACTTTGAGTCAGACACCGATTTTGACCCCAGCGTATTTGAAAGTCAAAATGATCCGCAAAAGTTTAACCAGGCCGAGTTGAATGATCTTGTAAGGGATCTAAATTTGCCAAAAAAGGCTGCAGAAATTTTAGCTTCAAGACTTAAAGAGAAAAACTTGCTTACTTCAAACACATACATTTCATTTTACAGAAAAAGAGAAGAAGAACTTGTTAAATATTTTAGAACAGAGGATAGTTTAGTATATTGCTGCGACATAGTTGGTTTGTTAAAGAAGATAGGGGTTGAGTCTTACGATGCAAATGATTGGCGCTTGTTTTTAGACAGTTCGAAAAGAAGTCTTAAGTGTGTGTTCTTGCATAATGGCAATCTATACGGCTCGATACCGATTGGGCACTCAACAAAATTAAAAGAAAAGTATGAACATATAGAAAAGGTTTTAAATCTTATCAAATATAGGGAGCACGAGTGGATCATATGTGTTGACTTAAAAATGGTTAATTTTCTGCTAGGACAACAAGGAGGGTATACTAAATATCCCTGCTTCCTTTGCTTATGGGACAGCAGAGCCAAGGAAGAACATTATTTCAAACAAATCTGGCCAGCACGAACATCACTTACTGTCGGAGAAAAAAATGTAATTAATCCACCTTTAGTGAGCAGAGATAAAATCATATTTCCTCCTCTGCATATAAAACTAGGCCTCATTAAACAATATGTTAAAGGTTTAGATACGAACAGCGAGTGTTTCAAATACATAACTTCAAAATTTCCAAGTTTAAGTTATGAAAAAATCAAGGCGGGAATTTTCGACGGTCCACAAATAAGAACAATGATTAAAGACAGCAATTTTCCTAATGTCATGAATGAACGCAAAAAAAATGGCTGGTTCTCATTCGTGGACTTGATAGAAAACTTTTTAGGCAATTATAGGGCAGATAACTACGAAGAAATCGTAAAAAAACTTTTAAGGGACTACAAAGAGTTAGGTTGCAATATGAGCATAAAAATGCATTTTTTGAATAGCCATCTTGACCAATTTCCAAGTAATTTAGGTGATGTAAGTGATGAACAAGGGGAGAGATTCCACCAAGATATAAAAATTATGGAGGAACGGTACCAAGGCCGCTGGGATTCCCACATGATGGCTGATTACTGCTGGTGCTTGAAAAGAGACCTGCCATCAACAAGCAAATACGCTAGAAAGTCTTACAAAAGAAAATTTTTGCCACAGTGAAAGCTTCATATCTGTTTGTTTTTTTATTTTAAGTCATTTCTATCGTTATAATGTAATTTTACTGTAGTTTGAACTGCTTGTATTCATGAAACTTGAAAAAAAAATTAACACAACTTAATTTTTTAGTCCTAATTTGAAAAATCTGGAAAATGGCACATAGGCTGTCGACAAGAATCAGGACCTGATAGAGCCAAACCGAGTTGAAATTCGTATTCAGCACACCCAAATTACCTAGAATCAAGTGTCAGATATCATTCAATAAAATACGTGTTGCCCAGTGTTATCATTGTTTTCTTTATAGTTTGAATATAATTCTTTTAAATTTCCTAGTAATAGACATTTTTGCTTGTACTCTTTTTCACCATCTTTATTTCTTATGCTAACACAATCAGATTTCCCTGCACACAAACAACTGACTTCATCATCTTCATAGAATTCCTTTATTTCAGAGATTATATCTTCAGTTAGTTTTCTTCCTTTACTGTAGATAGGAATCTGTGGCATAATACCAAATGTATGTTTCAAATGTCTGGCTTTGTCAACTATGTATCTGGTTGCACCAAACAAATCCATTCTCCTAGAAATAGGAAATGGTGAGTGTGTAAGTATTTGAAGCCTCCTTTTGTACGATGATGTGGGTATGAAGTCTTACACAAGATCACTCGAGAGGTTTTTGTACCTATAAAAAAACATAACCCCAAATTACTGTACAATATTAAGGATTAAGTACATGATTTATATTATTCAAGAATTAAAGAAGTACTGTACTTCATGAATTTGAACATATACCAGTATATGGGATGATGTCACATTTTAGAAAATATAGCTAATGTCTACATATATATCCAAACATGACAACCTATAATACTGTACCTATATACAGGTATTTACATACATTAATAGTTCAAAGTCATCTCATTAATTATTTTTAGTTTCTTACCTCTCCAAATCTGCTTCTTTGAGATGCTGTTTACTCAGTGGCTCACCAACATCTTGAACTTCAGTGGCAAATGCAGTTTCCAACTTCCTCTTGAGGGAGGTTGAAGCTTTTTTATATTTTTATGAAACTGCCTTTGATCTGCTTCCACTGCTCAGGGCATCTGAAAAATATATGAAATACAATTAATTAATAAATATAAGTACGTATGGCATATCTAGTGGTAACAGTCTGAATTTCTGAACTGAAGTATATTTTTTTGATAACTTCATATATATGTATTAGGTATAAGACAACTATATCTGAATTAAATTTCAGCTGACAGTATAAAAATGCATTATCTGTACACACATTAATAACTAGTTATTTACGTAATTTCACTGGGGTAACATGAAGTTGCTCCAAAGTTGCATTAAGATCTTCTCATTGAATATCTTTATCCATTTCAGTACATTTTCTTGGAATTTTTTCTGGGGATATTTTAGGTGAAGTAGTTGTACTTTCAGTACTACTAGTTATTGCTTCTGGCAGTCTGAATAATTCTTCAGGTTTTGTGTTTAATTAATTAATTTCAGACAATTTATACAAACTTCTGATTCATCACTGAAATTATATTTAGGGTCAATATTTTCAACAACAAGCTTTGGAAATGGCCTCAAGTTTGGCAGAATAGGCTTTTTGTGTAGTTCAAAAGGGTTGCAATAGTGCTTGTTATAGCTTTTATGTGTAGACATTTTCATCAAACAGAAACACTTACTTTTTTAAAACACTATACGTATATGTACATAAATCTGTTCAAAATGAAAAAAAAATATATACATTAAATGAGAACACAGTAAATGCTTTGTGCATCACAAAAAAAAATAAAGATCTCTCTAGTTAGGCAATAGTTATCCTGGGTAGGGTTTAACACATATGTATTTACATTTTTAACAAGTACACCAATCTATATACCAGAAGTCAATGAGAATGTTGAACAGTTTGTTAGAAATTATTGTCTCTTAAGTGAAAGTAGTCATTTTCAAATCTGTAAATACCTATTTTATATGCAAATACACATATATTTATTTTCATATATTGATAGAATAAGGTTGAAACTCATTTTTTGTATATATGAAAATTTTAAAAAACCTGTAATTTAGGGGGGCAAGACCCCTTCAAATGGAATAGTGTTGTAACTTTTTTCTGTTAATTTTAACCATTTTTTTCTGCTTATACTAATTTGTTGTGTGTGCAATTACCTTTCATACACACTTTAAATCACAGCTCTATGTCAATTAGGGACTGAGTTATGGTGGTTTGAAAAACCAGATCACTATCCAGTACCAGCCAATCTGGCCACTTCTTCAGTATCTAGCCAGATACTGGATATCAAGTATGATCCAGCCGGATACTGGATATCAAGTATGATCCAGCCAGATACTGGATATCAAGTATGATCCAGCCAGATACTGGATATCAAGTATGATCCAGCCAGATACTGGATATCAAGTATGATCCAGCCAGATACTGGATATCAAGTATGATCCAGCCAGATACTGGATCAAGTATGATCAGCCGGATACTGGATATCAGTATGATCCAGCCAGATACTGGATATCAGTATGATCCAGCCAGATACTGGATATCAGGTATGATCCAGCCAGATACTGGATATCAGGTATGATCCAGCCAGATACTGGATATCAAGTATGATCCAGCCAGATACTGGATATCAGGTTTGATCCAGCCAGATACTGGATATCAGGTATGATCCAGCCAGATACTGGATATCAGGTATGATCCAGCCAGATACCAGATAATTAATTAATATTTTAATCACATTTTGTTGATAAAAAACTTCATATTTCAAGTTTTTGTGTGTGCTTTATTATTTTATTATGGCTGATGCCAGATGATTTTATTCAGCTGTGGGAAGAGCCATGTGCAATAAAGAGCTAAATTTAACATTTATAATGATTTTCTTTTAAACAAAAAACATACTAAAAGTTAGATTCCTCTAAAATTTAGCAGAACTAGGTCCAATCAACTTTAATCAACTCTAATCTGCACTTTTTTAGGAGGAGAATGATTTTTTAAAATTAGTAGGAACCTTAAAAGTTTATTAAACCAAGAGTTAATTGCAAGTTTTAAAATTTTATGCCCTTAAAAATACATGATCCAGCCAAATATCTGGCAATTATCCAGATATTATCCAGATATTCTCACTGACCAACTGTCCGACAGTAGGGTTTTGTAGGCTATTTATTTTTCTTTACGTTGCCTACTATTTGAAAAGCACTGGCTTAGACTAAAGGCTATTAAGTGGAATTTTAACAGTAATCTTCTTTTCAATGAAAGTAGGGCAGTAAAATAATACTTATATCAAGTAATTTGTGGCTCTCTTAGCTCTACATTATCTTAGCAAAAGAGGATTAGGTTTTTGGTATATTATGCTGCCACTTGGAGGACCAAGAATGAAGAATACAAACGCTCGTCCTGGTGACGTTCTGCAAATGCAGGTATGTTTGGCCCAAGCCTTAAAATTAGGCAGGTAGTTCAAATTATTTATTTCTGAAACCAGGAGTGTGGTGTTGAAAATTTTTTTTCCAGGGCTGCAGTTGAGATTGATCCTGCATTTTGGAATTGTTTTTTGGGATAATCTTAAGGAAAGGTCCCGGTTCTTAATACATAGTACAGAGATTTAACATATTAATAATATGAAAGATTATATTTTTTTCAATAAAATGCACCCCCGCGTTTTTATTTTTATTAAGGATAAGTAATTTTAATTAAAGTTTTTAAAGTGGACAGCATTTCTTGCGCCTGGCAGCATTGTGTGCAAATTAGATAAGTGTTGGAGGGACGTCAGAAATTTAATGCCTAAGTACGGAAGGCGGAAAATTTTCTTCCTGGGATACCTCTCACGGGCGTACTTCTTAAAGGCCTTCCCGAACTGTGAGGACTGCTTCCACAACTTCCTTCTCCAGGCGGCGAAATTGTATAATCCAGGATATTAATGGGTAGGTAACATTTATATACACATTAGGTTAGGTTGTTAGGTTAGGTTATATTTGTTGAGGGGGTGGGGGAAAGTCATAAACGAGAGATTTGCAACTGAAACGGATGTCAATTTCGAATAAATCACAGAAATACATGGGAAAACACGTTTTAATCCAAAAAACTTCCCAGGATGCTTCCTTAAGATTTACCATTTTTTGACTGGTATAAGATCACTCTGGTGTTACCTGTACTTGTTTGTACAGGCCTAGCTTAGTTTATTCTGATAGCCTAGCCTAACCACAAGGTAAGACTCCCACTTGACCTAACCTGAGTAACTATTTTGATATAACTTGATAGTATCAAAGTTGGTGAGTCAACAAAATTTTTAAGCCTAGGACCTAACTTAGCAACATAGCCTACCCTACAAAAATAGGTTTTGACACTGTAGAGTTTGTAAAAAGGAAGTTAAGAGTAAAGATAGAGCTATTGCATGTGATAGCTGTGATGTCTGGTATCACGTAAGCTGCAAAGGCCTTACAAATGATATATATAAAGGTATAAATGCTGTTTCTAAGCTTAATGTCAACTTGATATGGTTTTGTGACAAGTGTAGTACTGTAATAAAAAATTTTAATAAGTCCAGAGGGTCTATTAGTGAGGGAGAGGCCAGACCAACTTATAGAGATATTGCAGTTGAGCCTAAATCTAGTGAAGTAAAATTAAATGTCCCTATACCTCATAGTGAGCCCAGGCCTGATATCCTCAGACAATTTTTGAAAATGATGAGTGGACTAAACCTAGGAAAACCTGGAAAGCTAGAATTCAAGAGCCAAGGAAAAGTGTCCTTATAGAACTAACAAATCAGTTTCATGCTTTCTCGCTGGTCCAGGATCAAGATGAGAAATCTGAAGAAAGTAGGCCTATAAACCAAAATGTTAGCAATAATAATCCAGACTCGTATAAACCTAGGCACTCTAAAGCTATAGGTGTGTTTGAACCAGCATCCATTATAGGTGACTCTCAAGTGAGGGGCCTAGGATCTAAATTACCTAGAGGTAGCATAGCTTACTGTTATCCAGGTGCAGGGATAAATAGAATTAGTAATAAAATTATAGAAAAAGGGTCTGGTATTGACCTAACTGTACCAAAGAATATGGTTATACATGTAGGTGGAAATGATATAAAGGGTAAGCACTCCGAAGAAATCATGGAGTCATATAAACAGCTATTAACAAAGTTAAAGGAATGGAGACCTAACCTTAAAACATCTATCACAGGTATAATTCCCAGGATACATGAGAATAATAAGTGGTACTCACAAGCATTATATATAAATAGTAGGCTTAAGACACTATGTCAGAGCATGGAAATTACATATATTGAACTGTGGAATAAATTTTACAAAAAAAGAGAGTTCTATAACAGAGATGGAATTCACCTTAATAGTAAAGGAACTGCAGAAGACAGTGACCTCATACACCACCTTAACACTGACATCACAAATCTAATTAACACTAAACAGTCAGAAAACTGGGAATCCTATTTAACTACACTCAATCACAAGACCAACAGCACCCAACTTTGGAAAACCTTGAAAAAAATCCACACTTCACATACTAACCCACCCCCCACACACGAAGCTCTCCTTTCCAACCGTAACCAAATTCCATCCCCACAAAAACACTGCAACCTACTCATGCACCACTACTCAAAAATTAGCCACAAAATCACTGTTCACAATAATAGAAAAATCCCCAAAAACATACGGAAACTCTCGGCCGACCCACAACAACCACATCCATTTACACCCCAAGGCACAGCTGCAGCAATAAGATCCCTTAAAAACTCTCATGCCGAAGGCCCAGACCACATTTCAAACATACATCTCAAACACCTTGGTCCAATTGCTCTTGCAGCCCTCACAAACATATTCAATTACTCCTGGCTTCACAATGTCATACCCTCTACCTGGAAGCTGGCACACATCATCCCGATACTGAAACCCAATAAACCCCCCAACCTACCTGCTTCATACTGGCCAATCTCCCTTCTCTCAACCATTTCCAAAGTCCTCGAAAAACTGATATTAAGACGCATACAACCACACATTACATTTTCACAAACCCAACACGGCTTCAGGTCCACCCACTCCACCACAACGCTTCTTACAAACCTAACCCAACACATCTTAGATGGCTTCAACCAACAATCCCCCCCTGACCGCACAGTCCTTGTTGCCATCGACATCAACAAAGCTTTCGACACTGTCCCACGCCACATTCTTGCACAAAAGATTATTGATCTCGACATCCCCACCAATGACAAGAAATGGCTTACTAATCTCATTGCAGGCCGACTTGGCAAAGTCATACACAAACAACACTCATCCAAAACCTACAGACTATACAATGGCGTCCCACAGGGCTCCATACTCTCTCCAATCCTCTTCAACCTTTTCATGCACGACCTCCCACAACCTCTCTCCCCCCATGTCCACGTTTCCTCCTATGCAGATGACCTGACCATAACAGCACAACACCATAACCGTAACACCGCCACACACCTGATCCAGCAGTACATTATCAATCTGGAACTCTGGCTGACTAATAATAGGATGTCAGCATCCCCTCAAAAATCCTCCATCACCCTCCTAACCTCAGACCACCACGAATCCCAAGCACACCCGAGAGTCACCCTCATGGGACATCCCCTACCTCTAAACAAAACCCCAACAATCCTCGGCCTCACCCTAGACACACACACGTCCTTTTCCCCTCACATATCAAACATTTGCTCCAAAGCAACAAAAAAACTCAACGCTCTCAGAACACTCACCTCCACAACATTCGGTCAGCAGAAGGAATCCCTTAGTATCCTATACAAACAGTTTGTACGTACTACCCTAACTTACGCTGCCCCCGCCTGGTCCCCATCCATCTCCCACACAAACCAGAAAAAGATATAGACCACACAAAACAGAGGTCTCAGAAGCATTACTGGCTGCCTCTGAACCACACCCATCCCACATCTACATGCAGATACGAAAATACTCCCCATCGAACACCACATGAACATGACAGGGACTCAATTCTTCTCCAGAGCACTGGCCCCAGACCACCCCTGTCACCATCTCACATTACACAATCCCCCACCCCGTAACAAAAAACGTACTCCTGCTGCTCACTATTCGCAGCTACTGAACAATATCCCCTCCTCCTCCCCTAAACATCAACCCCATTAAACATCTCCACACATAATTTACCCGGAAATACCTACTCGACCAACCACACAACACTGTCCTTCACGATACTCCCCCTGTAGTCCATCAGAGCGAACAAACCCTCCCAAGGAAAACAAGAGTTACTCTGGCCAGGCTCCGTTCAGGCCACCACCCCTCCCTCCAACAATACAGACACAGACTCCACCTAGCTGACACCTCCACCTGTCAAAATGCTACCTCCACCCTGAGGACACAGAACACCTACTCTTACACTGCCACACTCTCTCTTAACAAAGACACAACTCCAACATTACCTCTCTACAAGACCTATGGACCCGTCCCACGGTGGTAGCGGGATATCTGAGTGCTGCCGGGTTCGCATAAGAGAACCCGGGGGCTACGAAGTAAAGTAAGTAGTAAAGGAACTGATTTACTATCAAAGATTGTATCATATAATTGACTAAAAACTAAAGGAATAGGCCAAATTAGTACAAATACCAATACTCTTCATAACAATAAACTAATAAAAATATAATTAAAACTCAAAAGAAAAAGGTCAACAAAGAAAGTAAAAGAGATGCAAATAATACACCATCACAGAACAAGAACCAGACTAAATTACAAGCAAAATATTCCAAGGGTTCTTTGTCATTTTTCTATGTAAATGCAAGAAGTATCTGAGATAAAATAAATGAATTCAAGGCATACATAGGTATTGAAAATCCTGATGTTATGACTGTCACTGAAACTTGGACAAAATTCAGTACGATACCAAATAGTCCATTTAGTGAGAGAGATAATACCATTACTTATGAAATTGATGGCTATGAACTTTTTTATTATGAACGTAAATATTCAGAGGGTGGCGGAGTATTTATTTATGCCAAGACAAATCTGAATCCAGTTGAAGTTACCTCTGTTAAAGAGGAAATAGTTGAATCTGTATGGATAGATATTGGGCATAAAAATGCCAGGAAAATCAGGATAGGGGGTATCTATAGACCACCTGAGGGATGTTCAGTTGGAGGAATCCCCAAAAGAAAAGAAAATAAGTATGTAGAAAATAAACTTATTGATGAAATAAATAAAGCAATGACAAGCAATATTATTATTGTTGGAGATTTCAATTATAGGCATATAGACTGGGAAATATTACAAACACCAGAAAGTAATGAGAGATTCTTAGACTGTATAATTGAGAATGGTTTAACCCAGTTAGTAAAGGAGCCAAACAGGGCTGATGCCATTCTAGATTTAATTCTAACAAATAATCCAGATACCTTCCAGGATCTGTTTCAGAAACACTAGGTTCAGGTGATCATTGTATCCTTCAGTTTAATATTGTTTGTAATTCAAGACCTAGTGAAAATAAAGTAGAAGTCCCAGATTTTAAAAGAGGAAATATAAATGGACTAGTAAATGATCTGTGTCTAATAAATTGGACAGATATTCCACAGCCTGAACAGACAGTAACTAGCATGTGGGAAAAATTTAAAAGTATAATAATGAACATACAAGGGAAGCATATCCCACAGTGTAAAATCAGAACTGGAAAAAATAAAAAACAACCTTGGATAAACTGCAACATAAAAAGAGCAATCAGAGAAAAAACAAAAGCATTTCATAAATTCAAAAGAACTAAAAATGGCACAGACTCCGAAATATATAAAAGTAAAAGAAGCATTTGCAAGAAAGCAATCAGAGATAGCAAATGAGACCTGGAAAAGAGCCTAGCCAAGAATTCAAAAAACAATCCTAAGAAGTTTTTCAGTCACTTCAATTTGAAAAGTAGAGTGAAAAAGAAAATTGGCCCCCTCCATATAGATGATAAAACCAAAGCTGGGCACTTGCGGTTTTTTTTGTGGTACTGCGGTACTGCGGTACTGCGGTACTACCGCACTACCCAAACCAGTACCGCATAACGCAGTACCGCAAAGGATCGCTGAAAGTACAGCCTGTACTTTCAGCGATCCTTTGCGGTACTGCGTTATGCGGTACCGGTTTGGTAGTGCGGTAGTACCGCAAAAAAAACCGCAAGTGCCCAGCTCTGGATAAAACTATAGATGATGATCTTGAAATAACTGAAGAACTAAACAAATACTTCTCATCAGTATTCACAAATGAAAATTTAAATAATATTCCTGATCTTATACTACCAGTGCAAGATAGAGAAATAAATGAATTAAGGGTAACAAAACTAGATATCCTAAAAGCAATAGATAAATTAAAAATGGAAAAATCTCCAGGGCCAGATGAAATGCATCCAATAGTCATAAAAGCTGCCAAAAAGAATATAGCACAGGCACTAGAAATTATTTTTAATAAATCATTGATATGTACTGAAATTCCAGAGGATTGGAAGAAAGCAAATGTGGCTCCAATCTTTAAAAAAGGAAATAGAAACTTGGCAAAAAACTACAGACCCATCAGCCTCACCTCCATTATTTACAAATTACTCAAAAGTATCATTAGAGGTAAAGTTACTGAGTTCTTTGAAAAGTGTAACCTTATAAATGATAGCCAGCATGGCTTTCGAAATGAAAGGTCCTATCTAACCAACTTGATTGAATTTTATGATGGAGTCCTATTGCATTTGGACAATAAAGAGCCAGTAGATATAGTATAATTAGATTTTGCAAAGGCATTTGATACTGTTCTTCATGCAAGATTGTTGGTAAAAGTTAGAGCCCATAGTATAAGAGGTCATATAGCTGACTGGATAGAAGAATGGCTGAGAAACAGAAAACAGAGAGTTCATCTAAATGGAAATAAGTCTACTTGGAGACCCATATTGAGCGGAGTCCCACAGGGGTCTGTGCTGGGACCTCTGCTTTTTGTTGTCTATATAAATGATCTAGAGAAGGGCCTATCATGTTAAGTCAGTAGCAGTAGCAATGACAATACAAAAAGACTTAAGAGTAACAGCCTGGGCAGATAAGTGGGAGATGAAATTTAATGTTGATAAGTGTAAGGTTAGCCCTGTTCAAAAATCAACTTTTTCTTATTTTCATAGGTTTCTGTACTTTTTCCCATGCTTTTTGACCTGAAAAGGCCGAAAATCACAACCATTTTGACCTAGGTTGTTGGGAAGCATTGCCGCATGGAGCTTTAACTTTTCTGCCTTGAAATCGGCCAAAAGCACCAGTTCCGGGGTCCCTTGAATCATGTTTTGCACTATAACTTTTTATCTAAACAAGATAGAGCAACAAAATAGGCACCAAATTAAAGTGTTTTTAATCCTCTTTCTAACTTATACAATTATGATAGTCTTGGAACAAGAAATGGCACATTGGTACATACAAAGATTTCAGAAATATCACAAAATTCGTTTTCTCACACTCAAGGCAGACAAAGCGCCTTATTCATGACACAAATTTGAGATTAACATTTTGTCACAAGTCTAATCGATCAAGAAGTGAAAGCATTACATGATGATTAATTTCATAATGACATTTACACAGTCAGTTGTTGAGAGTTTGTTTCTTGAAGCTGTCAAAGCGGCGTCTGTTGAACTCCACAGCTTGAAGGAGATAGTCCCTTTGCTTGGCATCTGTTGTTATGACATTTGCAAAGTCGCTCATCATCTTGACACCACGTTCAGCAATGTCATTCACCGCTTTCAGATTCTTAACATAGTCCAACGCTTTTCTGTAGTCCTCATTCTGTGGCCAAGACGTGACAGGTTCCAGAAGCCACTCGGATCCAATGTTCAGTGTGTCCAGCAGGAAATGTGATTCTGGGCCATTGAGATCAACCAGGGTGGTCTTAGCTGTGACTCTCTGGAATAGAGGCTTTCCTGTTCTGAAGCTGTCTGGCTTCTCAGTGGCATGTAACTGGGCAGCAATGTCGTGCTTCAATGTGTCACTCAATCTACTGCTGAACAGGGCAAATGGCACGACTTCCTGCGTCAGGTACCATTTGTGGTTTTCCATCTTATTAAGTACTGCATCAGCAAGCTCTGGGTCAGTTTTCTTGTACTTCAACATGTCCTGGATTAGACTTAGATCATTCACGGGAGCATCTGCAGCAGACATTGACATCATCCATACAGGAGTGTAGAATGGCGCAAGGAAGGTGTTGAGTCTTTCCAGCTTTGATACAGTGTCTTCGTCGTACTCAAGTTGATCTGCAAACATCAGCATTTTCATGGAGTACAGGTTTCTGGCCATCCATCTGGCCTGATGAATGGCGCCTGGTCGACTCCAGTGAATACCTCGAGGTATTCCTCCAAGAACAATGACTGTCAGTTCAGCCATTTCCCTGTAGTCGGCTCTTGGAAGCCTTTCTGCTGTTAGAATGTCTTGGAGTATTTCTTCACTGTTCTTCTTCTTTTCCTTCAGCTATTTGCTGTTGATAGCCAGCATCTTTGGGTTTTCCTTGGACAAATCCGTCCAAACATCCTTCAGATGCTCAAACCAGGGATTATCTGGCCCCTTCACCTTCCCAAACAGCTTCTCCCAAACTGCTCCTACTAGGATTTCCAGGATGTGATGTCAACAGGCCAGATAAAACACCTTTTTGTTCAGCATTTTCTCTAGCAGTTTGGCAGCTCCTCTGTGAACTCCACTGTTACTGGATGTAGTGTCAAAAACAAGGGCAGTAACATTATCCGTAAGTTCCCATGTCTCCAGTAAATCCATTGAAGCCTCAGCCTGAGCTGTGCCAGAAGAATTGTCGATGACAGGTACTCCCAATAACTTTCCTTCAGTGTATGAAGGTGGACCAGACACTAGCACAGCTAAAGTCTCTGAGGTACTTCCAGGTTCACTGCCCAAGACATCTTTGAGCAACTTTCCATCCCAGTGTAAGGCAGCGTACTGTGGGGGTTTTTCACAAAACTTGGACATGTGACTCTGGCTGATATTATACCTGGACAGCATTCTGTTGCGACGTGTTGTTGAGGTTGAGATGACGAAGTTATCCAGATCAGCCCCTCCAGCTTTCAAGGTGGCAGAAACCATGGCAGTAACTTGATTGTCTGATAAACCAAGACAATCAGCTGTATTGCAGATGACATCACATTCCATGACCTTCCTTGGAAACCTCAAAGTCACACTAGTCACAGTGTCTTGATGGTGAGAACATCCAGGACGAGGCTGATGGTAATCCATGTCCTCTGTGTTAGCGTCGTTGTCAGTTGAGTCACCCCAGGTAATGTCATCCACATGAACAACTGCCTCTTGTTCTGCTGCAGCTGTAAAATAGTACAACATGTTAAGACAGTAATTGTTAAGTACATGCTAAATATCGCAATGGAGTAAAACTTAAAACTTTTTGTAACGTTCAAAGTAATTAGTTTTACCTTGTTCTTGTCTATGCTGCAGTCTTTCATTCCTCGCTGCTTGCTGCAGCGATCTTGTCTCAAAAATCTTGTCATGACCAGACATATGACCTTTCCTCTCAGTCTTTTGGTCTTCGTAGAACCTGATATCCTCATCTTTCTTCTCTCTGGATAACAGTCTGTTGTTCTGTATTTCCTGGATTGCATCTGGAGCTCCTATATCGAACAGGCTGTCTAATTCCAGCACAAATGCTCCTCTTTTTCCTCCAGGGTTACTTGCTCTTCCTTTGCTTTTCACCAGAGCATGATGTTTCTCATGTAGTTTCATGAAGAGCTTCATTGCGTTGTACTTGGTCATTGTCTTGATCCTAGCCATCTGCCAGAATGGGATGATAGATTCAACTGTTTCGTATGCAAGGTCTTGAACCATGGGCCTCCTGCATTTTCCGGTAAATTCTGAAGATTAAGGAAATACTGGAACACCTGTCTGTTGGTGGGAAGCTGGGAACCACTGATAAAAGCTGAAGGGTATCCAACCAGGAAAGTTTCAGTGAGAGATCTGGTAGATGGCCCAGTTGACACCTGCCTGTGGACAGTACGTGGAGGTTCTGAGATATCAACTGTGCGCCCACGGAGCTCCCTCAGCTCCTTGCTTAATGCCATTGTGAAGTTGTAACTTGTAGATGGTTTTCTAGATTCTGATTGAGTTTCTGTTGTTTCCTGAAAAATGATAGATAATTATTATTATTATTATTAATTATTATTTATTATTATTATTATTATTATTATTTATTAATTTTATGCTCTTTCATTTGATACCTAATTTGTTGCTCTATCTTGTTTAGATCAAAAGTTAAAGTGCAAAACATAATTCAAGGGACCCCGGAATTGGTGCTTTGGCCGATTTCAAGGCAGAAAATTTAAAGCTCCATGCGGCAATGCTTCCCAACATCCTAGGTCAAAATAGTTGTGATTTTCGGCTTTTTCAGGTCAAAAAGCATGGGAAAATGTACAGAAACCTATGAAAATAAGAAAAAGTTGATTTTTGAACAGGCCTAGTGTAAGGTTATGCATATTGGGCCAAAAAATTCAGAATTTGAATACAATATGAATGGAATTTGGATTAAAAATGATGATAAAGAGAAAGACTTGGGTGTCACTGTGACTAATGAACTTAAACCCTCAAATCACTGTATGGTAATCAGAAATAAAGCAAATGCTAGACTCAATCTCATGCAGACACAGTGAATACAAATCACCCAATATTATAAAGCAACTATACATTTCATATGTGAGACCCCTCCTCGAATACTGTATTCAATTTAATAGTCCCTATTTCATACAAGATATTGAAAAACGAAAAAGTACAGAAACGAGTAACAAGAATGATCCCATCTCTAAGACAATTGACATATAAGGAAAGACTGGCGTATCTAAGCATGTTCTCATTAAAAAGGAGGTGGTTAAGGGGTGATATGATAAAGGTGTATAAAATGATAAAAGGGTTGGATAAGATAGATTTTGTCTCTTTTCATAAAAGATCACAATAACCAGACTAGAGGTCATAGTATGAAATTATTTAAGCCAAGATGTAGGGCAAATTTAAGAAAAAACAGTTTTACAAATAGAGTAATTAAGTTTTGGAACAGTCTGACAGAAGTGGTGACTTCAGATACTACACTTGATTTCTTCAAAAGAAGGTTTGATAGTTTGATGTCTGCAAGGGACATCTGGTGGTAGTGTTTAAGCCCATTTTTATTGCATGAATGGTACTAGTTTATTTCATATATATTATGTGCATTTAGGTGATAAATCCCACAGCTCAACAACACAAGTGTTGTGGGATATAGGGAGGCAGCATCTTGGGTTGGGGGATACTCTCTGTCCTTACACACTAGGGTGCCACTTATTTGGGGTGTTTTTCATTTTTTGGGAATTTCTATCAGGACGGGCGCATTTCTGGTGTCATTCCGTCTAAAAACATTGTGTGTAAAATATTTTTGAAATAAAATAATAATTAGAACTGCCTCAACGAGGTCAAAGTTTATACTTTTTGTCGAAAAGTACTCATGGCGTTCTGTTATCATGTCAGTTTTCGTTTCGATAGCTGCTGTAGTTTCTGAGTTGAAAAATGATAACAGACAGACAGACGGACGGTCAGAGTCGTTGGTTTAGTCTTCCGCACTGGTGTACAGAAGACTAAAATGAGGTATTATACAGGGTGTAACACGAGTTTATCCAAATATTGATACAGGTGAAAGAACATGTTATTCTAAGTAGAAAATGGGTTGGGACGAGTTTTGCCAACACTAACAGTGTTTCATTCTCTTTTTCAGTGAGTTCTGAAACGACGTGATGGCTTCGGCAACAAGATCTAAAACAGCAGTCTATCTCCTGGGGACCGTGGACCACAGCATCACAGGAAGCATGCTGCCTACGGGAAAGCAGGCGCTTCAGTACTTTTTCCACCTTCACCTTGACGTCAAGAAGCCGATCAAGGAAGCAGCCGCTGAGACAGTGACCGCAGTCAAGGAATTCTGGGAGCGGTCCCGTATTCCTACGCAGAAAGACCAACGCGCAAGGGACAAGGTTCTCCGAATGTACGAGAAGTGGCGGGCTCTGAACAAGAACTCGAAACGGCGCACTGTGACCCAAATCAGGAACGAGGCCGAGTTCCTCTCATCCCTTGACCGCCTCTTCGACATCGCACACGAACAGGCGATGTCGATGATCACAATCGAAGAGGACAGGGAGTTCCTGACGGGACAAAGGGCCGAGGTGCGGCGCGGCCGCATCTCCTCCACACGTGACATGACGCTGCACACTGAGGAGGAGCGTGCGAGGAGACAGGAAGCGGAAAGGAGCCGCCGGCAAGATGATGAAAGGGCGAACAGAGAGAGCCGAGAAGAACTCGTCGAACTGGCATCGAGCTCCAGCTCAGGTGCAAGCAGCCCGACTCGGTCACCGACCACGGTGTCGTCGCCGAGAGAAGAGGAAGAGCTCTCTCTCCCGGGCCCGTCCACGTCGAATGCAGAAGCATCTACGACCCTTTACCACCCAAGCGATTCCGCGCGTCGAAAAAGATAATCACCCCTGATCTCTCCGCAGCGATGGATCGGACGAAACTTACCGACCGAGAAGGTGTTTTTTTGCTGTCGGCGGCTGCGAGGAGCTTGGGCCACGACCCTGAGGAGCTGGTCTTGAACCGCGAATCCTCCCGCCGCGACCGAGCAAAGTTCCGTGCTATGGCAGCAGCGGAAATGAAGGCAGCCTTCCATCCTACTGTGCCGCTGACCGTTCACTGGGACGGGAAAATCGTACCAGCGGCTGACGGAGGCCCTGCTGAAGATCGCCTTCCAGTTCTGGTGTCTGGGGAGAACGTCGACAAGCTTCTGGCTGTGCCCAGCCTCCCCGACGGCACCGGCCGCGCCATGGCGGAAGCCGTCCTCTCTGCCCTCGAGGATTGGGACATCAAGGGACGGATCTGTGCCCTCTCTTTTGACACCACCGCCTCAAACACAGGACTCTCAGGAGGAGCTTGCTATATCATTGAGCAGAAACTCGAGAAGACAGTGCTTCATTTGGCTTGCCGCCACCACATCCACGAACTGGTGTGCGAGAAGGCATTCACGGCGTGCCTCGGTCCCTCTACTGGTCCTGACATCCTCCTGTTCAAACGATTCGCCGCCCAGTGGGACTTCATCGATCAAACCAAAGCGAAGCCCTTCGAGGATGGAACCATGCCGCAGCACCTGAAGGACGCCCGCGACGACCTGCTGATCGAATTCAGCCGCCTCCTCAACGGTCAACATCCACGTGATGACTACAGGGAACTTCTGGAGCTCTCTGTAATTGTGCTGGGCGGTCCGAACAAGCGGGGTGCCCGGTTCGCTCGTCCCGGCGCCTTCCATCGCGCGTGCTGGATGGCAAAAGTCATCTATGCCATCAAACTTCCTGTTCCGGGAACAGTTTCAGATGTCGTCAGGCGAAGCGGCTGGAATCCGGCGATTCACCATCTTCGCCGTGTCCATCTACGTGATGGCCTGGTACAAAGCGCCGCTCCCGGCAACGGCCCCAGCCGCGGACCTCGCGCTGCTCAAGGCCCTCGTCTATTATCCGGACTCAGCGGTGGCCAAGGCGACGGCGACAGTCTTCGCCAGGCACCTATGGTACTTGAGCGAGCGCCTCGTCACCCTGGCCATCTTCGACGAGGGTATCGACTTGGCGACAAAGCGGGAGATGATTAAAGCGATGGAAGAAGAGGAAGGATCGGAGGATCCCCCGCGGCGTATCAATGTGGACCTGTCCACCGCCTCAATCGCCAACAATACATTGGCCAAGTTCACAACGACTACATCAAAGGAGTTCTTCAAGGTTCTGGACATCAGCACCGCCTTCCTGCTCAAGGATCCGGAGGAGTGGCGGACGGACCCAGCCTTCATCGCCGCATCCCGCCGAGTCCAGGCCCTTCAAGTTGTCAATGACTTCGCGGAGCGCGGGGTGGCGTTGATGCAGTCTTTCAACCTGGCCCTTACCAAGAGTGAAGACCAAAGGCAGTTCCTCTTACAAGTGGTCGAGAAGCACTGCTGTGACTTCCCAACCGCCCGCAAGTCCACCGTGACCTCTGCAAAGTAGGCAACAATGAGAGGGAGATGGGCGCCCATGATACCCCCCCCCCCTTGAGGGGCTAATACTCGAGTTGAGGGGGACCTAGAGTTGAAAGTATGAAGTCCAGTTATATGTTTTAGGTCAAGATTAGTAGCTTGAACAAACTAGAAGTGATATTTTATTTGCTAGAGGCATAGAACATCATGATCTAAAATTTCTACTTTTCGAGAAAATATACAAACTTTGACCGTATTGAGGCAGTTCTAAATATTGTTTTATTTCAAAAATATTTTACACACAATATTTTTTGACAAAATGGAACCAGAAACGCGCCCGTCCCGATAAAAATTCAAACTTTCGAAAATAAGTGTCACCCTATTACACACCCTATTTAAAGAGATTCCTCTGCTGAGCAGTGCCCCCCCATAGTACTGTGAGGTACTGAAAAACTCATGATCTTCACTTGCCCCACTAACATCTTTAAATGGGAGACCCAAAATGGGTGCACACACATTTCTACATTACTGTACAGTCTTTACAGCCACACCTACACTTTTCTTCCTAAGTATATATATTGTAATGTATATGTTGTAAATTGTGACTTGGTCCGCAATTGATATGGACCGTGACTTATTTTTGGTTGGCAAGGTATTGATGGGTACTGTAATGAAATTGACTGGATTCTTTGGATCTGATATATTTGCATGTCAGTTACAGATATAGAGTGTAACATATTTGTGGATAGTAGCCTATTATGACTTTGATCCTCTGGATCCAGAGACTCTATCTTTAGTTTTAAATTGATAATTAATTAGTTTTGTAAAAATTGGTTGTTGCCAATGTACAGGCAGTTTTTACATAATGGAGCCACCTCGATGGACTGAAGTGGCCCCTAGTGTGCCCACTATAAAAATTTATTATGTTCTTATGTATCTGGACATTTCTTGATCCAGCAAAAATAAAAAGCCAGATACCCAGTATCTGGTTATCTGGCAATATTGTGATCCAGTACATCCCTAGTCTATATCCCTTATCAATGGGGGGATGAGGCCTGCACCACAAATTCCAAATGAGGTCTAACATAGCTCTTGTAAAGTATGATGAATGTTTCATGGCACAGATAATTAAAGGAGTGCTTTATTATACCCAATACCTGGTTTGCTTTCCTTGCTATTTCTGAGACATGTTCAGATACTTTTAGGTTGCTTGTCATTGTTACTCCTAAGTCTTTTTCTTTGATTACTGATTTTATCTCTTTTCCTTACATCATACTTCTCCATACTTACAATTCAATGTAATCTCCTTTGTCTGGTCATTTAAATGTAGACAAGGAAGAGGATTGGTCTGAGAACTGATCCTTGTGGCACACCACTTTCTGCGCTTTCCCATCTTGACCTTGCCCCTTTTACTGACACACATTTGTTAGAAATGCTTTGATCCATCTGTGGTTGTTTCCTTGCATACCAGTTTTGTGTAGCTTGTGCATGAGTCTTTGATGTGGTACAGCATCAAAAGCTTTCTTAGAGTCAAAGTATATTATATCAAATGATTTTCTACAATCATCCATAGATGTCCAGTCTTCTAGGGACTCCAGCAGATTTGTTAGACAGGATTTTCCAGTATGAATCCATGTTGGGATGATGTAAATAGTTTATTTTCAAGGATGCGTTCTAACACTTGTTGTTTAACAATTTTCTCCATTAATTTGACAACATGAGAGGTCAGGGAAATTGGTCTATAGTTGCTCGTTCTTTTTTATGAATTGCTGTTACCAATGCACTCTTCCAGTCTGTAGGAGTGTCTTCAGCTTCCAGTAACTTATTAAAAATAATGGTCAGTGGTTCTGTGAGCTCCACTGCAGCTTCATGTTGAATCTTGGGGTGAACCCTGTCTAGACCTATTGCTTAATATATAGTTAATATTTCTTAATAGCATATTGACAGTGTTTGCATTTATAATAATGTTCCCCATTATAGGGGCACTGTTTTGCTGGTTCCCATCCTCTTCAAAATGGATCCAGTGCATTCTCCCTGTACAGTAGCTGTGAAGCTTAATTTAGGAGCAATATATCCCCATCTGGTACTTCCTTAAAAACTGATACAAAGTAGGTGTTTAGTTCCTCAGCTGTGTCTATATTTGTATTGGTTAGTGTTCCATCACTCTTCCTTGAACTATGTATTGCTACTCTGACTGTTTTTGTCTATTTGCATACTTAAAGAAAGCTCTGGAATTTTCTTTCATGTCTAAAACTAATTTCTTTTCATACTCACATTTTTCCTCCTGATGATTTTCTTTGTCTCTCTCTCTCTCTCTCTCTCTCTCTCTCTCTCTCTCTCTCTCCTCTCTCTCTCTCTCTCTCTCTCTCTCTCTCTCTGTGAGGGGCTCTTCAACTCCCGACAGCCCTGGCTGTTCGGGAAACGGGTCGTGCTAGGGGGCGGTCAGAATAGGGAAGGCTCCCTCCGTGCAATGCTTTTTAATGCTAGGTCAATTAGGAACAAGTTTTGTGAGCTACGGGCGCTCTTAGCATCAGAATACCAGGATATCGTTGCTATCACCGAGTCCTGGATTCATACTGATCGTAGGGACTACGTTGGGGAGTTCGAAATTCCCGGGTATAGAATGTTTCGCAAAGACCGCACCCATGGGGAGGGGTACTAATATACGTCAGAGACACGTTGAGTCCGGTTGACTGCCAGTTCCGGTCGGAACGGGAGCTGCTTGGCGTCGATCTGAACGTGGGAGGGACGAACTATAGGTTAATCTTGGTGTACAGACCTCCGCATCTCCTCCTCGAGGATGATACAGCCCTGTACACTGAACTCAGTAGCCTGCTAGGGGATAGGGTGTGTGTAGTTTTAGGAGACTTCAACTGTCGCGGCATAAAGTGGGAAAAGAGGACTGCTGATGCTGAAGGGAGGAGGCTAGTTGACTTTGCTGATGAGAACTTCCTCACTCAGTGGGTCAATGAGCCTACACGAGGCGAAAGCATTCTAGACTTAGTATTCACGACCGAAGACAACCTCGTCACTGGCCTCACCGTTGACGAATCGTTGGGCGGGAGTGATCACGGTCTTATTAGGTTCCGTGTGTGCGTCCCTCGGGTGAAGCGTAGTAACTCGAGGCAGTAAGCTCGATCTCCGGCGGGCGAACTTTGTTAGCCTCAGGGATAGCATAGCAGAGATGGGGTTAGAGGTTGGCGGCGATGTTGAGGGAGTGTGGAGTGCATTCCAGGATGAGTTTATGGTGCTGCAGTCTGCTGCCATACCCTCAAAACCGGTCACCCCTGCTTCAACGCAGCCTAAGTGGTTCAATCGTGGCATCGCTTCGGCTATCCGAAATAGGAAAGTAGCGTATAGGAGGGCGAAGGCCAATCGTTCCCACGAGAACACTGAAGCGTATGTCCGCCTGTGTAGGGAAGTGAAGGCGAAGGTTAGGCTAGCGAAACGTAACGAAGAACTACGGGTGGCAAGCCTCTGCAAGGGGAACCCTAAGGAGTTCTTCAGTTATGTTAATAGCAGAAAGCCCATTAGAAGCATGATAGGTCCTTTAAAGGACGGAAGCGGCGTTCTGCAGACCTCCGACGCGGACATCGCTAATGTGCTTAATGAGTACTTTGCGGGAGTGTTCACCAGGGAGGATACCCGCGTCATCCCCGAGCCAGCTGTGAGGCACGAAGGTGCTGGCCTGGATAGTGTTAGATGTACCGCGACAGTTGTTGCTCATAGAATAGACAAACTGAGCGCGTTTAAGGCTCCTGGGCCAGACCAGTTTCTCCCCAGTGTTTTGCGAGAAGTGTGCGACCAGGTGGCTCCCCAGCTGGCTACAGTCTTCAACAAATCATTGGTGATGGGCCAGGTGCCTGGTGACTGGAGAGAGGCCAACGTGACTCCTATCTTTAAGAAAGGGGATCACGAAAGTCCAGGGAACTATCATCCTATTAGTCTCACTTCAGTTGTAGGTAAATTATTAGAAAGGATAATAGCTGATAGAATCGTTGACCATTTGGATTCCTACAAGCTGCTTGGGGACTCCCAACATGGGTTTAGACGGCATAGGTCATGTCTCACCAACTTGCTCGAGTTTTTCCACGTCATGTTGAGTGAGTACGATAAGAGTAGGGCGATTGATATACTTTATCTCGACTTTCAGAAAGCCTTTGATAAGGTACCTCACCGCCGGCTAATGGCAAAAGTGCGTGCGCTGGGTATCGGTGGGGAAATAGTTAGGTGGATTGAAAACTGGCTGAGGAATAGGCGGCAGAGGGTGGTAATTAAAGGGGCTAGTTCGGGTTGGGCCTCGGTCACTAGTGGGGTTCCTCAGGGTTCCGTTTTGGGGCCACTGTTGTTTACCATTTACATAAATGATATCGACGGTGGCATCGTCAGTCGGATTGCCAAATTCGCTGATGACACCAAGCTTGGGGCCAATGTTGGGACGCCCGAAGCGATCGAGGAACTGCGTGCGGACCTAGGTAGGATAGGAGAGTGGTCCAAAAAATGGCAAATGCCGTTTAACTTGGGTAAATGCAAAGTGATGCACATTGGCTACGCCAATCCCAAGTCGGACTACTCGATGTTGGGCAGTAATATCGAGGTGACTGATTTAGAAAAGGACTTGGGTGTGCTAATTAGCAGCGACCTTAAGTTTACGAAACAGTGTGTAGAGGTGGAAAAGAAAGCCCAGAAACTATTGGGTTATATCAGGAGGCAATTTCAGTTTCGGAACAAGGAGATTGTGCTCTCACTGTACAATTCCCTTGTTTGGCCGTACCTGGAGTATGCTGTGCAGTTCTGGTCGCCCACCCTCAGGAAAGATATTGAGAGGCTGGAGCGAGTGCAAGCGAGGGCCACAAAGTTAATCCCTTCCGTTAGGCATATGGGCTACAATCGATGGTTACGCGCCCTGAACTTGTTTTCGCTTGAAACTCGGAGGCTGCGCGGTCAACTGATCGAGGTTTTCAAGCTCTTACGAGGGTTCAACAATGTCGATTTTAGAAGTATGTTTAGTTTAAATGATAACCCAACTCGCAACAATGGTTGGAAGTTGGATTTGAAACGGTTTAGGACTAGTGTGTGTGGGAATTACTTTACGTATAAGATCTGTGACACAGGGAACAGGTTACCTTCGGAAGTTGTGAACAGTTCATCTGTGGATCAGTTCAAGAAAAGGTTAGACGAAATCTTGCACACTATTTGAGTGTGTAAAGACATTTAGGACCTCAGTCTGCGGAAATTTCTTTTCCTATAAAATAGTTAATATCTGGAACCAACTTCCCTCAGAGGTTGTTTCCAGTCAGTGTAAATCTGTTTAAAAATAGGCTAGACAAAGTACTGAACACACTCATAGTTTAAGATTAAAACCTCAGAAAACTCTGCAGGAGTTCGCTTGCTCGGTGTCTCTGTGAGCAAGCTAAATATAGAGCTATTTATATATTCTCCACTTTCCTGTAAAATTTCCTTGGCTACTTTTCCAGGGTCAAGGTATTTTCTTCAACCTTTTTCCATACCTGCCTCTGGTAGGGAGGGAGCAGAGGGTGGGGAGAGAGCCTTCTACTTTACTATCCAGTTTTCTACTACTGCTAGGATAGTTGAAAGAAAAATAAACTTTTACAAAATTTTCCCTGGCTCCCATTGCCATTGGTACCTCCTCGGTATGGGCCGCAAGGCCTTTTGAGGTACTTCTTTTCCTTGTAACTCCTTGTAACTCACTCTCTCTCTCTCTCTCTCTCTCTCTCTCTAAAAACCATTTCCAGGTCTGCAGTGCCTTTTTTTCTTTGTAACTCTTCTAGCTGTCCTACTTAGTCATGGGGGCTTTATTTTCTTACTAGGAGATTCCTTTTTTGGCACATATGTAGCTACACAATCTTCATACATTCCTTTAACTAAATTCCATGTATCTATAATATATAACTCATTAAGTAGTATTCTCCATTTCTTATTGAAATGGTTCCTAACTTTGCTGTAATCACACTTAAAATAATTGTATCTTACTACTTCATTTCTTTGTAGTTGGTAGTTAAGCTTTATCATTCCATGGTCACTGCAACCAAGTGGGTTATCAACTATCAAGTCATCTACTATATGTACAGTTTTTGTCATAACTAGGTCAAGGGTGCTTGGATGGTTTTCTCCTCTAGCTGAAAGAACTAGAACTAAGAAGTTAAGGGCATAATGAGAAAATACTTGACTTGTAGACTGGATTTTGTTAGTTATAGAACAGTAGATTTTTGGAATGACTTGTCATATGATATTGGAAATAGTAGCTCCTTAATTAATTTTAAGAAAAAGTTAGGTGCTTTGATGAATGAAAGTTTTTAGAAATTGTGTAACTAGTCTATATTTTTAGCTTGTTATGTAGGCTACTTTGGTAGTTCTGTAAATAGAGCTATGTTAATTAACTGACTTCAGATTGTCATTCTGCAAAATTTTATTATAAAATATAGCTTATGACTTGGGTAACCTAGATAAGCCCAATTAACTTCCAAGTTTTTGAAATGAAATGAAATGAAATGTAATGTAACCAGGTTTGGAATTTTTTTTTTTGGAAGAGAATTACAAATAGTTACAATTACTTTTTTGAAATATTGAATTACAATTACAGTACTTCAAGCTCTGAGTCACAATTATAATTGAATAGAATAGAATAGAATAGAATAACCTTTATTAATAATAAAATAAATACAGTAGTCTTTTTACAACTTACAATTTTTACAATGACATAAATAATTGTGAAGCTCGACTATTTATTTTTTTTTATTTTTAATTTGGCCCTTAAGCTTTAGGCTTTACTGGGCTCTCATTAAAAAAAGCAGCTAGCCATTATAAATTAATAATAATAAAATAAGTAAATAAGTATTATTAATAGTTAAAGCCTGTATTTCAATATTAAACATATTATGGACAATATAAAATTATTAGTGGACATTAATCCAAGATTTTTGTTAGTATCCCATTATTAATCAGGATTTTAACTTGGTTTTAAACAAATTTACATTCGCAATATTTTTTATATCGGCATGCAAGTCATTCCATAGTTTCAATAATGAAAATGGGTAGTTTTTGAGATGAAGACAATCTAAATTGAGGTATAACAATCTTTGATCTATTTCTGGTCTGATACGGGTAGATTTCTTGATGAGTTACAAAATATCTATTTACCCATTGCAAATTAATGATTTTGCTCTTACACTTGTAAATAAAAATAAAATGTGCCAGTTTGGTTATATCATTGAGCTTTAGTAGGTTTAGCTCTTTAAATAATGCACTAGAGTGATCAAGGAAATCAGCATCAGATAATAACCTTATTGCTCGTTTTTGGATGACAAAGATACCATTTAATGCGTTGTTAGCGGAGTTTCCCCAAACAATGGTGCAGTATGTTATATAAGGAAGAACAAGAGTATGATAAAGAGTCAATAAAACTTGTTTAGGGACTACATTTCTAAGTTTAAACATTATAGCAACGCTCCTTGAAATCTTTTTCGCGATATAATTTACATGATCACTCCATTGCAAATTCTTATCTAGCATTACACCAAGAAATTTTGTTACAGTACACTCCTTTATGGTGATTTCATTAACATTGAGTTCATCAAGATATACATTTCTTTTATTAGTAAAAATCATGAAATTTGTTTTACTGGTATTTAGGAAGAGTTTATTCGTGGTCAACCTTTTCATTACACTGATGAATTCTGAATGAAATATATTCTTAGCTGTATTAACATCTTTGCAAGAAAAGGAGAGAGTTGTATCATCTGCAAACATTATGAAGTTCAGTATATCAGATGAACGTGGAAGGTCATTTATATATAATAAAAATAACAGTGGACCCAGCACTGAGCCCTGTGGCACACCATGTTTGACAAGCACTTTAGTGGAGCAAACCTTATTTACTGATACAAAATTATATCTATCGGACAAATAACTTTTAAACCAATCACTGATTGCCCCTCTAAAGCCGTAACAATACAATTTATTAAGTAGAATATTATGGTCTATTACATCAAACGCCTTACTCAAATCCATAAATATTGACATCATTATTTCTTTGTTCTCCTTAGCTATATTTACATTTTCCATAAGATTTAAAATAGCCATTTCCGTTGTTCTATTATTATGGAAGCCATATTGATTTGGAGATAATAAATTGTAAGATTCTAAATATCGCTGCATTCTACTTTTTACAATTTTTTCGAAAACTTTGCTGAACACAGATAATGAACACACCGGCCTGTAATTTGTTGCTAGTGTAGGATCACCCCCTTTAAAAAGGGGTGTTATACAACCAGTTTTTAGCATTGATGGGAATATTCCTTTGGAAATACTGTGATTGATAATTTTAGCCAAAGTTACAGATATCTTATCTTTAACAAGTTTCAATATAGGTACAGGAATGTTATGAATGTTATTTTTTGTATTTTTTAATTTACCAATAATATTCTGGACCTCAGTAGAGGTAGCAGGAACAAAAGAAAATGAATTTAGTGGGCTGGGTGGCATATATTCTAGAGGTGAGTGATCATTATTTATTAATTGTGAGCGAAGCTTATCCGCTATTGAAGTAAAATGTGCATTTAAAGAGTCTGCAATAGCAGTATCATCAGTGATTTCTTTATTATCAACATTTAATTTCTCTATTGGATTTTTCTTAATTTGTTTTCCGAGAAGATTGTTTATGGTTGTCCAAGTGTTTTTCATGTCTCCTTTATGTTTGGAAAATTGATTGTTATAATAGTTATATTTTGCAATTTTGATTATTTTAGTTAATTTGTTTCTGTATTGAGTATATTGTATTTTAGGAATTTTGCTCTGCAATTGCAATTTGAATAATTTATCTCTATTCTTTATTGAAGTGATAATTCCTGGAGTGATCCATGGATTTGCGACCCTTTTGGGCGAAACTGTTTTTCTCCTTAAAGGAAAGCAAATATTAAAAATATGGAATAAGGTGTCATAGAAGAACTGAAACATATGATCTGGGTCATTTGAAGGTTGTCACAGTCAAGTCGAGTATTTTTTACTGCCCCAATAAATTTTCTTTTGTTAACCTCTGAGAATATTCTGTAATCAATAGTTGTTTTGTCCGCAACCTGAACAATGTTATTGAAAATAGCATAAGTAGGAGAATGATCACTGATGTTAGTGGTTATAATTCCAGAGTTTACAAGGGCATTGCTATTTACAAATATATTATCAATCGTAGATTCTGTTATTCGATTGCCATAACTGCAGACTCGAGTGGGTTTGGTAATAGAATGACTAAGATAGAAAGAATTCATTAAGTTTAAAAATTTATGAGAGATTGTTTCAGATTGCAAATTGATGTTGAAGTCTCCCGCAACTATGGCATTCGATTTATGAAAGTTGCATAACATGTTATCTAAGTGAATTAAAAAGCTATTGATATTAGTATTAGGTGGTCTATATATTGCATGGACAGAATATACATTACTTTTGTCTTTTATATTCACAATCAGGTTTTCATTGTCACTATTACATAGAGAAAATACTTCGTTAGAGTCGTAAGTTTGATGCACATACACAGAGATACCCCCCCCAATCTGACCATCTCTTACAGTATGATAAGCAATGATAATGATTATCGTACTATTGTTATTGCAATTACAATGACTGTCTATCAAACTAATTAAATAAGCAAGATCATATTCGCCAATTAGAAATTAACATCATGGTTTTACCATAGATGTAATTGTGTAGGTATTTATTGTGCAGTGTATATTATTTCAAAAACAGGGAAAAAGAGGAAGCCAGTATCAATGAATCATGAATCAATATAGCTACTATACATATTTTAATAGTAGGCAAGTTGTTTCAATTTCAATTAGAGAGGAAACTTTGGGTTAATAATAGTCTTTTCACCCGCTCACACACGGTTAAAACAGTAGGCCCCTATAATATATTGAATTGCCATTCAAAACTGACTAAGAAAATATACATCTTATGTTGTGCAAATTTGTTCAAATGTACTTTTTTTAATAATATATATTTCCTGTTTTGGCTATAATGTATTTTTTTCATAAAATATTTTTCCTGATTGAGCTACTTTTTCGCTACTCTGCGACTTAACTAGTTTGTTGGTTTTTTGTTCTGGCTATTTTTTTTTCTAATTGGATTCTGTTTGGTGGTGCTTGTGATAGAATTATGATGTGCCCTTCATGTGATTTTGACTTTAAGAACTTGATTCGTATTGTGCCCTAGATGAAGACAAAGGATTCGATGTTTTTATTAGTGATGTACCGATTAATCGCATCAGCTATATCGGGCAACTTTTTGCCATCGGCATCAGCGAAATTTGGCCAATGATGTGGCCGATTATATGAAGATATATGACTTTTTTCAAATTTCAACCGAAGACTTTTCATGAAAGTCATAAATAATATTACACATTATATTTATGAACAATATTTTTGCTTTGGAATGTAGATATTAGATACTCTGCTAGATATATCCTAATGTGCTTATGTGTAGGAGAGGCTAGCTTCCAAAATGTGTTAGATAGGAATAAAATAGTTGTTCAATAGCCTAGGCATCATGAAATACTGATTACTGAATTTTTTTATTAATTGCTATTATTTTGATTTTCAGTTTTTGCAGAGCACCTAGATATGAGAAATATTTCATTGCTTGGAAAATATATCATTAGTTCTAATAGACAGTTTATTTCCACAACAGTTTCGATGCCCACTGGCATCCTCTTTGGATGGATACAGAAAAATGAATCATATCTGATTCATTTTTCTGTATCCACCCGAAGAGGATGCCAGTGGGCATCGAAACTGTTGTGGAAATAAACTCTGTCTATTAGAGTGGTTTTTTTTTATTATATTTTGACCTTCATGTAGAAAAAAGTGAAGGTTTTTGCATATATCATTAGTTATTTAATTTTATAAATTCCATTCCCTTCCAATTTAAATTCTTTTGCATATTAAATACTGAAAACTGAGTAGCAATAATCAATAACTTTTTATTAACAATAAAATAAGCAAATAATAATAATTAATACTTAATATTTAATAATATAAATTTGGTCAGGTAACTATAATTAAAAAGCTTAAAAGTGATAATGGCTGGGGCAAGCTCCACTGGTTCAATTCCAACAAAAACTACAAGTTGGGTGTGAAAGCATTTTACTGTCCATTGCGAAGATGACTCATTTGCTATTTGTGGTGAATGTAGCCAAAAATTATTCAGAGGAATCAAGGGAAAATCAAGGAAAACTTTCACAACCACAAATATGTGACAACATATCAAAACAAAACATGAGGGCATTGCAAATTATGAAGAGCAACTTAAAAAGAAGGAAGATGAAAAGAAAAGGAAAAACACCAATCCACCTGCAGAACGCTTAAAAAAGAAACTTGCAAGTAAGCAAACCCTTTTTGAAACTTTTGAAAAAGAAAATTTGGGATATTAATGACCATAAAGCAACAGCAATTCATAATTTGATAGGAAAAATGATTGTCACTGATATCCAGCCCTTTTCTATAGTTGAAGATATAGGGTTTCAAAGACTTTTGAATCATATCTGCCCCAACTACTCTATTCCAAGTAGAAAGTACATAACAGAGACTGTGTTTGAAAATAAATATAAGGTTAGGAAAAAGATACAAGATGCAGTAGATTCATTTCATTTACAACAGATGAGTGACTGCTACCACAGCTAATTTATCATTCATAAGTTTAACTGGTCAGTGGTTAACTACAGATTTTGAGCAAAGAACAGCCATCTTAAAGGTAACTCCATTTGATGAGTCCATACAGCAACAAATATACAGAGGTGATCAAATTATTAGAGCCACCCCTTGAAAAACACATTTTCATTATAATATGGTGTTTTTAGTTTAAATAATAACCTTTTAACCTAATTTAAGTATGCAGACAGTATTCCAAATTGTTAACACATGTAGTGTTCTCTACCTGAATAACAGAAACTGGGGATAGGGGTTAAACTGGGGAGTAGGGGGAGGGGAGTACGTGAAAAGTGGGTTCAGTAGTGTTTCAGCTGTGAACGTGGAAGGTTGTCAAGTGGTCAGGTGCATTAAGTGTACCGTATGTTAAGTTAATAAGTTATTATATTTAAACCATTGTACATGGAATATGCACTCATACACCTATATGATATTGTTTCTCAGCAACATATTGTGATTCTTTTTATTAAATTAGTGTTTCTTTACAGGAATAACTTTTATGTACTGTAGGCTACCCACTATGGGTAAGAAATGTGATCTATCGGCAAAGAAGAAAGGGTAGAATGCTCTCGCTGCTGACCAACTGATTATTCTCACAGAAAAATAGCCCAAGAACTGAATGTGTCACATGCGAGTGTTGACAGGATCGCATCAAAAATTAAAGTTGAAGGGGATAATCCAGAGCTGACTCCAAAAAGAAAGGGTAAATGTGGTCGGAAAAGGATAACTACACCTAGAGCCGACAGATGCATTGAAAAGAAACTAGTAAATAATAGGAGAAGCACTACTAACAAACTTAAATTGGAGCTGGCAAAGGAAAACCAACATTTTGACAATGACCTTAAGGCATGCCAGGGAATTTGGATTGAGTAGTCACCAGCCAAGGAAAATGCCAAAATTGACTCCAACAATGATCAAAAAATGCTTAAAGTGGGCTAAATACTACTCAAAGTTCACTGTAGATGACTGGAAATCGGTAAGTCACAATATTTTAGTGATCTTGTATGCTTATTTTGAATAAAATGTATTATTTTGATATTTGTATGACAAGGCACATTTCATTTTGGTTGCAATCATTTCTTTCTCTTTTCACTTGCAGGTGTGTTTCAATGACGAATACATTCCTAGTCATGTCTGATAAATCACAGTACATTAGGCGACGTGTTGGTGAGGAATATCATCCAGACTGTGTCGTAAGTACAGTTAAGCATCCAACATCTGTCATGATATGGGCAGTGATAAGCTGTAAAGGTACTGGACAAATTTACATTGTTGAGGGTACTATGAGGCAGGACCAATACCGAAAGGTTTTGGAAACAAGACTTATTCCACAGATCGCCAACTGGTTTCCAAATGGTGAGCCATTCCATTTTATGCAAGATTCAGCCCCATGCCACACTACAAAAGTCAGTTAAAAGTTTTCTGGCTGCAAAGAATATTCCTCTCGTGGATTGGCCAGGAAATTCTCCAGATATGAACCCTATCAAAAACCTATGGGAAATAGTAAAGCATAGACTGAAAGGCGAGGAAATAACTCGAATACAGCTAATAGAATGAATAATTGCCATTTGGAACCATGATCCTGGGATACAGGCCAGCTGCAAAGCCTGTATAGAGAGTATGCCTAGACAGGTTGCTGCCTTAATTAAGGCCAAAGGAGGACCCACTAAGTACTAAATGTGTTTAATATGACTGTAGTGTGTATATAAATATATTCTGAAATAAAATAAGTGTTTAAATTAGCCAAATTTTACTATTATTAGCATTAGAAATAAACTTATACAAGAAAAACTATTTTTTATGTAGTGGCTCTAATAATTTGATCACCCTCTGTAAGTGAATGCATTCAAAATGCTATGGATGACTTTAAAATTCCATCTTCAAAAGTTCATATAATTACTTGGGACAATGCTGCAAACATGGTGGCAGGAGTAAATCAAACTGAATATCACGCATTACCTTGTTTTTTGCACACATTACAACTTGTTTTAAATGATGCCATATTTGTTCAAAAATATGTTTTGAACATATGTTCAGTGTGCAAAGCTGTTGTTGGTCATTTCAACCATTCTCCATCTGCATTTCACACATACAAAAAGTATCAAGATCAATATGGTGTGCCCAATCACAAATTTATTCAGGACGTATCAACAAAATGGAATAGTCAAATATTTATGTTAGAGCAAATTTTGGAACAAAAGTGAGCTTTGATTCCATATCTTTGTGATCACCCTAAACTGAGATCTTTGGAAAATAACCAATGGCAACTCCTGGAGAAATTGGTTCACATTCTAAAAAATTTCAATGATTTGACAAAGGTTTTTAAGTAAATGAGAAGCATTAGCTTCTTCCATCATTCCTACCATAAAGATAATGGATAGCTTTTTCAAAAAAGCTGAAAAATCACAACAATTTACAGGACTAGGTTCAACTATTTCTATTTGGCAAACTTCATCAAAGGAAAGCTCTCATAAATACTTAAAAGATAGAAATACCATTCCAGCCACTTTTCTTGATCCTAGATATATGACTAAATTCTTTGAAAAGGAAGATTTTGAAAGAGACATCAATGACACACTGATTACTTGGATGACAGAGGATGTACAAGTAATACATCAATCAAACTTAAACACTGCAGGTGATTCTTCAAATGGTACTTCACCCACAAATTTGGGGCAATCTGAAAGTGAGATAAGTGATACTGAAGGTTTCAGTTTTGATTTTTCATCATGCTACACAGATTTTGTTCAGAAAAAAGCTGATGATGATGATACCAAAATTCAAGAGAAAGGTTGAATCTAAAGATTCTGAAGAAAACAACACCATCGCTGAAATAAAATAGAAATAAAGAGGTATTTAGAACACAATCTCATTGGACCAACAGAATACCCTTTGATTTGATGGAAGAAACATGGGTCAAATTTTAATATTTTGTCTTGTTTGGTGTCTAAATACTTATCATTTCCTCCATCATCTGTTGAGAGTGAGTGATTATTTAGCTGTGGTGGCCAGGTTTACTCTCCCAGAAGAAACAAGCTAAGTGCATCTACTGGGGAAATGGTGATGTTTTTGCATCATAATTTACCATTACTAAATTTTAAATACTGAAAGGACTTGAGATGAGAAACAGTATTTTAAGGAAATAAAAAGGAAATAAGAGTTTACGTTTAAAAACTAATTGAGCTTTTCGTGTACTGAGCTGATGATGATGATACCAAAATTCAAGAGAAAGGTTGAATCTAAAGATTCTGAAGAAAACAACACCATCGCTGAAATAAAATAGAAATAAAGAGGTATTTAGAACACAATCTCATTGGACCAACAGAATACCCTTTGATTTGGTGGAAGAAACATGGGTCAAATTTTAATATTTTGTCTTGTTTGGTGTCTAAATACTTATCATTTCCTCCATCATCTGTTGAGAGTGAGTGATTATTTAGCTGTGGTGGCCAGGTTTACTCTCCCAGAAGAAACAAGCTAAGTGCATCTACTGGGGAAATGGTGATGTTTTTGCATCATAATTTACCATTACTAAATTTTAAATACTGAAAGGACTTGAGATGAGAAACAGTATTTTAAGGAAATAAAAAGGAAATAAGAGTTTACGTTTAAAAACTAATTGAGCTTTTCGTGTACTGAGCATTATGAGTTATGACTTTAGAATTTTATACAGTTGAGTATCCCTTATCCGAAATGCTTGGGGCTGGAAGTGTCTCAGATTTCGGAATTTTTCGGATTTTGGAATATCTGCATAATGAGATAGCTTGGGGATGGAACCAAAAGCTAAGCTATCACTACCTCGGCTGCCCAGGTGGATAAACAACAAACACCGGTAGGCTTTCAATCTCCACCTACGATGCCGTGTTTTGATAAAAAGGTTACTGTACACTATTTTTTTAGGTTTTATATAAGGTATAAAAACAAACTGAAAATTGAATTTAATTACAGGTAAATATATATAATGATTATAAAAATTTAACACAATAATGATGCTGGTCATGTTACAATCAAACACGGCATTTTAGAAACTTGAGGGAGAGGGTACGGTACATCATCATTGACATTGTGAGAAGGAACATCAGAAGCGGTTGAGGGACCAGGAAGCGGGTGCTCTAGGGATGAGGAGGCACTGTGCTGCATGGTTTTTTTAAATGTTTCTTCCAGTGTCATCTGCCTCATTAACAAGGGTTTTTGTTGTAGCACTCTCTTTGATTTTCTAAACTGACATGATTTCTTGTTCTGTTATGAATGCACGCTGCTCTAGTCCTTCAATAAGTCCATCACACATTTTCACCATGTCGTCTATGGGCACTTTTTCTGCTGTGTTAACAATGTCATCTTCATCACTATTATCATCACGATCACCATGATTCAGAACCATTTCAGCTATTTCACCATCAGTCAGTGAATGAACAACTGGAGCCTCATTATTGATGTTAAAGACTTCTTCCATATCCACTTCCTCCAGTTTATTGACGGACTCCGAAGGTATCCCTTTTGCGTATGTAAGGAGGTCCAACATCATCTTTTTATCACTTTACATACAGAATCCTTTAAAATCATCTCCTTGTTCACCATCATCACTGAACATAGTCGTAGGCCAGAGGTTGTGCCAGGCATGCAGAAGTGTGTCTTTAGTCACAGTGTTCCATGCATTGGCAGCAGCATATACGGCATCCTTCAGGTTAAACTCCTTTTGGAAACCTGCCACACCCACACCTCTGTTCACTGCTGACAGCATGCTGTTCAAGAAACTGTTTTTATATTTACTCTTCATTGATCTAAGGATACCTTGGTCACATGGCTGGATTAATGAAGTCACATTTGGGGGAAAGTACATGGTATAAACATTATTTTCAATGAGAAGTTCAGCTGGAGGATGAGCAGAACAGTTGTCAAGGAATAACAAAATCTTACAATTGTCATCCATTCCAGCTTCCCTGCAGTGGGCACGAGCCGTTGGTACAAAATGTTTGTGAAACCAATCAGAAAAAACATCCCTGGTGACCCATGCTCTTTTGTTAGCATAATAATGGACTGGTAAGAAATTCACTCCTTTAAAACAGCAAGGACGCATGCTTTTGCCTATCACAGCAAGCTTACACTTATGAGTGCCTGCTGCATTAGCACATCCCAGCACAGTTATTCTGTCCTTGGCATCCTTAATTCCTGTAGGGACTTTCTCATCAGCTGTAGTCAGTGTCTTCCTGGGGCAATAATGCCAGAATAATGCTGTTTCATCAGCATTGTAGACTTGTTCTGGCATTAGATTTTCATCAGCGATGATCTTGGCAAACTCATCAATGACTCTCTCTGCTGCTTCGTGATCAGCAGACGCTTTTTCACCACACATTGTTAAAAATTTAATACTGTGCCTTTTCTTAAATTTCTGCAACCATCCTGCTGAATATTCACAGTTACCTTCAATTTTCAGTTTGTTATGATAGATCTTTGCTTGTTTCTTGATCAGCATACCATTAAGCGGAATATGTTCACTGTGACGCTGATGAATCCACTCTATCAATACACGATCAAGATCTTCATTTCTAGCTTTGTGCAGTGTTTCTATTTTTCATTAACTTCTGTTCATCACTTTCAGCATAGAACTTTAAGTTTGTCTTTCTGTTTCTTCAGGTTGTAGATGGTGGTCGTTCCAACACCATACTCCTCTGTAAGACACTTCACGCTACACCACTGTCAAGTTTCTCCAACAATTTGACTTTCTATGCAATAGATAAACATAAATGCTTCCTCCTTTTCTTATCACCGTTACCATAGGGTATCTGCAGGCCTTCTTGACATTTTCAACATTATCTTTGCACCAGAGAATAAGCACAAAACACACATTAACTTTGGTAAGCACAATGAGTAATGCACGTAGGTCTAGCAGTGATGGCTGCTGAAATCAAAATGGCATCAACAGAATAGCGTATGTGAGATCACCACATGTTTAACTATCTGGGTGCGCAGAGACCTGGGCATCGCCCTTCTGGAGTTTTCCTTCTGGAATTTTCCATTTGTGGCATCATGTCAACGCTCGAAAAAAGTTTCAGATTTCGGATAAGGGATGCTCAACTGTACATATGCTTCTCTGAAGCCATAATTTGCTTAATTAACTGTAAAGACTTGCTAAGTTTAGTTTTGGATCTGAATTGTATTCTCTTTTGTTTGATTTTTAAAAATAAATAATTTAATGTGGGAGGATTGGATGGCTATAAGGGGTGATGTGAAGGCCATTATAAAAAAAAAAATAAAAAAGTTAAAAATATTGTATAATAAACACACTTGTTAGATTTGTGTATATATTCATGACCTTTGTTGAAAGATAGCTAGGGGGTACCTACTGTATTATTGCACCATACATAAAATTATTATTTTCACCTTTCTCTACGAAAAAGTGAAAAACAAGAAAATGAAACAAAGATGTCTAAGTTAGTTGTAATGAAGGTTTTATATAAAAACGATTTTCTTTGAGTAAAATGGGCAAATAACTGAATTAATCAGAACTTCAGTAGGCCTATTAGGTGCTCCCTGTTCCTCTATTTTTTATTCAGTTTTGAAACAAAATTCCAGTTAAAACGAAAAATTCAGACTCAAAATCAGGTTACAGCTATTTTGATGTTATTACCAGGGTTGTGGAGTCGGAGTCGTGGAGTCGGAGAGTCGCACGTTTCAGGGCGGAGTCGGAGTCGAATTTTTACAATGTGTGGAGTCGGAGTCGGAAAATTTTGGACTGACTCCACAACCCTGGTTATAGCCACTAGGTTAAGAAGGGTTATTCAATTTTAAGTAGGACTACTACTGGTTAGACCTTAATTATGTTTAAGAGAATCTTTTTCATTTATATATATATATATATATATATATATATATTATTGGAAAAAATAAAAATCCCTTAATATATAATATCTACAAGTCAATATCCTTCTTAATATTTGAATGTTCCCTTATCCTAGAAAGTAACCTGACGATTCATGTGGTGGTGATGAAATGTCTTATTATTATGATAATTATAGAGTGAAACACTAGAGGAGTCGGAGTCATATATTTAAAATGTGAGGAGTCGGAGTCAGATTTTTAGATTTTTTACAATGTGTGGAGTCGGAGTCGGAGTCAAATTTTTACAATGTGTGGAGTGAGTCGGAGTCGGAGTCGGAAAATTTTGGACCGACTCCACAACCCTGGTTATTACTCTATTATAATAACTAATTTATTAATCTACTGTACACTAGGTACTGCAGATAGTGTAGTGGGGTTGTCTTGACTAACATCTTGTTTTCTTCTTGTTTCAGGATTGGCCACTATGTAACCCCCATGTTGACGAAGTTAGTTTTACTTAATGCCTGACTAGCTCAGTAGTTTTGTTTAGATCCATAATGAGGAATTTTTTGATCTTGGTTTTTGATTCTGGTATCAGTAAATTTCACCTTCAATTTTTAGAAAAGAAAAACCTCATTTTTCAAAGTCATAGTTGGCTTGCGCTTGTGGAAGTTCTAGCCTGCCAACTCAATTCGTTAAGAAAAAGAAAATTCAAGAAAAACAGAGTGCCTTGTGATAATGGACATTGCCTGTGCATAACGGTGTGCAGGTTAAGGTATTTCTAGGACCAATAGCTTCAGGTTTTGCTTCTCCATGGCTTAACTATAATAGATAGGTGTGATTGGATTGACCTCAAGTCTAGCTTAAGGATGTTAGGTCCAGTGAGGCTGCTTTGTGTTGTCTAATTGTACCATTCTAGCATAGGTTAATTTTTTTATCATCTTCTGGTAATTCCATTTTTGTTGTCCAGTATTTTTGTCATTGTAATCATAAGCACCATTGTATAGCATACCCTTTCAGGGTTTTTGGACTTCCATTTCTTGATCTTAAGCTTCGTTTAGATTCAAGCTCATAACCCATCATAGTGCTCTTGTAATAATTCAAGTAATTGCTAATAAAAACCCTAGAATTCTACCAACTAGTTTTTTCAGCCTTTGTCCTCATAGACTGGGGTCATTACTTTCAAGGATTTCCTTGTGACAAGAGCATTGTAGAGGGTTTGATAGTGATGAGAGTCATTTTTTATCGTCATTTCTTTTGTCATTTTTTTTTTGTTTTAAACTTATTCCATATTTTTCTTCCTTTAATCTAATAAGTACAGTGTGTCCGTAAAGTCATGGTAGGATTTTAAATAGCTATATTATTGCAACGAAACATGATAATGAGATGAAACAATGCCAAATTTAAGAACAACTCTCAAAGTTGTATCTTGTAGTTAGTCTAGGCTAAGCTTAACCTTTATCTCGTAGTTAGTCTAGGCTGTCCACATTAGGGCGGAGTGAAAAACTCATTTTTCGAATTTTCAAATTGGCTAGTGTGGAAAATGTGTGTAGTAGTGAGGAAATAAGCTGGTATAAATTTAAAATCATAACATTAATATCTTCAGGTGCCACAATGACCTTCAATATTGAAAAAAATTGAAAAAAATTGAAAAAAAGCAGATTTTAACCAATAATTACAGAAGAGTCCACGATGCACAATAGACAAGAATTTATTCACACTTGTATAAAATAGCTCAGTCAACCTTTAAAAAAAGTTTCTATTCTCTAAAAACAGTTTTCTATAGTCAGCTCACTCAGCTGTCACGTGAGTACCTCGGTTCAGTGTAGCTGTCGCTCTCGTAGCAGGTGGGTGTTCTGTTGTTGGCGTTACTCAGATAGTCTAAACTATATTTCTTATATATTTTGCATTTTTGTATTGTGTTGCCCTAAGTTTGCCATGTACTATTAACTGAAATTAACGTATAATTGATATTAGCTCTTTCTTTTTCAGATTTGTATACTTTCAAAATGTCTCGAGTTTGTGCAAAATCAACCAGGGCCTCAACTGAGTGCCCCATGTTTGGTATGGGGGAAGATTTGTGGCACAGGAATCTTCCTACATACGAAGGAGTTTTTAAATATTACTTGTTTGTAAGAAACAATTTGAAACAGAATACTAATAAAGATCCTTCAATATCTCAAATATTAGAACAAGTTGTTGATAAATTGAAAACAATTTTGGAAAGTGCTTCCATCCCAATTCTGTCAGACAGGCGAATTGAAACAATGTTCAGAAGCTACCACAAAAAGTATCGTGTCATTATGAAGCCATACCAAAGCAGAAAAAATTCTGAAGCTTACAAAGCAAAGATTGATATGTTCAAAAAAGAAGCACACACGAAACTTTTTGACATTGCAGCGTGCAAGTGCAAAGTACTAACACAATGTTCTTGTCCCAAAGAAAAAACGGTTCCAAAGGAAGAAGTGACATTCCTCTTAGATCAAAGGAGTGAAAGAAAACTGTTTATTGATAGAGTAGATATTACACTCTCAAAGAAAAAAGCATCTACGTTGCTAAGAAAGCAAAAAGAAGCTGTGAGGCTCACTAAAGAATCTTCACAGGAGAAATTGCAGGATACAAATGTTGAATTATCATCATCGACATCAAATAGTGAAAGTGAATCTGGCGAAATATCAGACGATACATTTCCAGAGCCAGTTAGCTCGAAGAGAAAGCTCGAACAACCTGAAGAACAATTATTCAAGAAAAGGAAAACTACAAATCTACCTTCAGTGGCTACTGCTTGTGACAGGACTGCAGTTTCAGATCGAGCTGCAGCATTCATTGTTAGTGCAGTATTGCAAGATATTGGAGAAGTTTCTATTGACAATACATCTGAAGTAGTGGATAGGAGTAAAATCAGAAGAAAAGACAAAAGAAGAGATCAGAAATTATGAAAGATCAAAATCAGGTCCCAATCAGAGGAATCTATTTTGATGGTCGAAAAGATTCTACACTCTTCCAAGAAAAAAAAGAGTCCAAAGTATATCAGAAGAAGGTAACAGAAGAACATATCACTTTAGTGAGAGAACCTGGTTCAGATTATTTGGGCCATTATTCTGTGAATTCTGGATCAGCTGAAGAAATATGTAAAGGAATGTTTGAGTATATTGGAAATAATGACATGAACCTGGAAAACCTTGTTGCCATTGGATGCGATGGTGCAGCAGTCAACACTGGAGAAAAGGGAGGCGTTATAAAGCTTATAGAATTGAAGCTGAAGAAGCCAGTTCAACATTTAGTGTGCCAGCTCCATGCCAATGAATTGCCATTATGCCATTTAGTTGCAAAGCTGGATGGAAAAACATCTGGCCCCGCGGATTCACCGGTCCTATTGGCAGGGAATTAGAGAACTGTGAGAGTCTTCCTATTGTCGAGTTTGAAAGGATTGATGCTGAGGAACCAACTGTAGACTGTGAAGATCTTAGCACCAACCAAAAATATCTAATTGATATTCATCAGGCCATAAAGGGATATTGCTCTCCAGATCTTGCTCATCGTAGTCCAGGCAAAATGGCACATTCACGATGGCTGACTAAAGCAAATCGTTTGCTTCGTCTATACGTTTCAACTGTAAGTCCATCTGAGAACCTCATGAACATTGCTTCTTTTATAATGAAGGTCTACATCCCAATGTGGTTTTCTATTAAGCAAAGTACGTCTTTTGTCAATGGCTCAAAACATGTTTTCAAAACTATTGAACTAACAAGAACACTGAATGACGAAGTAAAGGATATTGTAAACCCTGTCATACAAGAAATGCATTTTTTGCAAATCCAGAAATATTCTAGCATCAATGATTCATGATGACCGCAGCGCCATAAGAGAATTAGCGTGGAGGCGAATAAAGAAAGCAAGGCAAACAAACAAGGAAAAAGTTGTGAGGCGTTTCACAGTACCTGTTATTCAATTTGAAGCTACTGATTATACTGATTTAATTAATTGGCAAAAATGCATTGTCACTGAACCACCTGCGACAAGACAGCATTGTCACTGAACCACCTGCGACAAGACACCTGACAGAAAATGAGATTGAAGAATTCATAGAAAACAAGAGTACCCCTCCATTCAAGAAATTCCCTTGTCATACACAAGTAGTAGAAAGAATGGTAAAATTAGTGACTGGAGCATCATCAAAAGTATTTGGATTGAACGCGCGAGATGGCTTCATAAGATCAACACTTCAGTCACGTAAAAAAATGCCATCATTCGAAAGTAAAGCTGAATATAAAGTTTAAATAAAATGTTAATAGAAAAAAACATGCGCAAGGATGGGTGGTTGGGAGGGCATGGGGTGGAGCTCGACACGCAGCCACCTCCTCGTGGTGAGTTCTGGATTATTTAGATCATTAATCAAAAGAACATTGATCTAAATAAACTAAGAGCTGCGTAATTCAGTAACTATTTTGGTAATTGGAAACACTTAATATATAATAATAACAAGTAAGTTTCAGTTATTGTACTAATGCAGAATATAAGAAAATCATTATATTTCACTTTTTTCAACGGCTTTGTGGCACCTGAAGATATAATTTCGCAGGACTAATATTTATGCACAGTCATTATCTATAGCACCCACATATTTTCCGCACTAGCCATATTTTAATTTCGAAAAACAGTTTAAAAACCTCATTTTCGATCCGCCCTAGTCCACATGCCTATGTTGAACATGAGCGTAATAGCCCGAAAGTTAATGTGTGGTGTGCTCTAGCACGAGATCGAGTGATTGGCCCATTTTTCTTCGCGGAACCCACTGTGACGTCACACAATTACCTCGCTATGTTGGAACATTTTGCAGTACCCCAATTTATTGACAATAATGTCATCTTTCAGCAAGATGGTGCTCCTCCGCACTATGCCAACGTTGTTCGAGAATTCCTTAATGAAAAATTTCCACAGAGATGGATAGGAAGAGGAGGATGGAAGCCATGGCCTCCACGCTCTCCGGACCTGACACCTTTGGACTTTTATTTGTGGGGTTACGTCAAGCAAAGCGTGTACAGTGTACCCATTAAGGATATTCATCACTTGCACGAGCGAATCACGGAAGCTATCGCATCAGTCACTCCTGATGTTCTTGGGCGTGTGTGGCTGGAATTGAATCACCGCCTAGATGTCTGCAGGGCTACCAGAGGAGCCCATATTGAACTACGTTAAATAAAGTTATTCTTTTAGAGTTGTTCTTCAATTTGCCTTTTTTTCATCTCATCATCATGTTTCGTTGCAATAATATAGCTATTTAAAATCCCACCATGACTTTACGGACACACTGTATATTAGTATTACCTATAATTTACTATACTACCATGCTTATACGGTTATACCTAGTATATATAGTCATCTTTTAGAAAAACTGAATCACGCAAAATGTATATAATAGAAAGGAAAAACAAACCCTCATTTTTTGTATATATATTTTTTAACTAGAACATAAAACATTCTTCCTCGTTTCAAACAATATACACAGTGGTGTAGTGCTGTGGGAACGCGTGGGAACGGCGTTCCCTTACTTTTTTTGGTAGATGGAATGGTGTTCCCTCACTATTTTAAATAAATCCAAACTTACAAATCTCTAACGTCATGAAGTTTTAATTCCCACCCCTAGAAGAAATATGAGAAAGAATCATTAACCGTTTCATTTCTTTTAGCTTCGAGTGAGGCAATGCTAGCCTATAAAGATCTGTGAAACAGTCACCACGGCGTACCAGTTGTTAACTTTTTTTTAGTTAATCATTCCAGTTGTTAGCTATTTTTATTGATTGTACTGGATGTCATATATCTAATGACACTGGAAATACTGCATCTTCAACCTTTGAATATATCCTAATATCCCTGAAATTGGTCAGATTTCAAAAGATTTCCCGGGGGGCTTACAGTGCCCACAGACCCCCAGCTGTATGGGCTCGTCGCGCTTGCCATTGTCCCCCCCGCATCTGAGTAACACTTTCAAAATGCGTTCCCTCACTTCTTTATTTAGCACTACACCACTGAATATACATAATTGTGATTGGCAAGAGTACCAGTATACAGTGCCCGCGAAAAGTATCCGATCACCCTTAAAATTTGTATTTTTTACATAAAAAACAATGTTTAAATGTATACTAACTTTATATTAGTATTTTGTCATCTGTCTTTTGGTTTGGATGACTTGTTCTAGACGTTTTGGCATGGATTTAATCAAGTTTTGACAAACTTCCACTGATATTTCCTTGCACCATACCTTTTTGATGGCCTCTTGTAATTTTTCGACTGAGCCAGTGTCGTGGCATTCAACCTTATTTTTTATTATTAGCCACAGATTTTCTATCGGATTGAGATCTGGACTATTACCAGGCCAATCCAAATATCAAATTTATTGTCAGTAATCCATTTTGTCACTATTTTGGCCCTGTGACATGGTGCACCATCATGCATGTATGTTTTTGTCCTTTGGATTGCCATTGCCATTGGAAGTTTATCCTGTAGCATTGCTAAATACCGCACCATTCATAGTTGTGTTCTTCGGAAGAAAATATAAGTTTCCACGCCCATAGTAACCGAAACAACCCCAAACCATCACACTTGGAGGGTGTTTCATTGTCTTTAGGGTGTATTTAGGGTCCATCCTTGTGACCAATAGGCCGGTGAACCTTTTTTGGACAACTTCTGAATGTCAAAAATGTCGACTCATCACAAAAAAACCTTCTTCCAGTCATCAACAGTCCAATGAATATATTTTTTACAAAATGCGACACATTTTTTACGCATTTTTCATTAATGAACGGTTTCTTAGCAGCATGGCGAGATGGTAATCCGAGTTCTTTTTGGAGCCGCTCCTGGATAGTTCGTTCAGAAACACCAGATAACAAATTATTCATATTAAATTTTATTTCTTTCGCAGTTATTGTTGGGTTTTTCAATACTAAACGTTTCATAAGTTTGTCTTTTGCGAATTTGTTTTTCTCGGTCTGCAGATCGTTTTTTAGGGACTGGCGTGGTTAGGCCACCATTGTTCTCAGCCCGTGAAACCCATAAATTAACGGTACTTTGGGATATGTTTAATTCCTTAGCTATCTGTCTCTGTGATTTCCCACATGCATGCAAAGCAACAATAGCACCTCGACAATCACTCTTAAGTTGTTTTTTAGCACACATTATATATAAATTTTATTTACACCACTTTCTGTAAAAAAAAAAAAAAAAAAAATCAAGAAATTTACACAAACAGTGAAATCTGATAAATTTGAGACACAGCCACCCGCAACGAAGGCTACCAGAACACTAATTTGAGAATGCGTTGGATAGCTCTCATATCAGCGAGCAACCTCAAAGTTACCAGATGTCGCTAGAACAAATAGAAAGTGAATTACGTGTCTCTGAATATCAAGGGAAAATATTGTATTTTCTTGAGTGATCGGGTACTTTTCGCGGGCACTGTATATATATTCCAGATAGAAAAAAAAAATATTCACCTTTTTTCGAACCTTCTTGTTAACCTAATGTTGTTAACCTTCATTTCCATGGAAGAATCATCACTAGATTGGGTAGAGCATATATGCTAGTTTCAATATCACAGGTACTGGTATAATATACATAAAAAATACATAATACCGGTATAAAACAATATATATAATTGTGATTGGCAAGAATACCAGTGTGTATGTATATATATATATATTCCAAATAGAAAAATAAAAAAAATAAAAATATTCATCTCTTTCTTTAACCTTTGTGTTAACTAATGTTGTTTAACTTTCATTACTGATTCTATTTCCATTGAAGAATCATTATCACTAGATTGATTAGAGCATATAGTTTCAACATCACAGGTACTGGTACTTATTGCAGATTTGGATGTTGACGAAGCCAATGTAGCACCATGTTTTACTTCACTTTCTTGGAATTTTGCATTTTGGGATATAAATACTAGCTTTGCTACTCTGTCTGTGCTTAATCAGTTTCTTTTGGCTGTATGGATATTACTGTATGTGCTAAATGATCTCAGAGGTAATGAAAGGGCGAAATAGAGGTGTATGAGTTTGTGTAGGTATATATGTGAGTATGCGTGCGTATGTATCTGGAATTCTGGATGTATGCGTGTGTATGGGGTATATAATAGATATAAATATGTGTATATAAGTATTTATGCATATATTGGTATATATGTATATGGGTGTATGTGTATGTATATATATGGATGGTCTCGGGGGGGGGGGGGATATGTCATCGCAGGTCTAAAGGATAGTTAAATGGGAGATTCAAAATCCGAGGCATGGATGGGAGAGTCCTGGAAAGGTTGGACAATGGGCAGTCAGCTCCCAGCCAGTGTTCTCGCAAGTTTAACGGATCTCAAGATACAAGACTTTCAGTGCAAGAAAGAGGCCAGTTTTTTTCTGTAAATAGGCTGAAAAGGGCATTCTATACTGGTACCATATGGCCTATTTTATTATTTATTTATTTATTTTTATAATATATATCATTGCAAAAGTATACCTTATAATTAAATTGGCAATATCTATATTAATTATTAAAAAAACAAAAAACAATAAAAAACAAAAAACATGGACATAAAAAAACCCATTTTTTAACATCACTAGGTTCAAACAACCCTTTCACAAGGCAGTTGATATCCCCTCTTGTGGTAGCACTGGTGGTAATCCACTTAAACAGGTTGTACAATCCAGGGTCCTTGAATCGACAATACCTCCAGATTTTCTTTATTAAACAATTCAGAGGGTAATACATATCTGCTTTTCTCATCCAGCCACATTTGGGTTACTTCACAATCAGTCTGCTAAAATCTTGCTTGCTTGTTGTGTACGCCCATATTCGGTTGAGGTCCTCAAGTATTGTTGGGTGTACATTGCACACACCTTTCCTGAAGCCAGGGCTTTCCAGGTTCTCAAGTGGACCCGACTCAGACACAGTGTTAATCTTTGGAGATAGCTAGTGGGTCGAGTCCATTTCTTGGTTCAGCAGTGTGGGAGTCTTGTTTTCCCCTCAGTGACAGTCAGTGGAGGTGAGAAAAACTTCACCGCGCGGGACCTTCCCTTTTCCCATCATCAAGAAGTAGCTAAGTTACGGTATTCTATTTATTTCTTTGCTCCCCCTGCAACAATGGTAAGCTGGCTAGAGAAGGATATATAAAAAATTAATAATTTGATACCAACATAACAAGAAATCTTCAAAAACTTTAAGTTTTTGTTTATTAAATAATTGGCATCGGCATCGGCACCAGCCAATTTGCTAGTCATCAGCATCTGCTAAAATTTGCCATCAGTGCATCACCAGTTTTTATCAATTATAGTGTTATTCTCTCATCCTTAACTTGGCCAAAATGTGACAGTGAGTGCCTAATACGAAAAGATCAGAAGATATTTAGGTGAAATAACCAATACCTATTAACCTGTTAGGTCAACTGTACACCCTTGATGATTAGTTAGGTTAAGTCATGATATTTTCATTAGTTTAAACAAAAATGACAAGAGCAAACTTTTCTGGTTAATTTTGGAGATGTTTTGTATGAAACTGCCATCCGTTTCCTGTGAAAATGCGTAGTTTTCAAGATGACAATATCTCAAAATCTACGCATTTGCACATGAAAAGATGGCAGATTCATGCAAAACACCTCAAAATTGACCAGAAAAGTTTTTTCTCATCATAAAAACAGACTGGGTGTAAAAACAAATAATTACCAAACTTTGATTTAAGCTATAATCATATAGAATGCAGCATTACATAAATTTTTATAGTAATTTTGTCAAATGTCCGCAACTGGTATGGACCGTGACTTATTTTTGGTTGGCAAGGTACTGGTATTGATGGGTACCATAATGAAATTGACTAGATTCTTTGGATCTGATATATTTGCATGTGGATCATTCCACGTCAAGTGGACCAATTTTGGAAAAGTGCCCCACCTCACCATGTCAGATTTTGTTCTAACTTTGCTCACAGATTCCTTTAAGCCTTAAAGGAAGTTCTGCAAAGTGTTAGTTCCATATCTCTTGTGGTTCTGTCACTATGGGCTACTTTGTCCATCACATTGAGCCCGAATTATTTGTGCCATTTTTAGCTAGTCAGCATTCCACAGTAACAAATCCTTCTGCTCTGAAAATTTGCTCCTAGGGTCAAAATTTACTGTAGATTTCAAAACTCACATTACTAGAGCTCTAGGAAGTATAGATTTTCCATAAAATATCCCCAAAGTAGGCTTCAAATTACATTTTTTTAGAAAATTATAGCTCTGGATCTACTTGACTCTGTGAGCTTTTGTTAGAAACCAAGAAAGTACTGCCCATATGCTACAAAATGTTTCAATCCAGATCTTCCTACCTGTTCTAGTTGCTGAGATATAAGGCATCAAAAATGGCCAAAATTAATTTGTGACAAAAACGTCCCATCTTTAAAGCTCAAAATGATCATGTGGGACAGCTCGCACCATACTCTAACAAAAACCAATGAAAAGAGCATGTCCTGAAATACTAGGGCCTAGTTTTTTATTTTGGTGTCTTGCTTTTTTGTAGGTCTAGTAGAGCTTTGAAATTTTGTTCTGTGTGATGTTTCTAGCGTTATAATTGTTATTTCATTGGCACAATGTTTTATTTTTCTTTTGTTCTTATTACCGATTATATAGTGCAGGACTAGGTGCTATGTGCTAGGCTATACATAATATTTTTATTTATGTTCAACAACATGTAATACATGACTATTATTGTTTTCAGATCAAAACTGAAAATGGCCTGAATCATCAGATACTAGTAGTGTTCATGTGGGAGAACCCATGGAAAAAAGAAAACTGGAAGCTTGTACTATTGGAAATAAAGAGGGAACAGAGTGTCACCTGAAAACATATTCCAGAAAATGTGGTTTGAAACTGTTCACAGAGCTGACAGTTCAGGAAAGACAACTACTTTTTCTTCGAACAGGAATAGAAGAAGTCCAATTTAAGGAAGATGCATGCATATGCTTGCACCATAAACAGCTTCTTTTGACCAGATATGAGTCTGCAGAAACACTGTTGCAACCCATTTGAATATCATAAATCAACATTACCCAAAAAATCACTTCAGGCAATTGACATTGCAACAGCTCAACTGTTGAAGGAAGAGACTGGCAAAGACATCAAGCCTGGACAGAAACTTTGTCCTGATTGCAGGAAACAGAGGGCTGAAATACAAAGAATCAGTTCAACATCAAGTGAATCATTTGATCCACCAGAAGCACAAAAGCAGAAACTAGACACCAGCTGTTCAGCACTTGACATTTCCCCTGTAAAGCCACAAAAAGTGAGCAAGAGAGATTTACCAGGATATGTCAAAAGAAAGACAAGACAAGCACAAGAAGCTATTGGTCAGAAAATGGCAGCTCTTACAGGGATTGATGTGGGTGAAAATGGAAGCTAGCACAAGTCAGCAGAGGTGCAGAAATTGTGAAGATTATGAAATACTGTTGGAAGAATTGAAAAGCCAAATGGAATTATCAGACAAAGAAAGGAAACTGCAGATTCTAACTCTGGAGCCTAACAGCTGGTCTATACAACAAACAGCAGAAGAATTTGGAGTTTCTCTTGAATGGTTAAAACAGCCAGGAAGTTGAAAGCAGAGTCAGGTATTCTTGCAATACCAGGAAAAAAGAAAGGAAAAACACTGCCTGAGGAAGTAGTAGTAAAAGTTCAAAAGTTTTATGATGATGATGAATTCAGCCGGATGTGCCCAGGGAAGAAAGATTGGGTGTCTGTCAGGATTGATGGAAAAAAGCTTCAAAAACAAAAAAGACTGCTCAGCAATTTGAAAGAAATGTACATTGCTTACAAAGATAAATGGCCCTGAAATTGGCTTCTCTAAGTTCTGTGAACTTCGACCAAAGTGGTGTGTGACAGTTGGTGTAGCAGGGGTACACAGTGTTTGTGTATGTACAATTCACCAAAATGTGAAACTGATGTTGGCTGGAGCTGATATTCATGAGGATTACAAAATGCTGATGCAAAAATGTGTTTGCAATTTGGAGTCAAAAGACTGTATGCTACAACAGTGTGAACTGTGCCCTGGAGCACCAGCACTAGAAGATCACCTTTCAGCTATTTTTACAGAACAAGCAGAAATGGATCCACAAGAAATGATTGAATATAAACAATGGGTTCACACTGACAGGGACACCTTGATTATGAAACAGTTGTCAGTAGAGGATTTTATCACAGAACTGACTTCAAAAATTATCTTCCTTTGTGGTCATCATTACGTTTCAAATCACCAAAGTGCTCACCTGAAGTCCCTAAAGGAAAATAAAACCTGAAGAAGCAATAATCTTAATGGATTTTGCAGAGAACTATTCTTTTGTGGTACAAGATGCAGCGCAAGGTTTTCACTGGGACAACAGCCAAGCAACACTGCATCCTTTTGTAATGTATCACAAAGTTTCAGATGAAATTAGAAGTGAATGTTTTTGTGTCATCAGTGACTGTCTGAAGCATGATACTGTTGCAGTACATGTCTTTCTGAAGAAGTTGATTGGATTTCTGAAAGAAAATTTTGAAGTAATCAAGCACATTCATTACTTCAGTGATGGTGCTGCAGGCCAGTACAAAAACTACAAAAATTTCATGAACCTTTGTTGGCACAGCAAAGATTTTGGTGGGATAACAGCAGAATGGAACTTTTTTGCTACCAGCCATGGAAAATCAGCATGTGATGGTGTAGGGGGCACTGTGAAAAGATTGGCAGCTCGTGCCAGCTTGCAAAGACCAGTAACTGGTCAGATTCTCACACCTACCAATCTCTCTGAATTTTGCCAAAAAGATGTGCATGGAATTACATTCTTTTTTGTTTCAACTGACGAGAAGCAGAGAAGCACAGGAAATAAGATTTAATCATGGGCATACAGTAGCTGGAACTCGAGAAAATCATCATTTTGTTCCAGTAAATGATAAACAGATTCAAGTTAGCCGAGTTTCAAGATCTACATGTTATTTTGTGGCCAATGTTGGAATATACAGTGACATTGATCAACAATGGTGAAACTGCAACCACACCAATATGTGGCATGCATTTATGATGATTTGTGGTGGCTTGGAAACATTTGTGAAGTCTGTGAGGAAGAAAAAGATGCATTAATTACATTTATGCACCCTCATGGGCCAGCATGACAGTTTCAGTGGCCATCTAGAAAAGACACTTGTTGGATTCCAGAGCAGCATATCTTGACGACTATTCCTGCTCTTACACCAAGTGCCATGGGAAGAGGGTACATGCTGCCAGGGAATACCTTGTCTACTATAAAAAATTTGTTTGAAAGCTTTGAAAAAGAGTTGCACAGTTCTGGATCCAGTTAGAAAGTCAAGGAAAGATGAGTTGGGTGGGTGGGACCTGTGGCTGGACCTGCATGACTATCAGGCATGGCCCTTGGTGATAGGGTTGCCAATTTCTCAAAAAACTGAAACAGACTCCTTTGTATTAATAAATTATCTTTATCTTTAATAGTTATCAATTAGAGAAATTGGCAGTGGCTTAGCCACCATGGACCAATGCAGGAGTGCAAATAAATTAACAAATATAATGCTAGAAACATCACACGGAACAAAATTTCAAAGCTCTACTAGACCTACAAAAAAAGCAAGACACCAAAATAAAAAACTAGGCCCTAGTATTTCAAGACATGCTCTTTTCATTGGTTTTTGTTAGAGTATGGTGCAAGCTGTCCCACATGATCATTTTGATCTTTAAAGATGGGACATTTTTGTCACAAATTAATTTTAGCCATTTTTGATGCCTTATATCTCAGCAACTAGAACAGGTAGGGAGATCTGGATTGAAACATTTTGTAGCATATGGGCAGTGTAATGTAATTTGAAGCCTAATTTGGGGATATTTTATGGAAAATCTATACTTCCTAGAGCTCTAGTAATATGAGTTTTGAAATCTACAGTAAATTTTGACCCTAGGAGCAAATTTTCAGAGCAGGGGAGTTGTTACTATGGAATGCTGACTAGTTAAAAATGGTACAAATAATTCAGCGCTCAATGTGATGGTCTTGGAGCCCTAGTGACAGAACCACAAGAGATATGGAACTAACACTTTGCAGAACTTCCTTCAAGACTTAAAGGAATCTGTGAGCAAAGTTAGAACAAAATCCAACATGGTAAGGTAGGGACCACAGGTCCACTTGACGTGGAATGACCCATGTCAATTATAAATAGATTAATAAGATATAAAGTATAACATATTTGTGGAGAGTAGCCTATTATGACTGATCCTCTGGATCCAGAGATTCTATCTTTAGTTTTAAATTGATAATTAATTAGTTTTATAAAAATTGGTTGTTGCCAATGTACAGGCAGCTTTTGCATAGTGGAGCCACCTTGATGGGCCGAAGTGGCCCCTAGCATGCCCACTATAAAAATTTCTTGTTCTTATGTGATTGGTCTGAGTCTTGAGTGACCTAGTCTTCATCTGAATAAATAGCTATAAAAACACTAAATTTTCAAATCATTCAAGAAAGTAAAAATTACTTAAACTGAGATGAGTTGGATTATTTCAATTACAATTATTGTAAAATATAAAACTATCATTACAATTACACCAAAATGTGTAATTACATTCAGATGAAATTGCAAATGTAATTTTTCCAAGCCTAAATGTAACCTAATTTTATAATAACTCTACATTTTGACTGCTCCAGCTAGCTTTGTGTCATCTGCAAATTTAGAAATTTTGCTGTCCCATCCTCAAAATTACTTAAGTACACTATAAATACCGAGGGTAATGGTTCAGAATACAGGCGCCACAGGCCGTCACTTAAGCAAAATTTCGAAAAATACCACAAAGACAAAGTTGTTTCTCTCATTAAAATAAGTTGATTGCATGTGTCGCATAGTCCATTTGTATAATTTAGGTCTCGGGGATACGGGGACGGAGCCCCCGTAAAGATCACGCATCACAAATTGATCGGTATAGGGTTTTATAGGTAATTATGTATATAGACACGTTCAGTCATTTTACACACCAAAATACCCTATACCGATCAATTTGTGATGCGTGATCTTTACGGGGGCTCCGTCCCCGTACCCCCCGAGACCTAAATTATACAAATGGACTATGCGACACATGCAATCAACGTATTTTAATGAGAGAAACAACTTTGTCTTTATGGTATTTTTCGAAATTTTGCTTAAGTGGCGCCCGTATTCTGAACCATTACCATACCGAGATCCAAGGGCTGATCTGTGAGGAGCTCCACTAGTCTAAACTAAAACATAAAACACTTCCAGCCAATCAGAGTCAGACTAGTGCCCATTTGGTGACACACTTTCCTATCCATTAGTTACCCCTCTCCCCAATTCAATATTTGCCCAAAATTCCAAAGCCATTTCATTTCATTACACTCGGTGGCTAGAGGAAACTCAAATTACTTTTTTGTAAACGTGTCATCTGTAGAATCAAAAGTATTTCAAGATTTCACTGCATTACTTCGGCCCACATTAAAGGAAATGTGTAATTATGCAGCTAAGGGACGCCGAACTCGGCTATAATTTTTGCTTTTTTCTGCATGTTTTTTCATGCTTTGTGTAGTAGATATTGTCAATAGTTGTAGAATTATTAAAAAACACCTTTCAAGGTGTTTTGGATAAACAAGTGCCACTACACAAAGCACGAAAAAGTAGCAGAAAAAAACAAGAATTATCAACAAATAATGCAGAAAAAACTAATTACCACCAATTAAAGCGAGACCCCAACAATGTTGGAATCTAGACTGAGAAATGGCGCGATTTTAAACCTGGGATAGAGCCAGGTTTAAATTTGATTGGCTGGATGACGTCACGAGAGCGCTTGTCGCTTGGTGATTGGTTGACGTCCACCATGTTGATCATGGCGGTGATAGCGGCAAATTCAAATTTTTTCTAACATAATTTCCTTAAATTCACTATAAAATGATATTTCCCCAGTACAGTAGGCCCTCGTCCAACGCGGAGGTTAGGTTCCTCGAGAACGGCGCGTTAGGTAAATCCGCGTTGGACAAACTTAATATTTTATGGGATAAATGGGATACGTGAACGCGGCCGCGTAAAGTCTCCCATAAATACTTAGATACGTAGATTTTGGTAAATCTCTAGGACCGCTCCATTTTTCAATATTAAACATACACAGATACACTCATAAAACATATACTATTTGCAGTGGTGGGCACCGTTAACCAAAAAGTTAACTTCGTTAACCGCTAATCCGTTAACCAAAAAGTTAACTTCGTTAACCGTTAATCCGTTAATTCGTTAAACATGTAACGGAAGTTACCGATAAACCGTTAACGTTAACTTTTATTATAAAAAAAATGAAAAACACAATATATATATAATTTAATTTTCCCTCTTCTTCTCGTTCTCCATTTTGTCCATGAGATGCATGTTGCCCTTCATGAAAATTAGCATATCAAAGTTTTCATCAGACAGGGATGATCTCTTGGCCCTCAGGATGTCCTTGCCCATAGAGAACAAACGCTCCACTGCAGCACTGGAGGGGATGGCAGAGATACTAAAGAGTAAACAGCCTCTGGCGCCACACGCTCACATTTACTTCTCAACGCCATCTATTATCTCATAAAGAAACTAATTCACATTGGGACTTGAAAGTACCGGCAGGATCAACCGGGTAGAAAAATAATTATGGAGATTTTAAAGATGTGGTACCTAGAAGTACCGCCAGGACATAAAGGGTTAAGGTGAAAACGCTCCCGTTGTAAGACATCAATTGACTTAATTTATGTCATCAAAGTGACATGAGAATTGAAATCTTACCTGATCAGTTTTATGGTTCTTGAAATGTATCAAGGAGACTACTAATAAGGTACTCACAGACATATTATAAATATACATGACTTACTTGACAACGATTATTTTTAAATATTCACTACACAAACATGTTGCGCAAGAGACAGACTGCAAATGAAACGAATGTAGTTATTTGTTGTAATTGTTACATATATATTATTGAAAGTGCCTTAAAATGCTCGTGATATTTCTTGAAAGAAGTTGAAACATTCAACTCAAATGGCAAATCTTTCCGCCTGATTTTACCGTCGACCATGTTTTGCTCAAACCAATGCCAAAATAACTACCATATTTGGTAAGACACAAATTGTGGCGACGGAAACAAATATATCGCCTGATTTTGCACTGCGGAAATGGAAATTCGTTCATCACTATTAACAGTGGCGGATTAATTGCGCACCTGCTCAGCACTGAAAATAATAGAAACTTTTAAACGTTTATTTATGAATTTTTTGGGTTAACGGACTTGAGTTAACGGAAGTTAAATGTAACGGAAGATAATTAGTCCGATAATGATTTTCAAGTTAACTTAAAAGTTAAATCGTTAACGAAAAAGTTAACTTCGTTAATTAACGATTAACGGATTAACGGTTGTGCCCAGCTTTGACTATTTGAAAGCCCACATTTTTCTGAGTTAAAAATCTAGTAATCCAAAAGTATCAATAGCAAATAAAAAGTAACTAGGTTTAAATATAAAACCCTATACCGATCAATTTGTGATGCGTGATCTTTACAGGGGCTCCGCCCCCGTACCCCCGAGACCTAAATTATACAAATGATAATGTAATAACATATTCACGTTAGGTTAGGTTAGCGTAACAATTACCAAAAATACCATCCTACAACACAGACTGAAGATTTATAACTTAGCCAACCTTTATAATGTAATTAATTACATCACGCGTCAAACAATTAAACCTAGTTACTTTTTATTTGCTATTGATACTTTTGGATTACTACATTTTTAGACTCAGAAAAATGTGAGCTTTCAAATGGTATATGTTTCATGAGTGTATGTTTAATATTGAAAAATGGAGCGCTCCTAGAGATTATCCTAGATTTTTTATTCACACATAAATGAATTTCCCTATCGATATTATATATGAAATAAGAACATAATAAAATCATAAACATAATGATATTTACATATGATAAATAAAAATATATTAAATGAAAATAGCATGTATCTTTTCTTCACTCTTTCGGATGGTGCGTATAGTAGACCTTATGGGATAAATCTGTAAATTTACTCGCGGCCAAGTGACGTTATGCTCATACCACCACGCAACTTATCTAGAATCTTTATTTTTTCGGCTAATGTCATAACCTTATGACTTTTCTTCTCTTCACTTATCACTTGCAGATGCTTTACGTTTTGGTGCCATACTGCTGTCTAAGGGTAATAACGAAACAACGACAAAATACGACAAAAACAATCCAACACAACTTCACTGAACTTAACGCGTTAGCGGGACTGAGACAAAGGATGATGCGAGGGGTGATGCGACGGGTGACGTGAGAAGGAGAGAGATGCGGCAGTGTTGGAGAGTGTAGGAGAAAACACTAGAGCGCGCATTGGCATGCGTACAGTACTACTGTATTAGAGCGTGTTTGGCGGACCGTGTACAATCAAATTTTCCGCTTTCGGCAAATAATTGTTAGCATTTATTTTTCCGTGTATAAGAAATTCGCGCTGGACAAACTCGCGTTGGACGAGGGTTTACTGTATGTATATAATTAATTGTAGTGTGATGTACATATATTTCTAAAGTGGAAAAGGGTAGTATATTATAAAGCCGCGACGCCCCTTAGCTGCATAATAGCCAGAAAATGTATTGTACTGATGTTAGAATGCTATGCTAGATTAAACTTGTGCACTTATCCTTAAGTAAAGAATTGGCCATCAATCAGTGCAATTTCGGACCTAAAATATTTATTATAATTTTCTAACCTAGACTAATAAAAAATAACTTATAATTTTTTTTTATTTGCCTAGCGTTGCTATGGCGCGCTCAAACTTAGATCACAGTCGAAGCCTTATTCACTCTTATTGTCGGGTGGAATCATAATAGAACCCCAAAATTAGGACTCTACTGCCTTCTGTTGAGTGATCATACAAATGGCTAAACCTTTCCCCACTGAACTACGAAGTCGGCCGAGTTAAGAGTGAACCGAACTGAGTTTTGTTTACATTTTATGTCACAAATTCAAGTTGCCACATTCTTTTCATCTGCAAATCTGACCATTGTCGTAAATTAATATAAATAATATAAATATTAATAAATATAAATATAATATAACTAAATTAATATAATATGATCTGACCATAGTCTGTAATATTATATTAGACTATGATCTGACCACAGCTTGTACTATTATATTAGACTATGATCTAACCATAGCCTGTAATATTATATTTGACTATGATCTGACCGTAGTCTCTTATATTAGACTATCCCAGCAAACACACTACGTAAACACAACGTTGTCTCCTGGTTGAATCTTGGTCATGTCAGAAGTTGACGTTGTACTGACGTAGTCATAACGTAAAACTTAAAAGTTATATTGCAACGTTGCATAATGATTATATACACGTGAAATACAAGTAAATTTCTGACGTAATTTTTTGTACGTAGCATAGACGTTGTCTGCACGTAAGGTTTCACATCTATAGCATATAGTTTTGTATTACATTATTCTATGTTACAAAATCGTAATGGAGTTACATAGGACATATTATTTCAAATAGGTCACCTTCATTGGACCAAATTGTAAAGTTTACGTAATATCACAACGTTGTGAACACGTAATGAGACCACACAAATTTACGTTGTATCTACGTCACAGTGCCAAAATGCAACCTTGTAACAACGTTGTATCTACATAAAATTGCTAGCTGGGATGATTATTAATCATGATGTAAGCAGATAATCTAGTTCTTATTTCTCTATCTGTAAAAGGGCTCAGCACACTTCTGAGAGTTTGTTAATGGTCTGGGAAGGATAATGACAAAATATAATCACACACAGTCATATTATGATTATGAGAACCAAGGCCTACAGGCACATAAAATTTCCTGAATTTCAATTGAATAGTATCAGGGGCGGATCTAGATGTGGGGGATTACTGGGGTTGCAATTCCCACCTTGAGCTGACAAGTTTTTAAGGTTATTATTAAGAAATTTATTCGTTTTTCTAATGGGAGAAAGAGGGCCGGGGCTCAACTCTGTGAGGGTATAATTTAGCGGTGTGTGTGTGTGTGTGTGTGTGTGTGTGTGTGTGTGTGTAGACTACCTTGTTGTGACGCGGAGCCAAGGGGATGGAGTTTGATGTATCCTGTCTTCCTCCGCTGCAAGTTTGCTCTATTCTCTCTTCCGACAAGGTCGCTCCGGCAGTTTTTCTCGGGGTTGCATGTGTGGTGGTTGTGGGCTCACTGAACTCAAGAAAACTGTTAAAACAAACATGTCTCCTGGAGTAGAAAAAAACAGCAAGAGCAGTCGAACAGTTGAAACTTCCACCCCACGAGCCAAGAAGCAGAAACAGGCATCACTGACAAGCTTCTTCAGGCCGGCCAGTCACTCGAGTTAAACACAGATCTTATTTCGTTGTTATTATAACACAGTCAATGGTAAAAACCTCGCATGAAATTTTGCTTTTTCTAACATTTTTTATATTGTGCTGAAAGTAGCATTTCCTTATCTTATTCACTTTTGAACTTGGTGGTGAAGATGAAGAGTGCTGTGGTGGGGTCACCTAGTGAAGTTGAGGATTATCGAACAGGACCAAATACAAAGCAGAATGGAGACAATGCCATAGACACAGTTATGACTGGAAATAACTCTGCTGTTAAGTTTAAAACTAACACATCAAGTCATATGTCTAACAAGATCAATTTTTTTCCTTTTAGAATGAACTTGAACGTTGGCAGAGGTATTGGAATGACAAAGAAGCCTACCAGACTCATAGATACACTACTCTATGCAGACGATGACTTCTTCCCAAATATCAGACAACTTCTACTGATTGGATGCGTATCTCCCATTGGCAGCTGCGAAGCTGAGAGATCTTTCTCAGAACCCCGGAGAATTAAAATCTACATGTGATCGACAATGGGGAAGGAACGGCTGGCAGGACTCACACTAATGGCTGTGCATTATACAGAATGCCAACTACTGAAGAAAGACGTGATAAAACGGATTATTCAGAAGCAACGACGACGCATGTTCTGCAGATCCATAATTTTTTACTGATATTTCCGAGCTAGAAAGACTTTTAGATACGAAGCATAGTTATTTATTTTTTTTTAATTGGGTTCAGAATCCCAGCTGAGCCGTGAATGGCCAAACTCTGAAGGGCCAGTTCAACCTACAGCCCAAGTTAAGCTAGACTAAAAACTTAGGACTTGGTGGTCCTATTAGGTCCTACCCCAGGGTTGCTGACTCGATGTGGGCCTACCTGAGGCCTCAGTTGAATAAAATTAAGATAAAAAACAAAAGGGGCACTATTTATGGTCTTCTTTCTAAACCTTGCAACAACACAACCTGCACCATTGCACGATGCAACAATCTGTATCCAAACAACCAAACTGAATTGCAAGAGAGCTCTCTATAAGACCACGCCCTGTAAGTGCCGCATTCAACAAACGAGTAGGAAGGACGCGCAGCGCCCCCAAAAAATGATGCCACAAGAGTGCCCAAACAATGATGCCACAAGAGCCCAAAAATGCTAGCTCTAAATTAAGTGAATTTTTCACTAACCTTACTGAGGTGACGTGTATGTATATATATGTAAATAGTCTAAAAGTCACTAAAGAGTAAATATCACTAAATCTAAGCTGAATGGCAAGACGAAGCCATAAACGAACCAACGGGCTGTTCGTATTGTTTTGGTCTGGCCTAGACATGTTTTTTCCTATCTGACCTAATCTTTGGTGCTGAGTAAAATTAGGTGATGAATCTAAGGTAACAAATCGGGTAGGAAGTTGTTCGTACTTAAGTATAGTGTAGGGGTAATGTCTATAGCTTCTAAATTGGTAATGTAAGAGAGAGTTAGGTAGGCTGTTGTGGGACACAGGAATAAAACGGTAGGCTTCAAGGAATACCTAATTCAACGCACCGGTAAGTGCTTTTGATTGTTTGCTAGAACCTAAGTAACCTAACTGGGTGTCTACCCCACGCTATCACATTTGGCGACGAGGATGGGATTTGGCTCATTTGGTTAAATTTTGTTCATTGGGTTAAATTTGGCTCATTGGGTTAATTTGGCTTATTGGGTTAATTTGGCTTATTGGGTTCAAGTGGTTGTTTGGAAAATTGGATGCAGACTAGTGGGTCGTCCGATTTGGTTTGTTTGTGTGGGGAAGCTACCGTACTATAGCGTAGGTCCCGCCGCCCTAATTCTAAAACTAATTCCTACTCAGCCCTAACTCTAAAACTAATTCCTACTCAGCCCTAACTCTAAAACTAATTCTTACTCAGCCCTAACTCTAATACAATTCACTATTCAGCCCTAACTCTAATAAAATTCACTATTCAGTAACTAGACCAAATTTAAACCTAACCTAACCTAACCTACTTCACGTGAGTTGGTCTAATTCGGTTTTGCTCTAGCATGTCGGTGATTGGCCATATAAGCCCATACGAAGACAATGGGGAGGACTTCGAAGCTTATGCCACTAGGGTGAGGTTGTTTTTCGAGGCAAATTCCATTCCGGATGCTAAGAAAGTACCTACCTTTTTAACTATAATAGGCCCTAAAACGTTTGGTTTAGTTATGGACCTAGTTTCTCCTAAAGCACCGGAAACTTGCACCTATAATGAATTGGTACAGGCCCTAACCGATCACTACAAACCCCGAGTAGTTCTCATCTATGAACGTTTCAAATTTTATTCAAGGCATCAGACGGGAAATGAAAGCATTGCAGAGTTTGTTGCAGGAATAAAAAGCCATAGCCGTACGTGTAAATTTGGGGACAAATTAGATGAAATGCTAAGAGATAGGTTTGTAATGGGTCTCAAAGAGGAGTCTACCCAGAGAGCCCTATTAGCCATACAGGACCTAACTTTTAGTCAGGCTGTAGAAATAGCTACGGCTAGAGAAGCAGCTGCTAAAGATGTTAGAGCTTTTGGAAATCATAGTAGTAAAGCCCAACACGTAAATAGCTTTAAATCTTCTAGGCCTGGCAGACCTAACGAGCCTACTAGACAGGCAAATAAAAGGTATGAGGCGAATATGACTAAGCCTACTAATTCTACTAAGCCTTCCAAGCCATGTACAGGGTGTGGAAAACACCATTGGAAGAAAGATTGCCCTTTTAAAGAAGCAGTTTGCCGAAACTGTAGTAAAATAGGCCACATAGCTAAAGTGTGTTTTCAAAGAAAACAAAGGGTGAAAATTCTAATTTTAACATTTCTAGTATAAATCCTCAAAAGGGAAATACTTCGAACATTGGAGTGGAGTACCTATTCTATGAGCAGCAAAGTGGGAAAAATACAGGCCCATATATTGTAGAGGTAGGCCTAGATGGAATTACAGTTCCTCTAGAATTGGATACGGGTGCTGCCCGGACGGTCATGTCCAAGGTAGTTTTTGATAAGATTTTCAAAAACACACCTAAACTACATGCATCTAAAACGATTTTGAAGAAGTACGGTGACATACAAATACCTATTTGTGGAGAAGCATACGTCACAGTTACACTTAACCAGAAAACTTTGTCTCATCCCTTAACCCTTTTAGTGGTGGATGAGCAAGGGCCTACTCTACTAGGCCGTGATTGGATTGATGCTTTGGAAATGCCAATTGACAAAATCTTGCCAAGGGGTCAGGCAGATGTGCATACACTTTCATATCCATCTGACATAGACTCATTGTTAAGGGAGTTTTCTTCTATTTTTGGGCCTGAAGTAGGCAACCTAAAAGGCCATCAGGTCTGCATAGAAGTAGATCCTAATGTAACTCCGAAATTTTGTAAGGCTCGTTCAATTGCGCATGCACTGCGGGAGAAGGTAGATTTAGAAATTGACAGGCTGTTAAAAGATAAAATTATTGAACCAGTCACACACGCTAAGTGGGCTGCCCCAGTAGTTCCTGTACTAAAACCGGACAAGTCCGTGCGGTTATGCGGGGATTACCGTTTAACAGCAAATAGAGCCGTCCTTCTAGATTGCTATCCTATACCCAAGCCTGATGAATTATTTAGCTCTCTTGCTGGGGGAAAATATTTCACAAAACTCGATATGTCCCAAGCCTATGCTCAACTAAGTTTAGATGAAAACTCTAAAGAATTAACTATCATAAATACGCACCGAGGCCTATATAAGTACAATAGGCTATGCTATGGAATAGCATCGGCTCCAGGTATTTTTCAGAGGACAATGGACCAAGTTCTAGGTCACATTCCAGGGGTACTTTGCTTTCTAGATGATGTCCTCATTTCAGGTTCGACTAAAAAAGAACACTAACTAGATTAACCACGGTTCTAAAAAGACTCCGGGATGCTGGACTTAAGCTAAAGAGAGAAAAGTGTTCATGGGTCACTAACGAGGTTTCATATTTAGGGTTCCGCATAGATGCCTCAGGCATTCATCCAACGGTGGATAAACTAGAAGCAATAGAAAAGGCACCACCTCCACAAAACATCACACAGTTACAAGCTTATTTAGGTCTCCTAAATTTTTATAGGAAATTTTTGCCTAATGCATCGACTTTCCTTGAACCCCTAAATAAGCTATTACGATCTGGGGAACAGTGGAGATGGGAGAAAACTCAAAAGGAAGCATTTGAGGCTTCCAAGGACGTACTACTAAAGTCCACTCTCCTAGTGCATTATGATCCTAAACTTCCTCTCGTAGTTTCAGCAGACAGCAGTTCTTATGGAATTGGGGCAGTGTTATCTCACCACATTGATGGTGTAGATAGGCCTATCTGTTTTGCTTCTAGAACACTAACTGAGACGGAAAGACGATATGCACAAGTGGAACGTGAAGCATTAGCCTTAGTATTTGCAGTAAAAAATTTCATTTCTATCTATGGGGTCATGAATTTAAACTAATTACTGACCATAAGCCTCTTTTAGGTTTATTTTCACCTAATAAAAATATTCCAGTTATGGCCTCAGGTAGGATTCAACGATGGGCACTGATTCTACAAGCCTATAAATTTGACTTAGTACATCGGTCAGGTAAACTTCTAGGTACGGCTGATGCGCTAAGTAGGTTGCCCTTAGAAAATCCAAATGATTGTGTACCTATACCTACAGAATGGGTTCACTTGGTGGAGTTTTTGGAATCCACTCCAGTATCTGCAGTACAAATAGAGCAGTGGACAAAATCAGACCCTATTCTGTCTAGGGTCATCCATTTCTGCTCAGTTGGTTGGCCTACTAAGGTTGAGAGTGAATTACAGCCTTTTATTCAGCGTCAGTCTGGCCTCTCTATTCAAAATGGCTGTCTCTTATGGGGCCACAGAGTGATTATTCCAAATAAAGGCAGGTCGAATTTAGTGAAGGAACTTCACGCTGAACACATGGGCGCAACAAAAATGAAAGAGCTGGCGAGAGCTTATTTCTGGTGGCCTGGTTTAGATGGAGAACTCGAATCATTAGTTCGTTCCTGTCAAAGCTGCCTAGAGAACAGAGATCTCCCAAGGAAAAGTCCACTTCATCCTTGGGAATGGCCTACTATACCGTGGCATAGGATCCATGTTGACTATGCAGGTCCTATAAATAATATTTATTTCCTAGTCATGGTGGACGCCTACTCTAAGTGGGTGGAAATTTTTCCAACCACTTCCACGACTTCGGGTGTAACGATTCGCTTACTCCGTTCAGTTTTCGCTCGATGGGGTTTACCCGTAGTCCTGGTTTCCGACAATGGTACTTGTTTTACCAGTGAGGAATTTCGTTCCTTCGTCCACCTAAATGGCATTAGACATGTCCGGTCTAGTGTTTTCCACCCATCTACTAACGGTCTCGCGGAAAACATGGTCCGTACTTTCAAGTCGGCCTTGCGTCATTCTCGTGGGGAGGAAATGCAAGTGGTGTTGGATAAATTTTTGTTTAAATATCGAATAACACCACACACCACGACAGGGGTGTCTCCCTCTAAACTTCTGATTGGCCGGGAAATTCGTTCAGTTTTTGATTTGTTACGTCCAAACGAAATGTTACAACAACGAGTTTTACGCCATCAGGAAAAACAGAAGTTGTACCACGACACTAAAAGAGGGAGAGTTCTAGAAGCGAAACCTAATGATCCAGTTGTGATTCGCAACTATGGGGCTGGACCAAAGTGGGTTCCTGCAACTGTGCAGGAGAGAACGGGCCCTGTTTCCTTCAAGTGCCAACTAGAAGATGGTCGTTCTATTAAACGCCATCAGGACCAGATATGGGAACGGGAAGTGCAGAAGGACCAGAGTCTTCCGGAAGAGAGAACTGATCCTCCGGAAAATGGTTCAACTTGCCCGCCTATACAGGTTGCACCTGATCCTACTACATCATATATATACACACCTTAACTTAATATATACAAGCAATGCTGCATCAATCAGCTTAGTCATCATATCGCCTTGGGACAACAATGGCTCTTCCTCTTCTAGATTTTCTAACAGTAGTTATCGTAGATTGTAAATAATGGGCTTAAAATTTGCATATGCAAGAAATAAAACTTTAACTTAAGCTTGCTTTACCTTTGCTGTGATGGTACACCTATTCCGTGGGGAACTTTTCCCACACTCTAATGCAAATGGAGTTTTTTACTGACATTTTCATGCATTTTAATGAAAACAAAGAAGTTAAAAATCGTTCCAAACTTCCTGATAGTAAGCCTCGTTATACTTGGCATACTTTTTACCCTGACCCCCTCGATCCGCCCCCGGGTATGGTGCTGTCAGAAGTGAGCCAGACTAAGTGTCTCGGCCACATACTAACTGATAATTTTTCATATGACTGTGATATTCTAAGGTAGTGGAGACAATTATATGGTCAGGGAAATACTTTAATTAGAAAATTTCATGTGTACATTAGATGTTGAGTTGATCTTGTTCAAGACCTTTTGTACCCCAGTGTATACAGTTCATCTGTAGTGGAACTACAAGATATATAATATGAGAAAACTGTATGTTGCCTATAATAATGTTTTTAGTAGTTTATTAACAACTCCTAGATTTATAAATGGTGCTCCTTCTATTGCCAGTATGCTGTTTCTAGTCAATAAGGTGCCTAACTGTACCAGTGTCATACGCAATTTTGTTTTAGATTTATCACTAGGCTTGGTGAGTCAGTCAATAAGATATTAGAAGCCATGGTTAATGGACTGACCTTCTATATAGTTCATAGATCTCAAATCTGGAAGCATTGGCGTAGGCAACTGTACGTTCATTATTTATAGTGCTCCACTGGCCTACATAATCACGGCTCCAGACAACTATCGCTTAACCTTCTATGGGTCACTTGCATAAAGTTTTGTCCCGTCGAGTCTGAAATGAAGTGTGTTTGTTGTTGTTTTTATTGATTCGACGTGGTCCTTCTTTAGACCCGAGTAGCATAAAAATGAAAAGAGGGGCACTCTTTACGGTCTTCTTTCTAAACCTTGCAACAACAACACAACCTGCACCGTTGCAACAATCCTATATCTAAATACCAAATTCCAGAGTCGGACTGGGACCTGCTTGCGGACGGTGCCAATTTAGTGGGGCGAGGCACAGATTTTTGTGTTCCAGTCTTCAACCGAAATTTACTAAAAAACACATGCTAAAAAAAGTGATTGGATCAGGCAAATGATGGAAGACACAAAAATAATTGCAAAAAAAAAAGACTATTTAGAAACTAAAACCTTTATTATCCATTAAACTTTTATATTTGTAAGCAAATTTCAGACCATTAAGCACTTTTTCATCTCGGAAGAAGTTTCTGAAAGTTTTTGGTAGACTGCTTCATAATCAATAGCTTTCAGCAAGTCCACTTCGACTGAACAAATAAGTAGTGCTTCCGTAAGTTCACATCCTAGAAGCGAACAAAGACGACTCTTGATAAAATGTAATTTTGAAAGGACTCTTTCACATGATACTACCGTGCATTAGGGCGGGTCAAAACAAGTTTTTTTTAGCTTTTTTTAAAAACGACACAATGTGAGGGTTTTCATTTGGGTTAACAAATAACATATAAGTTGAGCTATGTGCGACCCCCTGTACCCCTCGCACATAGTCCCCCCTTTTTCCCTACTCTTCTAGCTGAGATTTCACAATAAGCTTTGAATCTATTCTGAACATCAATTTAAGATATGAGGGGTCGCGTGTCTTAAGATACCTAAGCGCCACCACAGGCGAAAACGTGTTTTTGATGGATATCACCATTTTCACCTTTCCTCTATCGCGTGGTTTGAGTTATAATGACCTTACGACACTAGAAGTATGGTTGAAAACCTTATGAAGCGAACTACTTTTTTCACCTCTATCGCCAGGCAAAAGTTCACCCAAAGTTCGGTATAATAAGAAAATCAAAAAATTTAAAAAAATATATATAAAATATAAAATATGAAATCTATTCCAAAACTCACCAACATCTTCACTAGCATAGTACTTAGAACTCTAATTTAGCCAAAAATGAACGTTCTAGCTCAATTAATAACAGAGATACTATTGCGAGAATATTGCTGAACTTTGGAGGCGATTTCTGGCGAATTTTAATTTTGGCGCTTAGGTACCGTAAGACGCGGGACCCCTCATATGTTAAAAATGAGTTAGAAGACCTTATTTGCCCTTATTAAATGAAATGGGTATTTTCTTTATTTATCGATACTTTTTGTTTTATGCAGGGTTGCCAGATTTGTCACTTTGTGGCAAAATTTCACAAATGTGCAAAAAAGTCTTGCAACCCTAATTGTTGGAGTACTTTTTGCAAAAAATTATTTTATTTTTGTTTCAGATTATTGATTAAGTGAAATTATTATTGGTTATTGGTTATTGATTCAAACTATTGGTTTTTAAGTTAAATTATTGGTTATTAAGTCAAATTAATCATAACAAGAAAAAAGTCGTCAAATGCAGCCTTTGGACATCCTTCCGAGTTTCCAGCAGCTATGACACCAACAAAAGCAGATGTTGTGAGGTACTACAACTTCGTGCGACAACGAGAAGAGGCTGAATCAAATAAATCAATTACTTCTAATGAATGTTGTAACATAGTCGCAATAGACGTTGAAACCATATGGAGAAGGTTCTCTTTCCCTACAATAAGTACTCATGGAATCTTTCAGAAAGTTGTTAGTGATAGAAGCAGCCTCAAAGTTGAACAAGGTTCCTACAAACCGAAGAGATTAGAGATTTGAACAAAAAGTTTCCGAGTATGATGCTATGTTTGATGTATGTACCTGTGATTGTTACGATAAAGGGATTGATAGAAATGCCTGCCGGTGCAAGGATAAAATAACAATGCTGAGTGGGATTCTTTTGTAGGACAAAAACCAACTGGGACCAATTGATAGAAAAGTTACTTTGATGAGGAAAAAGTCTATTGCTAGAGCTCAAAAAAGAACACGAACGCTGAATGAGATCACAAGCAGAATTGACTGAAGCTATCAGAGTTGTCCCTTCAACATCACAGGAATCACAGGATGCAGCTGATGCTGAGAACATGAAGGTAGAGACCGACCATGAGGATGAAGACTTCGTGCCTGATATAGAGTTAATAGAGAATGAGCAGAACAGATATACCTATGAAGAGTTGGCAGTGACCGCAAATCGTTACAGAGTGAGTTGCAGGGCAGCAGCAGCAATTGTTAATGCTAATTTAAAAGATATGGGAATCCTACATCAGGGGAACATGATTTATAGAAAGAAGCTGGAGATGGAAAGAGCAAGAGTAGGTAAAAAATTGAGTACCAAAGTTAAACCGGAGAATATAGGAATAGAATGCATTGGCTTTGATGGGAGAAGAGATGACACATTAACCAGGGCAGGCAAGATCAAAAGAGCCTGGAAATATCTATACAGATCATGTAACACCTGATTATGGAAATGCTCGTTGTGTAGCAAAAGAGCTGATTACTGTAATAGTGGACTCAGAAAGTTCAGACACTCTAAAAGCTCTACTATGTGATGGCACTGCTGTGAACACTGGAAGAATCGGTGGAGTAATAAAGCTTGTTGAAATCTATCTGAATAGGTCTGTTCTATGGCTGGTATGCCTTCTTTATATGAACGAACTACCATTCAGGCACGTCTACGAGGCAATAGATGGAAAACCAACAGGCCCAAGTACTCTCAAGGGTTCAATTGGAAATAAATTGAAAACTGATCTAACAAAACTGGAAGTGGTTGCTTTTTCTCCTGTTAAAGGAAACATTCATGAAATTCCATCTGATGTTGTCAATGCTTTAAGCAGTGACCAAAAGTATCTCTACCATATGTGCCTAGCTATTCAATGTGGAAATGTCTCCAAAGGTCTCGCAGAAAGATCTCCTGGCAAAATTCATCATGCTCGTTGGTTAACTAGAGCAAATAGAATTCTTAGATTCTGTGTGTCACACCAAATCCAACCCAAGATCTCAAAGATCTAGTAGAAATTATTATGCTATCATATGTTCCAGGATGGTTTTGGGTTAGATCACATCCACTGGCATCTAATGGATCATCTAACTTTTGGTACTCAGGGTATCTGCTGCACGACTTGAAGGAGAAATACAGATTGATCATGGAACTAGTGTTTCAGAATAACTAGTACTTTGCGAACCCCGAAAATATTCTACTATCGATGATAACAGACTCAAGAAGAGAAGTTAGAGAGGTTGCAATTCAGAAATCATTCTCTCAAGAACTACATTTTCTGGATCAAGAAACTCTGACCTACCTCGAACTCTTAATTTTGATTCTTCAGACTACACTGAAATGATTGATTGGCAGAAAGAGGTAATTTATCCGTCTCCGCGTCTGAGAAACTTTAGCAATAAGGCACTTTTGCTAGCAAGACAAGAACCACTCAAAATACCAGCCTTTCCTTGTCACAGCCAAGGAGTAGAAAGCGCTATGAATCTAGTCACGAATGCATCTGATGTACGAAACGGCTACGAAAATCGCCAAAAATATATTCTTAACCTACTGGAATCACGGCAAAGATTGCCTAAATTTGAATGGAAAGGACAGTGGAATAAATAAACATGCAGTGTTACTTTCAAAATAGCTTAAATTTATGCATCGTGCAAAACAGCACTTCATTAGGTAATGTTTTTTCTTTTTCTTGTAGAAGACAAGTTCTATTGCTTAATTTCTCAAAAATGTTATGTAATTCATTAATTTGTTCCTTATGTTTTATTTAATATATAGTATATACTCAAAAACACGTAAAAATGTCATTTTCTTTGAGTTTGAATACAAAAATAAGAAACACGAGTTTAACACAGCTGAAACAATTTTTATCCGAGTTTTTACTGAAAAATGTACATTTTGGCAAATTGAAACTAAAAACCGAAAATTTGTGCCGGGGGTAGGAGACTTAGGATGCGCGAAATATTTTACTGGGTGACTACTGTGACCCATACGAAATCCCCACAATGTGTCTTTTGAATACAAAATATCAATCCGCCCTACTGTGTACGGCAAGGTTAGCGCTGTTCTTAGACATGTGTATAAACGATTGTAACTCAACTGTACTCAATGAGGAGTTGAAGAATACACTCCAAGCAATTCGAACACTTGCCATTGCAGAATGGCGGAGTTACAATAGTAGGATGTTCCGTTTCATCTTCATCATCACTTTTCTCCTCGGGATCTGATTCTAGGATGGGTTTCTGAAGCGTTTGGTGAACTTGTGCAAAGTGAACTAATTCATGCTTCAGCGCTGACTCATCCACTTCTGTCAGTTTAGCAAGGCATTTCATTGAAAATGAATTGACATTTACATCAGTAACCCGTTTGTAATTGTTGGGGTTGATACACCAAAGTTCCTTGTAGAGTGCCGAATTTCTTTCACTGAATCCGGATAATATTTCTTGACTCAAACGACCAATGACTGGAAGTTAAACATCTAATCTGAATCTTTCAATCGGATCAGTAATCCGGGTCTCCGGTGTTGATTCATCGAAAAAGCGACGCCTCTTCCGGAATATCGTAGTAGTTGGAAGATTTTCTTGAAGAACGACATCGAAATCAGGATTCTCATCTTCATCAATAAGTTGCTGCACTTGCTATCGGAACTCTATTGCCTCCTGAAATTTCTCATCAAACTTCGACAGGTCGTTTGTGATCATGCTCATTTCATAATCAACTAGCCCAACTGCTTGAGTGAGATCCAACCCATGGCGTCTAGTACGACTCATCGCCGCCGACTCATCGCCGCCGATTCATCGCCGCCAACTCATCGCCGCCAACCAACTCCGAATGCACCGTTGCCAAATAATGTTTTGTATAATTTATTAATCTTTCTTTAGTGCGATGATAGGTACTGAAGGAAATTAAAAACACTTGGAAGAACCATTGAAAACATAACTAATTATATTTATTTAATATTTTATTATATAACCTAACCTAACCTAACCTAACCTAACCTTCACCAATTAACATTATAGATGCCTTATACAAAATACAGAAGAGTCGACATATGTATCTCGAACAACTTGTAAGAGGTCATGCTCCACCTTCAAAGTTAAAAAAATATCTTGATGCTGATGACCGTATATTAAAACTAGTTTTAAGCTTTGAGCAACGATCACCATTAGAATATTTACGTGGGATTGCCTACAATTACCACTAATTAAAATCTGAACCTTTTAATCTTTTTTTTAACGTAGTAAAATAAAGAGTTTCTAACAATTTTTAACTTTTTAAAGCTCTAACCTTCAAAAATAAATTTAATTCATTTTTTTTTAAAAATGGAGTTGAGTCGGCGGAGTTGAGTTGGCGGCGATGAGTTGGCGGCGATGAGTTGGCGGCGATGAGTTGGTGGTGATGAATCGTCCCACCCCGAACCCATGTGGCAACAAAGTACTTCGTTACAGGTCGCAGGTTTTGAGCAATTGCTTGAGAATTATGGCAGTAAGGAGCGAAAGAAAGGTTATCCAGTTAGTCAGTAGACCATCATTGAGAATTTTAGTTGTACACGTACTCTCCGGCTCAGTGCTCAACTCCCACACAGTTCCAATGAAAATGAAATAACTTTTTGGTTCGTTGCAAATTCCTGTAATTGCTTTGTAAGATGACCACCATCTTGTTTTCCCTAATTTCACCAGCTTTTTTAATTTGGCAGATCCTGTGCAGTGTTTACTGACCCAATTTTTCCAAAGTCAATCCTTCTTGAGCTGTCATTGAAGAAGGTACACGTTTGTTGAAGCAGTCCAAGATGATTACGACATTCCTTAATATCAGAGAAAACAGGAGCGATGACAAGATTTTGCTGATGGGCAAATCCCATACAAAATATCCTGATGGCACATAATCGCGGTAGTACTTCGCAACACCGATGTTTTCAGACGTATTCGCTGAAGCACCATCCAATGACAATCCAATTAGATTAGTGATTTCCAGACTTCGCCCTTACCAGGAGTTATTACCTCAAACCCTAAGAGTCGTTCTTGAACTTTCCCATCCTTGCTGACCAACCGTACTACAACATTCATCTGGTCTGTTCCAGATACATCAACAGTTCCATCCATCATTACACCATACTTCTTGTTACAATCTGTACTGCTAATCTTTACAATTTTTTCTTGGATCAGATGAGGTTATTAATAGTTGATTTACTGATGAAGGTAACAAAAATTTCCTCTACCCTTGTTTTGTGCTATGCCTTTTTCAGCACATTGAGACACACGAGACGAAAGTAGCGAGTCATACTTGCTTAACAACAATACCAACTCCAGGAAGTTTCCATGACGTTTGTTTGTGTCCAGTAGGTCACGTGCACTTTCGGAGCATCCGCGATAATGCAATCCCTGAGCTGCGACAAATTTGATGATATCAATGATGCGATTCAGAATCTGGCGGTTCTTTTCCACTTTTTGACGAGATATCATTTCTACGGCTTGCTGCAATCCCGAAGTCAGTGAAATGATGTCTTTCACTTGCAGACATCGGAAGTACACATCAGAAGCGTCACAATGTTGCTGAAAAACCTCGTGTCATTTCACCAACTGGCTGGCTCAACGGAAATGCTCTTTACCAAGTCCACGCACAAAATCGTTTGAGCGGTTTGTAGAAAAACAACCACAAATTCTGCAAAAGTTTGTTATCGACAGAGGATAGCCATTTCGGCTGGATATTGTCATCATCAGCCTCACTCTGGAAATAGATTTCACGATTGAAAGGGATATGGTGTGATGGCTGGTGAGGAGGCGTAGCTAGTAGTTCCAGTTTAACCTCACGTGTTGAAGGCCATCCAATTGTTGGTGCGGACGATTTTTCATATCATTAAGTGCATGGAGGAGCATCTCACTAGCATCGCATTGCACTCTCTAAAGGTTTGTCTTCTGCCGGAGTGGCAACATCAGATGCAATGCTGTCATCACAGACAATATCACCCTCAGACAGCATCAGACACGCGTTGTCAATACTTTCTGGACCCCTTTCTTCGTCAGAGACTGATCGTTGACTAGTTGCAGACAAGCGGGCAAAGCAGAGTTTCTTCTGGCTTGGATCAGAACCTGCAGCATGAAGGTCTCTTCTACATTTTTCCTATAGGAATTGAGAACCGCTTTTTTGTTTTTTCGATTATCCATAGCACACCACTAATATGAAAAAAAAAACATGTAATATATATATATATATATATATATATATAAATGAAATGAATAATCAATATTCATTTTTACATAAGAACCAAAATCGCTTAACGCGAGTTTGGATAATAATTTTACTTGTAGCTTCTATTTTTGTTTGTGTCACAACCCTACGATCTACCATTTCTATGGTTTAGTCGTATCCATTTTCCATTTGTTATAGAAGTTATCATAATTAATTATTATGATTGTCTTGCATCTCACCCTCGACCCTAGATTATGCATACACATTACGTATAACAGGATTGGGACCCGTAGTTGTACTTCTTAGTCATTAATACCCACTCTTTCTCTCTAATTCGTTCTTGTAAATCTTCCTAATTATGGAAAAACTATACGCGCTCACAACATGGTATCATATGTGGTACATTTATTTCATAATTAAATATAAATTATTAATTAATTGAATTAAATATCTATACAAAATTGCCTCGGGATTGGCGACATAGCATATTGGGAATGAAATAATTGCCATACGTACAAAGAACCTGTATGTATGAATCAGCCTCACATAGCAACAAGAAAACCCAATTTATTGTTTGGTCTACCACAGAGAAGTAGACCAAACAAAATTTTGCTAGATCGGCAAATAATAATGAAAATACAAGCGAAACAAGGAACGGCTCTCAGGGCTGTTTATGTTACAGCGAACGCTTTAAACAGGGAGGATGTGCTTCTGTCTTCCCTAAAGTTCTGAGTGAATTCCTTAAAATAAACTTAATAAATATAAAGAAAAAGGGTAGGCCTACACCCTAAAGTGTTTATATTGTGACTGCCTATATTTATTACAAGAAGTTAACTCATTGAGTAACTCCATCGTGGCGGCCCTACACCGAAAATGATCGTAACGCCCTACATCGAAACAAACTAAGACCCAGCAAAAAAATAAGGTGAGGCAATTTCATTTTCATTCTAATGTAGGCGTCAAAATCCCGACGCTAAAAATTACCGTAATCATATAAATATAAAGAGGTCCTTTTAACAACCTACATATTCATAACTCTCTAACGAAAAAGCATAGGGCTTTTGTCGGTAACCCTCCACTGAAGTCTGCTGGAAATTTCCAACGGATGAGGGCACAGGCAATCAACCCATAGCCCTATATAGTTTTTACACATGGTGGCCCTGTGTATGGGGAACTGACCCCTCTAAAATTTACACTGACACACGCGGTGGCTCGGCTTAGCTCATTAGGCCTAACCCCAATTTCAACCATAACCCCACTATAGTTTTAACAAATGGTGGCCCTGTGTATGGGGAACTGACCCCTCTAAAATTTACACTGACACGCAGGTGGCTAGGCTTAGCTCATTAGGCCTAACCCCAATTTCAACCGTAACCCCACTATAGTTTTTTCATATGGTGGCCTATGCAACTGGGAACCGATCCCTTTACCTTTACACTAACCGAAAACAAAGGCTTGTTCATTTAACAAGCATAACTCAATTTAGGTCCTATAAAAATAGGCCACAACATTAAGCCTATTTAATAGGTCCTACTCTTCAAACTCAAAACAAAGCCTTGTTAATTTAACAGGCTTAACTCATTTAAGGTCCTATAAAATAATAGGCCCAAACATACGCCTACTTCGTAGACCCAACAAATAGGCCTATTTAGTAGGCCCACCAACTTTACATTACATAATAGGCCTACCTCTAAAAGTAGGCCTTACTCTTTACACTCAAGGCCTATCCTAACTAAAAACACTAAATTTATAATTGAACCTGTGGTGTAGGTTATAAAATTTATTTCAGCAATTTAACTTACTCATAAGACTCGTTAACATCACAAAATTCGACTCAGAACTGTAACATCACAAAATTCGACTCAGAACTGTAACATCACAAAATTCGACTCAGAACTGTAACATCACAAAGACCTAAAGCAATTGCACAAATTCAAACCTACACCCACCTAACACCTATTCGTGACCCTATTCCAACCTATACCAAGTCCTATTTGACATATAGGCATACCAAGTCCTATTTGACATATAGGCATACCAAGTCCTATTTGACATATAGGCCCAACCTATTCCAAGTCCTATTTGACATATAGGCATTCCAAGTCCTATTTGACATATAGGCCCAACCTATTTCAATTCCTATTTGACTTATAGGCCCAACCTATTCCAAGTCCTATTTGACATATAGGCCCAACCTATTCCAAATCCTATTTGACATATAGGCATACCAAGTCCTATTTGACATATAGGCCCAACCTATTCCAACCTATTCCAAATCCTATTTGACATATAGGCATACCAAGTCCTATTTGACATATAGGCCCAACCTATTCCAACCTATTCCAAATCCTATTTGACATATAGGCATACCAAGTCCTATTTGACATATAGGCCCAACCTATTCCAAGTCCTATTTGACATATAGGCCCAACCTATACCAAGTCCTATTTGACATATAACCCCAACCTATACCAAGTCCCATTTGACATATAGGCCCAACCTATTCCAAATCCTATTTGACATATAGGCATACCAAGTCCTATTTGACATATAGGCCCAACCTATTCCAAGTCCTATTGACATATAGGCCTAACCTATACCAAGTCCTATGTGACATATAGGCCCAACCTATTCCAAATCCTATTTGACATATGGGCATACCAAGTCCTATTTGACATGTAGGCCCAACCTATTCCAAGTCCTAATTGACATATAGGCCCAACCTATTCCAAGTCCTATTTGACATATAGGCCCAAACTATTCCAAGTCCTATTTGACATATAGGCCCAACCTATTCCAAATCCTATTTGACATATAGGCATAAAACAGACAAGGCTTGATATAAGGGTCTCAAATGCAACGTTTGAGGATCTTTACTCAGCCAAATTGATTAACCTAATCCAAAACCCAAAAATAAAACCCTATAACAAAACACACACACACACACACACACACACACACACCACCACACACACTACTCTCTTTCCATGGGTCTCAAACACAACAACCTGTCTAAACATAACCAAGGATCGGAGAGTAAAAGCCTTTATTGCTGCGCTCTGATTCTGTGCACATAATTTTGTGCCAAAATTTATATGGTTAGACAGTGACACGTACAAACAAACTACTCTACTCTAAAGGGTTTTATGGCTACTTTGGCCATAGCCCAAACTACTATTTCAAAGGGCCTTGGCCTACCTTGGCCATAGCCCAACAAATCATCAAAGGGCTGATGGCCTACCCTTGGCCATAGCCCAATTCATCAAACGGCTGATGGCCTACCCTTGGCCATAGCCCAACAAATCATCAAACGGCTGATGGCCTACCCTTGGCCATAGCCCAACAAATTCATCAAAACGGCTTGGCCTACCTTGGCCATAGCCCAACAAATTCATCAAAACGGCTTGGCCTACCTTGGCCATAGCCCAACAAATTCATCAAAAGGGCTGATGGCCTACCTTGGCCATAGCCCAACAAATTCATCAAACGGCTGATGGCCTACCTTGGCCATAGCCCAACAAATCATCAAAGGGCTAATGGCCTACCTTTGGCCATAGCCCAACAATTCATCAAACGGCTGATGGCCTACCCTTGGCCATAGCCCAACAAATTCATCAAAAGGCTGATGGCCTACCTCGGCCATAGCCCAACCTATTCATGAAGGGGTTTGTGGCCTCCCTTGGCCACAACCCAAACTATTACAAGGGTCTTGTGGCCTACCTTGGCCGCGACCCAAATTACTACAAGGGTTTTGTGGCCTCCCCTTGGCCACAGACCAAACTATTACAAGGGTCTTGTGGCCTTCCTTGGCCACAGACCAAACTATTACAAGGGTTTTGTGGCCTCCCCTTGGCCACAGCCCAAACTATTACAAGGGTCTTGTGGCCTCCCATGGCCACATATCAAACTATTACAAGGGTCTTGTGGCCTACCTTGGCCACAGCCCAAACTATAACAAGGGTCTTGTGGCCTACCATGGCCACAACCCAAACTATTACAAGGGTCTTGTGGCCTACCTTGGCCACAACCCAAACTATTACAAGGGTCTTGTGGCCTACCTTGGCCACAACCCAAACTATAACAAGGGTATTGTGGCCTACCTTGGGCACAACCCAAACTATTACAAGGGTTTTGTGGCCTCCCCTTGGCCGCAGACCAAACTATTACAAGGGTCTTTTGGCCTCCCTTGGTCACAGACCAAACTATTACAAGGGTTTTGTGGCCTACCTTGGCCACAACCCAAACTATTACAAGGGTTTTGTGGCCTACCTTGGCCACAACCCAAACTATTACGAGGGTTTTGTGGCCTCCCCTTGGCCACAGCCCAAACTATTACAGGGGTTTTATGGCCTCCCATGGCCAGAGACCAAGCAATACAAAAACAGTACAGGATTCAAAGCCCCAAGCCCTCCAGATCTACCTGTGGAGGAGTAACATTTACTCCACTAAAACTACGGGTATTGACTAGTCTGAAGTGGTAGGAGGTTTGAATACAGTACAAACTCTTTAAACCAAACAACACAACATGGAAGTACCGTACATTTCAATTAACTCACCAACGTAGAAGTCACTTTAAAACATAAATTGTTAACAAAACAAAACATGACAAAACTCCAAAACCACGTCAGTAAACCAGCATTTAAAAAATTTACACATATAATGAGCAAAGTTAAAATGCTTAATAACTTTACTTTAATTCCATAAATTTCCTATACCTAAAGGGAGTCAAACTGATTGACATAACTTTAACTAAACTTGAGAAGTTGGCCTCTTGAAGTTTTATATTTAAATAGGTCTTGAGTAAACTCTCTCTTCCTAAATTCCTATTTCATTATTTTCAATCCATTTCACATGGTTTAAAACACAGTTTATCAAAAAATTTGATCTATAACATACAAATTTTTCTCCGGCCCCCCGCAGTATATGGAAAAACTATACGCGCTCACAACATGGTATCATATGTGGTACATTTATTTCATAATTAAATATAAATTATTAATTAATTGAATTAAATATCTATACAAAATTGCCTCGGGATTGGCGACATAGCCTATTGGGAATGAAATAATTGCCATACGTACAAAGAACCTGTATGTATGAATCAGCCTCACATAGCAACAAGAAAACCCAATTTATTGTTTTGTATACCACAGGGAAGTAGACCAAACAAATTTTGCTAGATCGGCAAATAATAATGAAAATACAAGCGAACCAAGGAACGGCTCTCAGGGCTGTTTATGTTACAGCGAACCCTTTAAACAGGGAGGATGTGCTTCTGTCTTCCCTAAAATTCTGAGTGAATTCCTTAAAATAAACTTAATAAATATAAAGAAAAAGGGTAGGCCTACACCCTAAAGTGTTTATATTGTGACTGCCTATATTTATTACAAGAAGTTAACTCATTGAGTAACTCCATCGGGGCGGCCCTACACCGAAAATGATCGTAACGCCCTACATTGAAACAAACTAAGACCCAGCAAAAAAATAAGGTGAGGCAATTTAATTTTCATTCTAATGTAGGCGTCTAAAATCCCGACGCTAAAAATTACCGTAATCATATAAATATAAAGAGGTCCTTTTAACAACCTACATATTCATAACTCTCTAACGAAAAAGCATAGGGCTTTTGTCGGTAACCCTCCACTGAAGTCTGCTGGAAATTTCCAACGGATGAGGGCACAGGCAATCAACCCATAGCCCTATATAGTTTTTACACATGGTGGCCCTGTGTATGGGGAACTGACCCCTCTAAAATTTACACTGACACACGCGGTGGCTCGGCTTAGCTCATTAGGCCTAACCCCAATTTCAACCATAACCCCACTATAGTTTTAACAAATGGTGGCCCTGTGTATGGGGAACTGACCCCTCTAAAATTTACACTGACACGCAAGTGGCTAGGCTTAGCTCATTAGGCCTAACCCCAATTTCAACCTTAACCACACTATAGTTTTTTCATATGGTGGCCTATGCAACTGGGAACCGATCCCTTTACCTTTACACTAACCGAAAACAAAGGCTTGTTCATTTAACAAGCATAACTCAATTTAGGTCCTATAAAAATAGGCCCACAACATTAAGCCTATTTAATAGGTCCTACCCTTTAAACTCAAAACAAAGCCTTGTTAATTTAACAGGCTTAACTCATTTAAGGTCCTATAAAATAATAGGCCCAAATATAAGCCTACTTCGTAGACCCAACAAATAGGCCTATTTAGTAGGCCCACCTAACTTTACATTACATAATAGGCCTACCTCTTAAAGTAGGCCTTACGTTTTACACTCAAGGCCTATCCTAACTAAAAACACTAAATTTATAATTGAACCTGTGGTGTAGGTTATAAAATTTATTTCAGCAATTTAACTTACTCATAAGACTCGTTAACATCACAAAATTCGACTCAGAACTGTAACATCACAAAATTCGACTCAGAACTGTAACATCACAAAATTCGACTCAGAACTGTAACATCACAAAATTCGACTCAGAACTGTAACATCACAAAGACCTAAAGCAATTGCACAAATTCAAACCTACACCCACCTAACACCTATTCGTGACCCTATTCCAACCTATACCAAGTCCTATTTGACATATAGGCATACCAAGTCCTATTTGACATAGAGGCCCAACCTATTTCAAGTCCTATTTGACTTATAGGCCCAACCTATTCCAAGTCCTATTTGACATATAGGCCCAACCTATCCCAAATCCTATTTGACATATAGGCATACCAAGTCCTATTTGACATATAGGCCCAACCTATTCCAACCTATTCCAAATCCTATTTGACATATAGGCATACCAAGTCCTATTTGACATATAGGCCCAACCTATACCAAGTCCTATTTGACATATAGGCCCAACCTATTCCAAATCCTATTTGACGTATAGGCATACCAAGACCTATTTGACATATAGGCCCAACCTATTCCAAGTCCTATTTGACATATAGGCCCAACCTATACCAAGCCCTATTTGACATATAGGCCCAACCTATTCCAAATCCTATTTGACATATGGGCATACCAAGTCCTATTTAACATATAGGCCCAACCTATTCCAAGTCCTAATTGACATATAGGCCCAACCTATTCCAAGTCCTATTTGACATATAGGCCCAACCTATTCCAAGTCCTATTTGACATATAGACCCAACCTATTCCAAATCCTATTTGACATATAGGCATAAAACAGACAAGGCTTGATATAAGGGTCTCAAATGCAACGTTTGAGGATCTTTACTCAGCCAAATTGATTAACCTAATCCAAAACCCAAAAATAAAACCTATAACAAAACACACACACACACACACTACTCTTTCCATGTGTCTCAAACACAACAACCTGTCTAAACATAACCAAGGATCGGAGAGTAAAAGCCTTTATTCCTGCGCTCTGATTCTGTGCACATAATTTTGTGCCAAAATTTATATGGTTAGACAGTGACACGTACAAACAAACTACTCTACTCTAAAGGGTTTTATGGCTACTTTGGCCATAGCCCAAACTACTATTTCAAAGGGCCTTGGCCTACCTTGGCCATAGCCCAAACTACTATTTCAAAGGGCCTTGGCCTACCTTGGCCATAGCCCAACAAATCATCAAAGGGCTGATGGCTTACCCTTGGCCATAGCCCAATTCATCAAACGGCTGATGGTCTACCCTTGCCCATAGCCCAACAAATCATCAAACGGCTGATGGCCTACCCTTGGCCATAGCCCAACAAATTCATCAAAACGGCTTGGCCTACCTTGGCGATAGCCCAACAAATTCATCAAAACGGCTTGCCTACCTTGGCCATAGCCCAACAAATTCGTAAAAAGTGCTGATGGCCTACCTTGGCCATAGCCCAACAAATTCATAAAACGGCTGATGGCCTACCTTGGCCATAGCCCAACAAATCATCAAAGGGCTGATGGCCTACCCTTGGCCATAGCCCAACAATTCATCAAAAGGCTGATGGCCTACCTCGGCCATTGCCCAACCTATTCATGAAGGGGTTTGTGGCATCCCTTGGCCACAACCCAAACTATTACAAGGGTCTTGTGGCCTACCTTGGCCACAGACCAAACTATTACAAGGGTCTTGTGGCCTTCCTTGGCCACAGACCAAACTATTTCAAGGGTTTTGTGGCCTCCCCTTGGCCACAGCCCAAACTATTACAAGGGTCTTGTGGCCTCCCATGGCCACATATCAAACTATTACAACGGTCTTGTGGCCTACCTTGGCCACAACCCAAACTATAACAAGGGTATTGTGGCCTACCTTGGCCACAACCCAAACTATTACAAGGGTTTTGTGGCCTCCCCTTGGCCGCAGATCAAACTATTACAAGGGTCTTGTGGCCTCGGTCACAGACCAAACTATTACAAGGGTTTTGTGGCCTACCTTGGCCACAACCCAAACTATTACAAGGGTTTTGTGGCCTACCTTGGCCACAACCCAAAATATTACGAGGGTTTTGTGGCCTCCCCTTGGCCACAGCCCAAACTATTATAGGGGTTTTATGGCCTCCCATGGCCAGAGACCAAGCAACACAAAATCAGTACAGGATTCAAAGCCCCAAGCCCTCCAGATCTACCTGTGGAGGAGTAACATTTACTCCACTAAAACTACGGGTATTGACTAGTCTGAAGTGGTAGCAGGTTTGAATACAGTACAAACTCTTTAAACCAAACAACGCAACATGGAAGTACAGTACATTTCAATTAACTCACCAACTTAGAAGTCACTTTAAAACATAAATTGTTAACAAAACAAAACATGACAAAACTCCAAAACCACGTCAGTAAACCAGCATTTAAAAAATTTACACAGATAATGAGCAAAGTTAAAATGCTTAATAACTTTACTTTAATTCCATAAATTTCCTATACCTAAAGGGAGTCAAACTGATTGACATAACTTTAACTAAACTTGAGAAGTTGGCCTCTTGAACTTTTATATTTAAATAGGTCTTGAGTAAACTCTCTCTTCCTAAATTCCTATTTCATTCTTTTCAATCCATTTCACATGGTTTAAAACACAGTTTATCAAAAATTTGATCTATAACACAAATTTTTCTCCGGTCCCCCGCAGTATATGGAAAAACTATACGCGCTCACAACATGGTATCATATGTGGTACATTTATTTCATAATTAAATATAAATTATTAATTAATTGAATTAAATATCTATACACAATTGCCTCGGGATTGGCGACATAGCATATTGGGAATGAAATAATTGCCATACGTACAAAGAACCTGTATGTATGAATCAGCCTCATAGCAACAAGAAAACCCAATTTATTGTTTGGTCTACCACAGAGAAGTAGACCAAACAAAATTTTGCTAGATCGGCAAATAATAATGAAAATACAAGCGAACCAAGGAACGGCTCTCAGGGCTGTTTATGTTACAGCGAACGCTTTAAACAGGGAGGATGTGCTTCTGTCTTCCCTAAAGTTCTGAGTGAATTCCTTAAAATAAACTTAATAAATATAAAGAAAAAGGGTAGGCCTACACCCTAAAGTGTTTATATTGTGACTGCCTATAATTATTACAAGAGTTAACTCATTGAGTAACTCCATCGTGGCGGCCCTACACCGAAATGATCGTAACGCCCTACATCGAAACAAACTAAGACCCAGCAAAAAAATAAGGTGAGGCAATTTCATTTTCATTCTAATGTAGGCGTCTAAAATCCCGACGCTAAAAATTACCGTAATCATAAAATATAAAGAGGTCCTTTTAACAACCTACATATTCATAACTCTCTAACGAAAAAGCATAGGGCTTTTGTCGGTAACCCTCCACTGAAGTCTGCTGGAAATTTCCAACGGATGAGGGCACAGGCAATCACCCATAGCCCTATATAGTTTTTACACATGGTGGCCCTGTGTATGGGGAACTGACCCCTCTAAAATTTACACTGACACACGCGGTGGCTCGGCTTAGCTCATTAGGCCTAACCCCAATTTCAACCATAACCCCACTATAGTGTTAACAAATGGTGGCCCTGTGTATGGGGAACTGACCCTCTAAAATTTACACTGACACGCAGGTGGCTAGGCTTAGCTCATTAGGCCTAACCCCAATTTCAACCGTAACCCCACTATAGTTTTTTCATATGGTGGCCTATGCAACTGGGAACCGATCCCTTTACATTTACACTAACCGAAAACAAAGGCTTGTTCATTTAACAAGCATAACTCAATTTAGGTCCTATAAAAATAGGCCCACAACATTAAGCCTATTTAATAGGTCCTACTCTTCAAACTCAAAACAAAGCCTTGTTAATTTAACAGGCTTAACTCATTTAAGGTCCTATAAAATAATAGGCCCAAACATAAGCCTACTTGGTAGACCCAACAAATAGGCATATTTAGTAGGCCCACCTAACTTTACATTACATAATAGGCCTACCTCTTAAAGTAGGCCTTACTCTTTACACTCAAGGCCTATCCTAACTAAAAACACTAAATTTATAATTGAACCTGTGGTGTAGGTTATAAAATTTATTTCAGCAATTTAACTTACTCATAAGACTCGTTAACATCACAAAATTCGACTCAGAACTGTAACATCACAAAATTCGACTCAGAACTGTAACATCACAAAGACCTAAAGCAATTGCACAAATTCAAACCTACACCCACCTAACACCTATTCGTGACCCTATTCCAACCTATACCAAGTCCTATTTGAGATATATAGGCCCAACCTATTCCAAGTCCTATTTGACATATAGGCCCAACCTATTCCAAGTCCTATTTGACATATAGGCCCAACCTATTCCAAGTCCTATTTGACATATAGGCCCAACCTATTCCAAGTCCTATTTGACATATAGGCATACCAAGTCCTATTTGACATATAGGCCCAACCTATTCCAAATCCTATTTGACATATAGGCCTACCAAGTCCTATTTGACATATAGGCCCAACCTATTCCAACCTATTCCAAATCCTATTTGACATATAGGTGTACCAAGTCCTATTTGACATATAGGCCCAACCTATTCCAAATCCTATTTGACATATAGGCATACCAAGTCCTATTTGACATATAGGCCCAACCTATTCCAAGTCCTATTTGACATATAGGCCCAACCTATACCAAGTCCTATTTGACATATAGGCCCAACCTATTCCAAATCCTATTTGACATATGGGCATACCAAGTCCTATTTGACATATAGGCCCAACCTATTCCAAGTCCTAATTGACATATAGGCCCAACCTATTCCAAGTCCTATTTGACATATAGGCCCAACCTATTCCAAGTCCTATTTGACATATAGGCCCAACCTATTCCAAATCCTATTTGACATATAGGCATAAAACAGACAAGGCTTGATATAAGTGTCTCAAATGCAACGTTTGAGGATCTTTACTCAGCCAAATTAATTAACCTAATCCAAAACCCAAAAATAAAACCCTATAACAAAACACACACACACACACACACACACACTACTTTTTCCATGTGTCTCAAACACAACAACCTGTCTAAACATAACCAAGGATCGGAGAGTAAAAGCCTTTATTGCTGCGCTCTGATTCTGTGCACATAATTTTGTGCCAAAATTTATATGGTTAGACAGTGACACGTACAAACAAACTACTCTACTCTAAAGGGTTTTATGGCTACTTTGGCCATAGCCCAAACTACTATTTCAAAGGGCCTTGGACTACCTTGGCCATAGCCCAACAAATCATCAAAGGGCTGATGGCCTACCCTTGGCCATAGCCAACAATTCATCAAACGGCTGATGGCCTACCCTTGGCCATATCCCAACAAATCATCAAACGGCTGATGGCCTACCCTTGGCCATAGCCCAACAAATTCATCAAAACGGCTTGGCCTACCTTGGCCATAGCCCAACAAATTCATCAAAACGGCTTGGCCTACCTTGGCCATAGCCCAACAAATTCATCAAAAGGGCTGTTGGCCTACCCTTGGCCATAGCCCAACAAACTCATCAAACGGCTGATGGCCTACCTTGGCCATAGCCCAACAAATCATCAAAGGGCTGATGGCCTACCCTTGGCCATAGCCCAACAATTCATCAAACGGCTGATGGCCTACCCTTGGCCATAGCCCAACAAATTCATCAAAAGGCTGATGGCCTACCTCCGCCATAGCCCAACCTATTCATGAAGGGGTTTGTGGCCTCCCTTGGCCACAACCCAAACTATTACAAGGGTCTTTTGGCCTACCTTGGCCACAGACCAAACTATTACAAGGTCTTGTGGCCTTCCTTGGCCACAGACCAAACTATTACAAGGGTTTTGTGGCCTCCCCTTGGCCACAGACCAAACTATTACAAGGGTCTTGTGGCCTACCTTGGCCGCGACCCAAACTATTACAAGGGTTTTGTGGCCTCCCCTTGGCCACAGACCAAACTATTAAAAGGGTTTTGTGGCCCCCTTGGCCACATACCCAAACTATTACAAGGTCTTGTGGCCTCCATGCCACATACCAAACTATTACAAGGGTATTGTGGCCTACCTTGGCCACAACCCAAACTATTACAAGGGTCTTGTGGCCTACCTTGGCCACAACCCAAACTATTACAAGGGTCTTGTGGCCTACCTTGGCACAACCCAAACTATTACAAGGGTTTGTGGCCTACCTTGGCCACAACCAAACTATTACACAGTGTTTGTGGCTCCCCTTGGCCACAGACCAAACTATTACAAGGGTCTTGTGGCCTCCCTTGGCCACAGGACCAAACTATTACAAGGGTCTTGTGGCCTCCCCTTGGCCACAGCCCAAACTATTACAGGGGTTTTATGGCCTCCCATGGCCCTAGAGACCAAGCAACACAAAAACAGTACAGGATTCAAAGCCCCAGCTCTCCAGATCTACCTGTGGAGGAGTAACATTTACTCCACTAAAACTACGGGTATTGACTAGTCTGAAGTGGTAGGAGGTTTGAATACAGTACAAACTCTTTAAACCAAACAACACAACATGGAAGTACCGTACATTTCAATTAACTCATCAACGTAGAAGTCACTTTAAAACATAAATTGTTAACAAAACAAAACATGACAAAACTCAAAAACCACGTCAGTAAACCAGCATTTAAAAAATTTACACAGATAATGAGCAAAGTTAAAATGCTTAATAACTTTACTTTAATTCCATAAATTTCCTATACCTAAAGGGAGTCAAACTGATTGACATAACTAACTAACTTGAGAAGTTGGCCTCTTGAACTTTTATATTTAAATAGGTCTTGAGTAAACTCTCTCTTCGTAAATTCCTATTTCATTCTTTTCAATCCATTTCACATGGTTTAAAACACAGTTATCAAAAATTTGATCTATAACATAAATTTTTCTCCGGCCCCCCGCAGTATATGAAAACTATACGCGCTCACAACATGGTATCATATGTGGTACATTTATTTCATAATTAAATATAAATTATTAATTATTGAATTAAATATCTATACAAAATTGCCTCGGGATTGGCGACATAGCATATTGGGAATGAAATAATTGCCATACCTACAAAGAACCTGTATGTATGAATCAGCCTCACATAGCAACAAGAAAACCCAATTATTGTTTTGTCTACCACAGAGAAGTAGACCAAACAAAATTTTGCTAGATCGGCAATAATAATGAAAATACAAGCGAACCAAGAACGGCTCTCAGGGCTGTTTATGTTACAGCGAACCCTTTAAACAGGGAGGATGTGCTTCTGTCTTCCCTAAAGTTCTGAGTGAATTCCTTAAAATAAAACTTAATAAATATAAAGAAAAAGGGTAGGCCTACACCCTAAAGTGTTTATATTGTGACTGCCTATATTTATTACAAGAAGTTAACTCATTGAGTAACTCCATCGTGGCGGCCCTACACCGAAAATGATCGTAACGCCCTACATTGAAACAAACTAAGACCCAGCAAAAAAATAAGGTGAGGCAATTTCATTTTCATTCTAATGTAGGCGTCTAAAATCCCGATGCTAAAAATTACCGTAATCATATAAATATAAGAGGTCCTTTTAACAACCTACATATTCATAACTCTCTAACGAAAAAGCATAGGGCTTTTGTCGGTAACCCTCCACTGAAGTCTGCTGGAAATTTCCAACGGATGAGGGCACAGGCAATCAACCCATAGCCCTATATAGTTTTTACACATGGTGGCCCTGTGTATGGGGAACTGACCCCTCTAAAGTTACACTGACACACGCGGTGGCTCGGCTTAGCTCATTAGGCCTAACCCCAATTTCAACCGTAACCCACTATAGTTTTTTCATATGGTGGCCTATGCAACTGGAACCGATCCCTTTACCTTTACACTAACCGAAAACAAAGGCTTGTTCATTTAACAAGCATAACTCAATTTAGGTCCTATAAAAATAGGCCCACAACATTAAGCCTATTTAATAGGTCCTACTCTTCAAACTCAAAACAAAGCCTTGTTAATTTAACAGGCTTAACTCATTTAAGGTCCTATAAAATAATAGGCCCAAACATAAGCCTACTTGGTAGACCCAACAAATAGCATATTTAGTAGGCCCACCTAACTTTACATTACATAATAGGCCTACCTCTTAAAGTAGGCCTTACTCTTTACACTCAAGGCCTATCCTAACTAAAAACACTAAATTTATAATTGAACCTGTGGTGTAGGTTATAAAATTTATTTCAGCAATTTAACTTACTCATAAGACTCGTTAACATCACAAAATTCGACTCAGAACTGTAACATCACAAAATTCGACTCAGAACTGTAACATCACAAAGACCTAAAGCAATTGCACAAATTCAAACCTACACCCACCTAACACCTATTCGTGACCCTATTCCAACCTATACCAAGTCCTATTTGAGATATATAGGCCCAACCTATTCCAAGTCCTATTTGACATATAGGCCCAACCTATTCCAAGTCCTATTTGACATATAGGCCCACCTATTCCAAGTCCTATTTGACATATAGGCATACCAAGTCCTATTTGACATATAGGCCCAACCTATTCCAAATCCTATTTGACATATAGCCTACCAAGTCCTATTTGACATATAGGCCCAACCTATCCAACCTATTCCAAATCCTATTTGACATATAGGTGTACCAAGTCCTATTTGACATATAGGCCCAACCTATTCCAAATCCTATTTGACATATAGCATACCAAGTCCTATTTGACATATAGGCCCAACCTATTCCAAGTCCTATTTGACATATAGGCCCAAACTTTACCAAGTCCTATTTGACATATAGGCCCAATCTATTCCAAATCCTATTTGACATATGGGCATACCAAGTCCTATTGACATATAGGCCCAACCTATTCCAAGTCCTAATTGACATATAGGCCCAACCTATTCCAAGTCCTATTTGACATATAGGCCCAACCTATTCCAAGTCCTATTTGACATATAGGCCCAACCTATTCCAAATCCTATTTGACATATAGGCATAAAACAGACAAGGCTTGATATAAGTGTCTCAAATGCAACGTTTGAGGATCTTTACTCAGCCAAATTAATTAACCTAATCCAAAACCCAAAAATAAAACCCTATAACAAAACACACACACACACACACACACACACACACACACACTACTTTTTCCATGTGTCTCAAACACAACAACCTGTCTAAACATAACCAAGGATCGGAGAGTAAAAGCCTTTATTGCTGCGCTCTGATTCTGTGCACATAATTTTGTGCCAAAATTTATATGGTTAGACAGTGACACGTACAAACACTACTCTACTCTAAAGGGTTTTATGGCTACTTTGGCCATAGCCCAAACTACTATTTCAAAGGGCCTTGGACTACCTTGGCCATAGCCCAACAAATCATCAAAGGGCTGATGGCCTACCCTTGGCCATAGCCCAATTCATCAAACGGCTGATGGCCTACCCTTGGCCATATCCCAACAAATCATCAAACGGCTGATGGCCTACCCTTGGCCATAGCCCAACAAATTCATCAAAACGGCTTGGCCTACCTTGGCCATAGCCCAACAAATTCATCAAAACGGCTTGGCCTACCTTGGCCATAGCCCAACAAATTCATCAAAAGGGCTGTTGGCCTACCCTTGGCCATAGCCCAACAAACTCATCAAACGGCTGATGGCCTACCTTGGCCATAGCCCAACAAATCATCAAAGGGCTGATGGCCTACCCTTGGCCATAGCCCAACAATTCATCAAACGGCTGATGGCCTACCCTTGGCCATAGCCCAACAAATTCATCAAAAGGCTGATGGCCTACCTCCGCCATAGCCCAAACCTATTCATGAAGGGGTTTGTGGCCTCCCTTGGCCACAACCCAAACTATTACAAGGGTCTTTTGGCCTACCTTGGCCACAGACCAAACTATTACAAGGGTCTTGTGGCCTTCCTTGGCCACAGACCAAACTATTACAAGGGTTTTGTGGCCTCCCCTTGGCCACAGACCAAACTATTACAAGGGTCTTGTGGCCTACCTTGGCCGCGACCCAAACTATTACAAGGGTTTTGTGGCCTCCCTTGGCCACAGACCAAACTATTACAAGGGTTTTGTGGCCTCCCCTTGGCCACAGCCCAAACTATTACAAGGGTCTTGTGGCCTCCCATGGCCCATACCAAACTATTACAAGGGTATTGTGGCCTACCTTGGCCACAACCCAAACTATTACAAGGGTCTTGTGGCCTACCTTGGCCACAACCCAAACTATTACAAGGGTCTTGTGGCCTACCTTGGCCACAACCCAAACTATTACAAGGGTCTTGTGGCCTACCTTGGCCAACCCAAACTATTACAAGGGTATTGTGGCCTACCTTGGCCACAACCCAAACTATTACAAGGGTTTTGTGCCTCACCTTGGCCACGACCAAACTATACAAGGGTCTTGTGGCCTCCCTTGGCCACAGACCAAACTATTACAAGGTCTTGTGGCCTCCCCTTGGCCACAGCCCAAACTATTACAGGGGTTTTATGGCCTCCCATGGCCAGAGACCAAGCAACACAAAAACAGTACAGGATTCAAAGCCCCAAGCTCTCCAGATCTACCTGTGGAGGAGTAACATTTACTCCACTAAAACTACGGGTATTGACTAGTCTGAAGTGGTAGGAGGTTTGAATACAGTACAAACTCTTTAAACCAAACAACACAACATGGAAGTACCGTACATTTCATTAACTCATCAACGTAGAAGTCACTTTAAAACATAAATTGTTAACAAAACAAAACATGACAAAACTCAAAAACCACGTCAGTAAACCAGCATTTAAAAAATTTACACAGATAATGAGCAAAGTTAAAATGCTTAATACTTTACTTTAATTCCATAAATTTCCTATACCTAAAGGGAGTCAAACTGATTGACATAACTAACTAAACTTGAGAAGTTGGCCTCTTGAACTTTTATATTTAAATAGGTCTTGAGTAAACTCTCTCTTCGTAAATTCCTATTTCATTCTTTTCAATCCATTTCACATGGTTTAAAACAGTTTATCAAAAAATTTCTATAACATAAATTTTTCTCCGGTCCCCCGCAGTATATGGAAAAACTATACGCGCTCACAACATGGTATCATATGTGGTACATTTATTTCATAATTAAATATAAATATTAATTAATTGAATTAAATATCTATACAAAATTGCCTCGGGATTGGCGACATAGCATATTGGGAATGAAATAATTGCCATACGTACAAAGAACCTGTATGTATGAATCAGCCTCACATAGCAACAAGAAAACCCAATTTATTGTTCGGTCTACCACAGAGAAGTAGACCAAACAAAATTTTGCTAGATCGGCAAATAATAATGAAAATACAAGCGAACCAAGGAACGGCTCTCAGGGCTGTTTATGTTACAGCGAACCCTTTAAACAGGGAGGATGTGCTTCTGTCTTCCCTAAAGTTCTGAGTGAATTCCTTAAAATAAACTTAATAAATATAAAGAAAAGGGTAGGCCTACACCCTAAAGTGTTTATATTGTGACTGCCTATATTTATTACAAGAAGTTAACTCATTGAGTAACTCCATCGTGGCGGCCCTACACCGAAAATGATCGTAACGCCCTACATTGAAACAAACTAAGACCCAGCAAAAAAATAAGGTGAGGCAATTTCATTTTCATTCTAATGTAGGCGTCTAAAATCCCGATGCTAAAAATTACCGTAATCATATAAATATAAGAGGTCCTTTTAACAACCTACATATTCATAAACTCTCTAACGAAAAAGCATAGGGCTTTTGTCGGTAACCCTCCACTGAAGTCTGCTGGAAATTTCCAACGGATGAGGGCACAGGCAATCAACCCATAGCCCTATATAGTTTTTACACATGGTGGCCCTGTGTATGGGGAACTGACCCCTCTAAAGTTTACACTGACACACGCGGTGGCTCGGCTTAGCTCATTAGGCCTAACCCCAATTTCAACCGTAACCCCACTATAGTTTTTTCATATGGTGGCCTATGCAACTGGGAACCGATCCCTTTACCTTTACACTAACCGAAAACAAAGGCTTGTTCATTTAACAAGCATAACTCAATTTAGGTCCTATAAAAATAGGCCCACAACATTAAGCCTATTTAATAGGTCCTACTCTTCAAACTCAAAACAAAGCCTTGTTAATTTAACAGGCTTAACTCATTTAAGGTCCTATAAAATAATAGGCCCAAACATAAGCCTACTTGGTAGACCCAACAAATAGGCATATTTAGTAGGCCCACCTAACTTTACATTACATAATAGGCCTACCTCTTAAAGTAGGCCTTACTCTTTACACTCAAGGCCTATCCTAACTAAAAACACTAAATTTATAATTGAACCTGTGGTGTAGGTTATAAATTTATTTCAGCAATTTAACTTACTCATAAGACTCGTTAACATCACAAAATTCGACTCAGAACTGTAACATCACAAAAATTCGACTCAGAACTGTAACATCACAAAGACCTAAAGCAATTGCACAAATTCAAACCTACACCCACCTAACACCTATTCGTGACCCTATTCCAACCTATACCAAGTCCTATTTGAGATATATAGGCCCAACCTATTCCAAGTCCTATTTGACATATAGGCCCAACCTATTCCAAGTCCTATTTGACATATAGGCCCAACCTATTCCAAATCCTATTTGACATATAGGCATAAAACAGACAAGGCTTGATATAAGTGTCTCAAATGCAACGTTTGAGGATCTTTACTCAGCCAAATTAATTAACCTAATCCAAAACCCAAAAAATAAAACCCTATAACAAAACACCACACACACACACACACACACACTACTTTTTCCATGTGTCTCAAACACAACAACCTGTCTAAACATAACCAAGGATCGGAGAGTAAAAGCCTTTATTGCTGCGCTCTGATTCTGTGCACATAATTTTGTGCCAAAATTTATATGGTTAGACAGTGACACGTACAAACAAACTACTCTACTCTAAAGGGTTTTATGGCTACTTTGGCCATAGCCCAAACTACTATTTCAAAGGGCCTTGGACTACCTTGGCCATAGCCCAACAAATCATCAAAGGGCTGATGGCCTACCCTTGGCCATAGCCCAATTCATCAAACGGCTGATGGCCTACCCTTGGCCATATCCCAACAAATCATCAAACGGCTGATGGCCTACCCTTGGCCATAGCCCAACAAATTCATCAAAACGGCTTGGCCTACCTTGGCCATAGCCCAACAAATTCATCAAAACGGCTTGGCCTACCTTGGCCATAGCCCAACAAATTCATCAAAAGGGCTGTTGGCCTACCCTTGGCCATAGCCCAACAAACTCATCAAACGGCTGATGGCCTACCTTGGCCATAGCCCAACAAATCATCAAAGGGCTGATGGCCTACCCTTGGCCATAGCCCAACAATTCATCAAACGGCTGATGGCCTACCCTTGGCCATAGCCCAACAAATTCATCAAAGGCTGATGGCCTACCTCCGCCATAGCCCAACCTATTCATGAAGGGGTTTGTGGCCTCCCTTGGCCACAACCCAAACTATTACAAGGGTCTTTTGGCCTACCTTGGCCACAGACCAAACTATTACAAGGGTCTTGTGGCCTTCCTTGGCCACAGACCAAACTATTACAAGGGTTTTGTGGCCTCCCCTTGGCCACAGACCAAACTATTACAAGGGTCTTGTGGCCTACCTTGGCCGCGACCCAAACTATTACAAGGGTTTTGTGGGCCTCCCCTTGGCCACAGACCAAACTATTAAAAAGGGTTTTGTGGCCTCCCCTTGGCCACAGCCCAACATTACAAGGGTCTTGTGGACTCCCATGGCCACATACCAAACTATTACAAGGGTATTGTGGCCTCCTTGGCCACAACCCAAACTATTACAAGGGTCTTGTGGCCTACTTGGCCACAACCCAAACTATTACAAGGGTCTTGTGCCTACCTTGGCCACAACCCAAAACTATTACAAGGGTATTGTGGCCTCCTTGGCCACAACCCAAACTATTACAAGGGTTTTGGGCCTCCCCTTGGCCTCACACCAAACTTTACAAGGGTCTTGTGGCCTCCCTTGGCCACAGACCAAACTATTACAAGGGTCTTGTGGCCTCCCCTTGGCCACAGCCCAAACTATTACAGGGGTTTTATGGCCTCCCATGGCCAGAGACCAAGCAACACAAAAACAGTACGGATTCAAAGCCCCAAGCTCTCCAGATCTACCTGTGGAGGAGTAACATTACTCCACTAAAACTACGGGTATTGACTAGTCTGAAGTGGTAGGAGGTTTGGAATACAGTACAAACTCTTTAACCAAACAACCACAAATGGAAGTACCGTACATTTCAATTAACTCATCAACGTAGAAGTCACTTTAAAACATAAATTGTTAACAAAACAAAACATGACAAAACTCAAAAACCACGTCAGTAAACCAGCATTTAAAAAATTACACAGATAATGAGCAAGTTAAAATGCTTAATAACTTTACTTTAATTCCATAAATTCCTATACCTAAAGGGAGTCAAACTGATTGACATAACTAACTACTTGAGAAGTTGGCCTCTTGAACTTTTTATATTTAAATAGTCTTGAGTAAACTCTCATCTTCGTAAATTCCTATTTCATTCTTTTCAATCCATTTTCACATGGTTTAAAACACAGTTTATATCAAAAAATTTGATCTATAACATAAATTTTTCTCCGGCCCCCCGCAGTATATGGAAAAACTATACGCGCTCACAACATGGTATCATATGTGGTACATTTTATTTCATAATTAAATATAAATTATTAATTAATTGAATTAAATATCTATACAAAATTGCCTCGGGATTGGCGACAATAGCATATTGGAATGAAATAATTGCCATACCTACAAAGAAACCTGTATGTATGAATCAGCCTCACATAGCAACAAGAAAACCCAATTTATGTTTTGTCTACCACAGAGAGTAGAACCAACAAAATTTTGCTAGATCGGCAATAATAATGAAAATACAAGCAACCAAGGAACGGCTCTCAGGGCTGTTTATGTTACAGCGAACCCTTTAAACAGGGAGGATGTGCTTCTGTCTTCCCTAAAGTTCTGAGTGAATTCCTTAAAATAAACTTAATAAATATAAAGAAAAAGGGTAGGCTACACCCTAAAGTGTTTATATTGTGACTTGCCTATATTTATTACAAGAAGTTACTTCATTGAGTAACTCCATCGTGGCGGCCCTACACCGAAAATGATCGTAACGCCCTACATTGAAACAAACTAAGACCCAGCAAAAAAATAAGGTGAGGCAATTTCATTTTCATTCTAATGTAGGCGTCCTAAAATCCCGATGCTAAAAATTACCGTAATCATATAAATATAAAGAGGTCCTTTTAACAACCTACATATTCATAACTCTCTAAACGAAAAAGCATAGGGCTTTTGTCGGTAACCCTCCACTGAAGTCTGCTGGAAATTTCCAACGGATGAGGGCACAGGCAATCAACCCATAGCCTATATAGTTTTTACACATGGTGGCCCTGTGTATGGGGAACTGGACCCCTCTAAAAGTTTACACTGACACACGCGGTGGCTCGGCTTAGCTCATTAGGCCTAACCCCAATTTCAACCGTAACCCCACTATAGTTTTTTTCATATGGTGCCTATGCAACTGGGAACCGATCCCTTTACCTTTACACTAACCGAAAACAAAGGCTTGTTCATTTAACAAGCATAACTCAATTTAGGTCCTATAAAAAATAGGCCCACAAACATTAAGCCTATTTAATAGGTCCTACTCTTCAAACTCAAAACAAAGCCTGTTAATTTAACAGGCTTAACTCATTTAAGGTCCTATAAAATAATAGGCCCAAACATAAGCCTACTTGGTAGACCCAACAAATAGGCATATTTAGTAGGCCCACCTAACTTTACATTACATAATAGGCCTACCTCTTAAAGTAGGCCTTACTCTTTACACTCAAGGCCTATCCTAACTAAAAAACACTAAATTTATAATTGAACCTGTGGTGTAGGTTATAAAATTTATTTCAGCAATTTAACTTACTCATAAGACTCGTTAACATCACAAAATTCGACTCAGAACTGTAACATCACAAAATTCGACTCAGAACTGTAACATCACAAAGACCTAAAGCAATTGCACAAATTCAAACCTACACCCACCTAACACCTATTCGTGACCCTATTCCAACCTATACCAAGTCCTATTTGAGATATATAGGCCCAACCTATTCCAAGTCCTATTTGACATATAGGCCCAACCTATTCCAAGTCCTATTTGACATATAGGCCCAACCTATTCCAAGTCCTATTTGACATATAGGCATACCAAGTCCTATTTGACATATAGGCCCAACCTATTCCAAATCCTATTTGACATATAGGCCTACCAAGTCCTATTTGACATATAGGCCCAACCTATTCCAACCTATTCCAAATCCTATTTGACATATAGGTGTACCAAGTCCTATTTGACATATAGGCCCAACCTATTCCAAATCCTATTTGACATATAGGCATACCAAGTCCTATTTGACATATAGGCCCAACCTATTCCAAGTCCTATTTGACATATAGGCCCAAACTTTACCAAGTCCTATTTGACATATAGGCCCAATCTATTCCAAATCCTATTTGACATATGGGCATACCAAGTCCTATTTGACATATAGGCCCAACCTATTCCAAGTCCTAATTGACATATAGGCCCAACCTATTCCAAGTCCTATTTGACATATAGGCCCAACCTATTCCAAGTCCTATTTGACATATAGGCCCAACCTATTCCAAATCCTATTTGACATATAGGCATAAAACAGACAAGGCTTGATATAAGTGTCTCAAATGCAACGTTTGAGGATCTTTACTCAGCCAAATTAATTAACCTAATCCAAAACCCAAAAATAAAACCCTATAACAAAACACACACACACACACACACCACACACACACACACTACTTTTTCCATGTGTCTCAAACACAACAACCTGTCTAAACATAACCAAGGATCGGAGAGTAAAAGCCTTTATTGCTGCGCTCTGATTCTGTGCACATAATTTTGTGCCAAAATTTATATGGTTAGACAGTGACACGTACAAACAAACTACTCTACTCTAAAGGGTTTTATGGCTACTTTGGCCATAGCCCAAACTACTATTTCAAAGGGCCTTGGACTACCTTGGCCATAGCCCAACAAATCATCAAAGGGCTGATGGCCTACCCTTGGCCATAGCCCAATTCATCAAACGGCTGATGGCCTACCCTTGGCCATATCCCAACAAATCATCAAACGGCTGATGGCCTACCCTTGGCCATAGCCCAACAAATTCATCAAAACGGCTTGGCCTACCTTGGCCATAGCCCAACAAATTCATCAAAACGGCTTGGCCTACCTTGGCCATAGCCCAACAAATTCATCAAAAGGGCTGTTGGCCTACCCTTGGCCATAGCCCAACAAACTCATCAAACGGCTGATGGCCTACCTTGGCCATAGCCCAACAAATCATCAAAGGGCTGATGGCCTACCCTTGGCCATAGCCCAACAATTCATCAAACGGCTGATGGCCTACCCTTGGCCATAGCCCAACAAATTCATCAAAAGGCTGATGGCCTACCTCCGCCATAGCCCAACCTATTCATGAAGGGGTTTGTGGCCTCCCTTGGCCACAACCCAAACTATTACAAGGGTCTTTTGGCCTACCTTGGCCACAGACCAAACTATTACAAGGGTCTTGTGGCCTTCCTTGGCCACAGACCAAACTATTACAAGGGTTTTGTGGCCTCCCCTTGGCCACAGACCAAACTATTACAAGGGTCTTGTGGCCTACCTTGGCCGCGACCCAAACTATTACAAGGGTTTTGTGGCCTCCCCTTGGCCACAGACCAAACTATTACAAGGGTTTTGTGGCCTCCCCTTGGCCACAGCCCAAACTATTACAAGGGTCTTGTGGCCTCCCATGGCCACATACCAAACTATTACAAGGGTATTGTGGCCTACCTTGGCCACAACCCAAACTATTACAAGGGTCTTGTGGCCTACCTTGGCCACAACCCAAACTATTACAAGGGTCTTGTGGCCTACCTTGGCCACAACCCAAACTATTACAAGGGTCTTGTGGCCTACCTTGGCCACAACCCAAACTATTACAAGGGTATTGTGGCCTACCTTGGCCACAACCCAAACTATTACAAGGGTTTTGTGGCCTCACCTTGGCCACAGACCAAACTATTACAAGGGTCTTGTGGCCTCCCTTGGCCACAGACCAAACTATTACAAGGGTCTTGTGGCCTCCCCTTGGCCACAGCCCAAACTATTACAGGGGTTTTATGGCCTCCCATGGCCAGAGACCAAGCAACACAAAAACAGTACAGGATTCAAAGCCCCAAGCTCTCCAGATCTACCTGTGGAGGAGTAACATTTACTCCACTAAAACTACGGGTATTGACTAGTCTGAAGTGGTAGGAGGTTTGAATACAGTACAAACTCTTTAAACCAAACAACACAACATGGAAGTACCGTACATTTCAATTAACTCATCAACGTAGAAGTCACTTTAAAACATAAATTGTTAACAAAACAAAACATGACAAAACTCAAAAACCACGTCAGTAAACCAGCATTTAAAAAATTTACACAGATAATGAGCAAAGTTAAAATGCTTAATAACTTTACTTTAATTCCATAAATTTCCTATACCTAAAGGGAGTCAAACTGATTGACATAACTAACTAAACTTGAGAAGTTGGCCTCTTGAACTTTTATATTTAAATAGGTCTTGAGTAAACTCTCTCTTCGTAAATTCCTATTTCATTCTTTTCAATCCATTTCACATGGTTTAAAACAGTTTATCAAAAAATTTGATCTATAACATAAATTTTTCTCCGGTCCCCCGCAGTATATGGAAAAACTATACGCGCTCACAACATGGTATCATATGTGGTACATTTATTTCATAATTAAATATAAATTATTAATTAATTGAATTAAATATCTATACAAAATTGCCTCGGGATTGGCGACATAGCATATTGGGAATGAAATAATTGCCATACGTACAAAGAACCTGTATGTATGAATCAGCCTCACATAGCAACAAGAAAACCCAATTTATTGTTTGGTCTACCACAGAGAAGTAGACCAAACAAAATTTTGCTAGATCGGCAAATAATAATGAAAATACAAGCGAACCAAGGAACGGCTCTCAGGGCTGTTTATGTTACAGCGAACCCTTTAAACAGGGAGGATGTGCTTCTGTCTTCCCTAAAGTTCTGAGTGAATTCCTTAAAATAAACTTAATAAATATAAAGAAAAAGGGTAGGCCTACACCCTAAAGTGTTTATATTGTGACTGCCTATATTTATTACAAGAAGTTAACTCATTGAGTAACTCCATCGTGGCGGCCCTACACCGAAAATGATCGTAACGCCCTACATTGAAACAAACTAAGACCCAGCAAAAAAATAAGGTGAGGCAATTTCATTTTCATTCTAATGTAGGCGTCTAAAATCCCGATGCTAAAAATTACCGTAATCATATAAATATAAAGAGGTCCTTTTAACAACCTACATATTCATAACTCTCTAACGAAAAAGCATAGGGCTTTTGTCGGTAACCCTCCACTGAAGTCTGCTGGAAATTTCCAACGGATGAGGGCACAGGCAATCAACCCATAGCCCTATATAGTTTTTACACATGGTGGCCCTGTGTATGGGGAACTGACCCCTCTAAAGTTTACACTGACACACGCGGTGGCTCGGCTTAGCTCATTAGGCCTAACCCCAATTTCAACCATAACCCCACTATAGTTTTAACAAATGGTGGCCCTGTGTATGGGGAACTGACACCTCTAAAATTTACACTGACACGCAGGTGGCTAGGCTCAGCTCATTAGGCCTAACCCCAATTTCAACCGTAACCCCACTATAGTTTTTTCATATGGTGGCCTATGCAACTGGGAACCGATCCCTTTACCTTTACACTAACCGAAAACAAAGGCTTGTTCATTTAACAAGCATAACTCAATTTAGGTCCTATAAAAATAGGCCCACAACATTAAGCCTATTTGATAGGTCCTACTCTTCAAACTCAAAACAAAGCCTTGTTAATTTAACAGGCTTAACTCATTTAAGGTCCTATAAAATAATAGGCCCAAACATAAGCCTACTTGGTAGACCCAACAAATAGGCATATTTAGTAGGCCCACCTAACTTTACATTACATAATAGGCCTACCTCTTAAAGTAGGCCTTACTCTTTACACTCAAGGCCTATCCTAACTAAAAACACTAAATTTATAATTGAACCTGTGGTGTAGGTTATAAAATTTATTTCAGCAATTTAACTTACTCATAAGACTCGTTAACATCACAAAATTCGACTCAGAACTGTAACATCACAAAATTCGACTCAGAACTGTAACATCACAAAATTCGACTCAGAACTGTAACATCACAAAGACCTAAAGCAATTGCACAAATTCAAACCTACACCCACCTAACACCTATTCGTGACCCTATTCCAACCTATACCAAGTCCTATTTGACATATAGGCATACCAAGTCCTATTTGACATATAGGCATACCAAGTCCTATTTGACATATAGGCCCAACCTATTCCAAGTCCTATTTGACATATAGGCATTCCAAGTCCTATTTGACATATAGGCCCAACCTATTTCAATTCCTATTTGACTTATAGGCCCAACCTATTCCAAGTCCTATTTGACATATAGGCCCAACCTATTCCAAATCCTATTTGACATATAGGCATACCAAGTCCTATTTGACATATAGGCCCAACCTATTCCAACCTATTCCAAATCCTATTTGACATATAGGCATACCAAGTCCTATTTGACATATAGGCCCAACCTATTCCAACCTATTCCAAATCCTATTTGACATATAGGCATACCAAGTCCTATTTGACATATAGGCCCAACCTATTCCAAGTCCTATTTGACATATAGGCCCAACCTATACCAAGTCCTATTTGACATATAACCCCAACCTATACCAAGTCCCATTTGACATATAGGCCCAACCTATTCCAAATCCTATTTGACATATAGGCATACCAAGTCCTATTTGACATATAGGCCCAACCTATTCCAAGTCCTATTTGACATATAGGCCTAACCTATACCAAGTCCTATGTGACATATAGGCCCAACCTATTCCAAATCCTATTTGACATATGGGCATACCAAGTCCTATTTGACATGTAGGCCCAACCTATTCCAAGTCCTAATTGACATATAGGCCCAACCTATTCCAAGTCCTATTTGACATATAGGCCCAAACTATTCCAAGTCCTATTTGACATATAGGCCCAACCTATTCCAAATCCTATTTGACATATAGGCATAAAACAGACAAGGCTTGATATAAGGGTCTCAAATGCAACGTTTGAGGATCTTTACTCAGCCAAATTGATTAACCTAATCCAAAACCCAAAAAGAAAACCCTATAACAAAACACACACACACACACACACACACACACACACACACACACACACACTACTCTCTTTCCATGGGTCTCAAACACAACAACCTGTCTAAACATAACCAAGGATCGGAGAGTAAAAGCCTTTATTCCTGCGCTCTGATTCTGTGCACATAATTTTGTGCCAAAATTTATATGGTTAGACAGTGACATTCATTGATGGAGGGTAGGCTAGGTCCCACCAGTTTCTCAGGAGCGCCCACGGGGTACGGATTGCTCTTCATCACGTATGGGTATAAAGAACAGAAATCGTAGTAATGGAGCTTCACGCCCTCCGTAGGTGGAAAGTATAGTCTGAAAGGATTTGTACGTCCTCCAAACAAGCTATCACCACATTTGAGAGGATCCAGCACCATTAAACGCTTGATCGTGTTTATTTCCTCACGGTACACCTCGTCTGTCTCCATCCGTGCATCATATTCATGCTCCCACAAGACTTTGTGAGTGAACTGTGATCCTATAAGTTGATCGCGGGTGCGGGTCGATGCAAGACAGTCGGCAGAAGACCTACCGTGGATATCTCCGGTGATTCCGCACTCAGGACGGGGGCATCCATGCCACCAGCAACCGTTAAAGGAGTACACAGTCTTCACACCAGTGACACGGTTTTCACTTAACCCATCAACCCAAAAAACACGTCCATTAATCTTAATGGGTACTTCACCCGTGTTGCGGGCGTGCTTTATGTATACACCTGTCTGTTGCTGTAGATGTATGAGCCAGTAAATAGCCTTGTGCCCGTAACTGCGGGGATTGTTTCGGTGAATAATGGCTAAGGTGTCTTTAGGCATGAAGTTATTCTTGAACACCGTAAAACATAATGATGCGATGGTGGTTGCGACTTGCAGTGGATCGCATTTGAAACGGGCTATGTACATCCTTCTAAAGGCCTGGAAACATACTCTAAGCACGCGCACATCATTCACGCAATAACGCTCACATTCATCAGCTATATTATAAGGGTTACTTTCATTAAAACTGTCGTAGTATCGATCAAAGTCTTCACGTTCATCCATACAGTCAAAATAATGTTTGGGGGGTGGTGGGCCTACGTAGTTTAAAGTCTCGCTGGTGAGGAAAGTGTAAGGGAAGTATCCTTTGGAAACTTCAGCTGCTACTCCCATCACCTTGGGTAGCTTTGCTAATTTACAAGGTGTGAATAATAAAGTATCTTTAAATTGTACATTGCCTCTTATATGCATCTGTATTAATTTGTTGCCTCTTTTCAATGGATCACCTGTAAATATCTCAGAGGATTCGTGTTCAAGGAACTCCTTATAAAGGAACTGCGTATCAAACTTTGCCCCGTTATGGGCGAGAATATACACAGTCATTTTTTTGAACTTGTCGGCTAACTTGACAATATAGGACACAAATAGTTTCACAGGACTATCGCGGACATTCGTTTTAAAAACGTTTGTCCGTTTACCGCATTTGGGGCACTCGTCACATTCGATCCCATACACTCATCACAGATGGTCTGGCTCACAAGTAAATGTGGAATTACCTCTTTGGTTTCAGCGTTCGTATATGTTTCTATATCGTAGTATATACAGTTATACAAGGGTTATTTTTAGGCTTAGCATCTTTCATATAACATACATGCTTTACTCCATCCGCCTTATATTCCTCCTGGCATGTAGGACAGTGAATTCGTCACACTTGTGCTTAAATTTCCCCAATTATCCATTGTGTGAAACATACCACATTCACAGATTCTCATTTTCCTGCACGTGCCAATTGATTTATGGAAATCAAAACAGCTATTATTGAAAAATGTGCGTCTACACACATCACAGTCTCTCTTCTCAGCTTCAACTACACGGCTTTCACATTTGGTGCTTTTACACTGCTCACATACCATGTGACATTCTTTACAATGTCTCACTATATCATCCGCAAACTCGAGGCACCCCTTACACAAATCATGATGTCTCCCATATTTTCGACTTTTGTCATAACTCGCGTAAAGCCACCTTATATTACGGATGGGGAGATACGTTGTCCCTGACAATCCTAAAATAAGTAGGGGTCTTGTACGATCTCTCACACAGCTTTTAAAAACATACACAGTCCTACGACGATCATCCAACCCAAATACAACTATGGACATTCATTTCCTGTTCTACCCTTCTCAGCTCTTCAGGACCCATATTACAGTCAAATTCAAGTTCACAGTCTACAGCTAGTTTACGGGCACGCCACGACCGTAGGCAGCCAAATTTTTTGAGCCGTGTATTTTGTACAGTAAACATACCAAGAGTACTGCTATAAAGCCGCAACCACGATCGACGTTTATATGCCGTCTATAAATAGTCGGAGAATTGAAGTTAAGAGTATACGGTATGGCACTATGACCCGCAACACGGAATACACGGTCAATATTTACCGTGAAGTTGTCCATATTGAAGGCTATACTACTTTGGGCCTTGCATTATACGTCCTAATATATATTCTACATCTTCAGCCGCCAAACGTCTAAATGGCACTATCACCCAATAATCGTCTACATCACCGTCATCTGACCCGAATCCAAAGGACAGACTCGTCCTGACTTCACGCTCGTCGCGATTCTGAAGAGCAAACTCTACAATACGCTGTACAACCCGGCGTAGCCCGCGCTCAATTCCATTGCTATACATGGCTCTAGGGTCGACCCTGACTCTATACCGATTTCTAGTCAAGGCTGGGGTGGGGGCTGCGGAGCGCACCAACTCAAACGTTATATCATCCTCAACAGAACGGGGGCGGCGGATGAATTAGGGGATATATTAGCGGAAGGTGCTGCTGGGGGGCCTGTTGCGTAGGAGGTTGAGGGTTGGGGATCTATTATTGTAGACTTAACAGAACGGGGGGCTGTGGCGGATGAATAAGGGGATATATTAGCGGGAGGTGCTGCTGGGGGGTTGTTGCGTAAGAGGTTGAGGGTTGGGGATCTATTACGCTGCAACAGGCGCGTATTTCGGTCGCTTTATACCTGACGTGGGGTTCTCACCTCCGCTTTGGACGTGCTACCGGTATCGCTGGTGAGGGTTCGTTGGCAGGGGAGGAGATCACAACTACACTGTCGTCGAGGTCATCCGTAATGTCAATGATGGGTGCTCTACCTCATCGTCATTCACGGTTCTGTGGGAGAAGAAAGCAAAATATAAGGAACAGCACTCAAAATTTGTAATATTTTGTAAATGACCCACTTAGGAGTGTGACGTGTTAGAAATGGACTCTGTAGAAAAATTCAGATTCACGAGCCCATCCACATGTATTATATCTGGACCTACAGGATGTGGTAAAACTGTGTTTATGCTTAAAATCATTAAAGAAAAGGGAGAGATGTTCTCGAAATTTGTGCATAAAGTTATATGGTGCTATTCGACGTATCAATCAGTGTTCAACGAGTACCAAGATGATATTTTGTTCCACAAAGGCGTATATGACGTTAATTCGTTAAAGGGAAATGAACATACAATCATTGTAATTGACGATCTCATGTTGGAGATGGATAAAACGTTTGCCGAGACATTTACAGTATTCTCCCACCATCTTAACATAAGCGTGTTCTTCATCAATCAGAATCTATTTTTCAAAAATAGATACATGCGCGATGTGTCGTTAAATACGCAATATCTAGTCTTATTCGCGCAACGTAGAGATGTATCACAAATTGGGGTATTAGCCAATCAAATGTTCCCGAATCAGCGTAAGGAGTTTTTGGAAGTTTATAAAGAAGCTACAAGCACGCGTTACGGATATTTGCTTTGCGACCTTCATCCGCGAAACACGTTTAGAGTGCTTCTGCGAACGAATATATTTCCAAACGAGCCTGAAACGGTGTATATTCCAGAATGACAAAGAGACTAAAGAAATACCGTGAATTAATAAAAATCTATCATCGACTGCCCCGGGCAATGCAGCAGATGTTTATTAAAAATATCGACGCCGACTTTTTAAAATGCATCTGTGAAATCTGTCTTAACGTTATAAATTGCAATGTATCAATGAAAACCCATCAGAAGGCTCGCCTACGCCGCTACAAGAACATAATACGTCGCTCGTAAAGAAAAACGAATTATTGTACAAACAGGAGGGTCATTTCTCCCCATCTTATTTTCAGTTTTGGGTCCTTTACTGACTAGATTAATATAATGAAGAAAGTGGTAGTGATTCCCCACGAGGTGTACGCTTCACTGCAAAGGAATCCAGACACGGATCTAGATCCCCGTAAAAGCAGACTTAAAAGAATGGAAAGCGAATTGCTAGCCCTATTAAACAGTGAAAAAACACCTGATGAGAAAAGAATCTTATACCAAGAAGCTCTGCAGAAATTTCTTCACGAGTACGAAAATTATAAGAGCCCTACAGAGATTCCTGTGGTTATTAGGCACAGCACGGGGGACGATGGACATGGCGACATAGGATCTGAGCCCGACGATACAGCTGACCAACCAAAAAGATTAGCCACACAACATATCGAACATGTATTAAAAAGCACCCTCCCACATACATTGAGGAGTAAAGGCTTAAGTCTTTATAATCTATTGAATGAGGATCCAGCCATACAATGGACCGATACAGGCGAGATCATTGTGGAAGGATCAAAGGTACAGGGATCGAATATCGTAGACATTGTCCATGATCTGGTGAGAAAGTGGGATAGGCCATCACCATCAGGATGGAAGCATATTAAAGCAAGACTACAACAAATAAATGTCCCTAAAACGTTGATAGGAAATCTGAACAGGTTAAAAGACTTGGAACATGCAACGCATGTGACACAATTGAAGACGCCGTCACCCCCGGCGGTAACACCTTTGAAGAGGAGAAAGAAGAGGTTAAACCAACCCTACCCACGTGCCTCTAAAATACGCAAATGGCTAACGTATTAACTAAACGCTATTATGACATTTCTAACCCATCCTCTTACGGCGGCGTAGATAGACTGTACAGAAGTGTTTACGGAGTAGGAAAAAAAGATGTTGAAAGATTTTTGAGGGAGCAGGACGCTTATACGCTTCATAAGCCTGTGAGAAAAAGGTTTAAAACAGCCAAGACAACGGCTTCCTCGATTGATTCTATTTGGCAAGCAGATTTAACAGACATGCAAAGATATTCTGTGTATAACGATGGTTACCGCTACATTCTATTCATAATAGACGTATTCTCTAGATATCTGTGGCTAGTTCCTCTGAAAAATAAATCACCTGAAACAGTTGCTAAAGCCACCAAAACGCTAATGTTAAAAGAAAACAGGGTTCCTGGCTATTTTTGTACGGAGGATATGGGGAAGGAATTTATAGGCCGTGCTTTTCAGAACATGTTGACAGAGTTTAATATCAGCTATTACACAACCAATTCTATACATAAGCTTCTTTAGCTGAAAGAGTTCAGCGCACCATAAAGGAACGCATGCACCGTTATTTTACACAAAAACACATACAGATTTCTAGACATTCTGGAATCATTGGCATCATCCTACAACCGCTCACACCATCACACGATTGGGACAACACCTAACGAAGTTTTAGAAAGAGGTACGCTCCCGAGAAGAGATGGATCACCACCACCACCACCACACTCTGCGCGCTTCAAAATCAATGATTATGTAAGGCTGTCGCGTTCGGGGAATAAATTCGCAAAGGGTTTTGAGCAAGGATGGACACGCGAGATTTTTAAAGTTAGGGCTATGAGACCTAAAGGTGAGATAATGATGTATTACATTGAAGATTTGAATGGGGAAGAAATCTCAGGAGGTTTTACCGCGAGGAATTGCAAAAGTTGCGTTTAATTTAGAAAAAATGTGTTTAAAATTGAGAAAAATTTAGGAAGCAAAGGTTCAGGAAAGAGAAAAATGTACCTGGTGAAATGGCTAGGGTACCCAGAAAGCTTCAACACCTATATAAAAGCTGATGCAATAATGAAGCTTAAATAGTATGCAACATTAGCCCTGTTCAAAAATCAACTTTTCTTATTTTCATAGGTTTCTGTACTTTTCCCATGCTTTTTGACCTGAAAAGGCCGAAAATCACAACCATTTTGACCTAGGTTGTTGGGAAGCATTGCCGCATGGAGCTTTAAGTTTTCTGCCTTGAAATCGGCCAAAAGCACCAGTTCCGGGGTCCCTTGAATCATGTTTTGCACTAACTTTTTATCTAAACAAGATAGAGCAACAAAATAGGCACCAAATTAAAGTGTTTTTAATCCTCTTTCTAACTTATACAATTATGATAGTCTTGGAACAAGAAATGGCACATTGGTACATACAAAGATTTCAGAAATATCACAAAATTCGTTTTCTCACACTCAAGGCAGACAAGGCGCCTTATTCATGACACAAATTTGAGATTAACATTTTGTCACAAGTCTAATCGATCAAGAAGTGAAAGCATTACATGATGATTAATTTCATAATGACATTTACACAGTCAGTTGTTGAGAGTTTGTTTCTTGAAGCTGTCAAAGCGGCGTCTGTTGAACTCCACAGCTTGAAGGAGATAGTCCCTTTGCTTGGCATCTGTTGTTATGACATTTGCAAAGTCGCTCATCATCTTGACACCACGTTCAGCAATGTCATTCACCGCTTTCAGATTCTTAACATAGTCCAACGCTTTTCTGTAGTCCTCATTCTGTGGCCAAGACGTGACAGGTTCCAGAAGCCACTCGGATCCAATGTTCAGTGTGTCCAGCAGGAAATGTGATTCTGGGCCAATGAGATCAACCAGGGTGGTCTTAGCTGTGACTCTCTGGAATAGAGGCTTTCCTGTTCTGAAGCTGTCTGGCTTCTCAGTGGCATGTAACTGGGCAGCAATGTCGTGCTTCAATGTGTCACTCAATCTACTGCTGAACAGGGCAAATGGCACGACTTCCTGCGTCAGGTACCATTTGTGGTTTTCCATCTTATTAAGTACTGCATCAGCAAGCTCTGGGTCAGTTTTCTTGTACTTCAACATGTCCTGGATTAGACTTAGATCATTCACGGGAGCATCTGAAGCAGACATTGACATCATCCATACAGGAGTGTAGAACAGCGCAAGGAAGGTGTTGAGTCTTTCCAGCTTTGATACAGTGTCTTCGTCGTACTCAAGTTGATCTGCAAACATCAGCATTTTCATGGAGTACAGGTTTCTGGCCATCCATCTGGCCTGATGAATGGCGCCTGGTCGACTCCAGTGAATACCTCGAGGAGGCGTTCCTCCAAGAACAATGACTGTCAGTTCAGCCATTTCCCTGTAGTCGGCTCTTGGAAGCCTTTCTGCTGTTAGAATGTCTTGGAGTATTTCTTCACTGTTCTTCTTCTTTTCCTTCAGCCATTTGCTGTTGATAGCCAGCATCTTTGGGTTTTCCTTGGACAAGTCCGTCCAAACATCCTTCAGATGCTCAAACCAGGGATTATCTGGCCCCTTCACCTTCCCAAACAGCTTCTCCCAAACTGCTCCTACTAGGATTTCCAGGATGTGATGTCGACAGGCCAGATAAAACACCTTTTTGTTCAGCATTTTCTCTAGCAGTTTGGCAGCTCCTCTGTGAACTCCACTGTTACTGGATGTAGTGTCAAAAACAAGGGCAGTAACATTATCCGTAAGTTCCCATGTCTCCAGTAAATCCATTGAAGCCTCAGCCTGAGCTGTGCCAGAAGAATTGTCGATGACAGGTACTCCCAATAACTTTCCTTCAGTGTATGAAGGTGGACCAGACACTAGCACAGCTAAAGTCTCTGAGGTACTTCCAGGTTCACTGCCCAAGACATCTTTGAGCAACTTTCCATCCCAGTGTAAGGCAGCGTACTGTGGGGGTTTTTCACAAAACTTGGACATGTGACTCTGGCTGATATTATACCTGGACAGCATTCTGTTGCGACGTGTTGTTGAGGTTGAGATGACGAAGTTATCCAGATCAGCCCCTCCAGCTTTCAAGGTGGCAGAAACCATGGCAGTAACTTGATTGTCTGATAAACCAAGACGATCAGCTGTATTGCAGATGACATCACATTCCATGACCTTCCTTGGAAACGTCAAAGTCACACTAGTCACAGTGTCTTGATGGTGAGAACATCCAGGACGAGGCTGATGGTAATCCATGTCCTCTGTGTTAGCGTCGTTGTCAGTTGAGTCACCCCAGGTAATGTCATCCACATGAACAACTGCCTCTTGTTCTGCTGCAGCTGTAAAATAGTACAACATGTTAAGACAGTAATTGTTAAGTACATGCTAAATATCGCAATGGAGTAAAACTTAAAACTTTTTGTAACGTTCAAAGTAATTAGTTTTACCTTGTTCTTGTCTATGCTGCAGTCTTTCATTCCTCGCTGCTTGCTGCAGGGATCTTGTCTCAAAAATCTTGTCATGACCAGACATATGACCTTTCCTCTCAGTCTTTTGGTCTTCGTAGAACCTGATATCCTCATCTTTCTTCTCTCTGGATAACAGTCTGTTGTTCTGTATTTCCTGGATTGCATCTGGAGCTCCTATATCGAACAGGCTGTCTAATTCCAGCACAAATGCTCCTCTTTTTCCTCCAGGGTTACTTGCTCTTCCTTGCTTTTCACCAGAGCACGATGTTTCATGTAGTTTCATTAAGAGCTTCATTGCGTTGTACTTGGTCATTGTCTTGATCCTAGCCATCTGCCAGAATGGGATGATAGATTCAACTGTTTCATTGCAAGGTCTTGAACCATGGGCCTCCCTGCATTTTCCGGTAAATTCTGAAGTTTAAGGAAATACTGGAACGCCTGTCTGTTGGTGGGAAGCTGGGAACCACTGATAAAAGCTGAAGGGTATCCAACCAGGAAAGTTTCAGTGAGAGATCTGGTAGATGGCCCAGTTGACACCTGCCTGTGGACAGTACGTGGAGGTTCTGAGATATCAACTGTGCGCCCACGGAGCTCCCTCAGCTCCTTGCTTAATGCCATTTTAGAGTTGTAACTTGTAGATGGTTTTCTAGATTCTGATTGAGTTTCTGTTGTTTCCTGAAAATGATAGATAATTATTATTATTATTATTATTATTAATTATTATTTATTGATTATTATTATTATTATTATTATTATTTATTAATTTTATGCTCTTTCATTTGATACCTAATTTGTTGCTCTATCTTGTTTAGATCAAAAGTTAAAGTGCAAAACATAATTCAAGGGACCCCGGAATTGGCGCTTTGGCCGATTTCAAGGCAGAAAATTTAAAGCTCCATGTGGCAATGCTTCCCAACATCCTAGGTCAAAATAGTTGTGATTTTCGGCTTTTTCAGGTCAAAAAGCATGGGAAAATGTACAGAAACCTATGAAAATAAGAAAAAGTTGATTTTTGAACAGGCCTAATGCAACATGGCTCCTAACCTTTTCTACGTCACACTCCCGTCCTCCTCGTCCCTGTCTGTACACCCTAACAACACACTAGCCAACTTTGTAACAGAACTCCATAAGCACATTGAATTGGGTCGTGATTCGTATGAGGTGGGGATATGCGAAATTCAGCTGGACACCATCTTTTTAAATATTGAACATAAAGAAACCGTTTTTACGATTCTTAGAGACATTGACGAGGTGAAAAAGCTGGGGTAGCTATGGATGAAACTATGCGTATCGCTCGGACTAAGGTTGCACGGTATTACAGTACAGAAGTAAGACTAGGACCGGGTCAATATGGTTCGGCCGAGGATGTTGTGAGAGGCTTAAACGTAAGTTTAAGAAACTCAAACCTTACGAATGATTTAGTATACGAAATCGTAAACAACCCTGCACATACACTAATCCTAAAATCAAAGACTAACAGACGTATTAAAGACCATAGAAAGTTCCAAATTCTAGCCAATGGCCGATATAGCGCAGCCTTCCAAAGAGACACATTTCACGAGACACAGCATGACTTGTCCAGATTAATGTATCAATTGAAGATGGAGAAATTGGCTGAAAGGTCCCCAGACATGTGCTATATTTACAGTAATATAGTGGAGCACCAGTTTGTTGGGGATACCCAGGCACGCCTGCTGCGCATTGCTCACATCCCCAACCATAGAGGAAGGAGTTTGAGTATTACATATGACAGACCCCATTATGTGAATGTCGCAACTAATTTAATAAACCAATATCTCAATATATATAAGAACGATTGAGGGTGAAAACTTCCCATTCGGTAACGGGAGCTTAACAGTGAAGCTACACTTTCGACGCACTGAGTTATAATGGATAGAAAGCCTTTCACCGTCTATCGAGGGGTGCGATACCAGCGCGGCAGTGGACTTGGGTCCATTTTTTCATCCATACTACGTACGGCTGTTCGTTTGCTGAAGAGGGGTGCCAGATACCTTGGAAGGAAAGCGCTACAATCAGGTATTAACACTGCAGAAGACATATTGGCCAGGGCTAAACCTAAAGAGGCTCTAAAAAACATTTAAAGCGTACACGGGAGGAAATCATCAAAGATGCAAAGAGAAAAATGCGTGGTGGCGGGAAGAAGAAGAAGTGGGCTGCCCGGAAGAAGAAGGGGTCACGTGGTATTAAACGTAAAAGGCTATCAAAAAAGAAGTGCTGTAAGCGAATGAAACCTATGGTTGACCACTTTTTTGACTGATATAAGCTAAGGACATTGATCTCATGAATCATAGTTTGTTTACCACATGTCGAGAGAGGAGGCACTGTTTCACCATGGCACGCTTTATCCACCCATGTAGTTCACAATGCTGTAAATCGGAGCTGTCCCTTTTTGAGCTGCCTCCAACCCAAGTTTCTATTGAGCACAGTGACTTTATTACAATTCACCCTTTAAACACAATTAGTTCCCCGAGTGCACCTATAGAATTCGTGATACCCAGCTCAGGTCCTTACTTTTTTGATCCAAGCTGTGTGCACATGTACGCTAAGCTACGTATAGCCCATTCTGATGGAACGGTCTGCGATGACAAATATGCTGTATACCCTGAAACAAACTTTCTGCACTCCATATTCAACCAGTGTGACGTATATTTAAATCAGACCAACATATCGGCAGGCACGGGGTACTATCATCTACGAGCCTATCTGGAAAATGTCCTCAACTTTTCCAAAGAAGCGAAGGCTACCTTTTTAAGTGCCGAGGGATATTATCAAACTAAAGATGAAAGTAGTATAAAGAACAAATTTAAAAATTCTAAAAAGAAAATATACGAGTGTTTTGGACGGTTGCACACAGATTTCACTTTCCAGGAGAAGTTGCTTGTCAACGGGGTGGATATGAAAATAAAGCTCACCCGCACGAGTCCTGAGATCTGCTTAAATCTGGATGCTGATCAAGAGGAGGGTGCAAAGCCCGTTGTGGTTCACATTATGGACACATACCTCCGCGTACGGCGAGTGAAATTAAGTTCACCAAAACAACTAGAAATTGAGAAAAATTTACTAAACGCTACAGTGAAATATCCTATTAACAGAGTGCAAATCAAACTATATACGGTTCCTGCAGGGTTGGCATCGAAGCAGATAGAAAACATTGCCCTGGGAAATCTTCCTAAAAGGATATTAATCGGTATGCAGGACCATGCTTCGGTGAATGGAAAATATAAAAAGAGTGCCTTTAAATTCGAGAATTTCGGACTTAAAAATATAACTCTATACGTTAATGGCACTGCTTTGGGTGGAACAATGGGTACGGACTATTCATCAGACGCTGTGTTACCTCTTTGTGCCAGAGCCTATAGTAATCTGACCCATATTGCAGGTGATTGTGATGGGCTTGGTAATGGGGTAATGCAGGAAGAATTCATTGATCAATTTAACCTTTATCCATTTGACATTACACCTGACTTATCTGCTAGCGTAAATACCCATTTAACCCCACAGCAGAGCGGAAACATCTCAGTGCGGCTGGAATTCGCCAAGCCTATAGACGCTCCTATTAGTGTACTAGTATATCTCGAATCGCAAGCCCTAATAGAAGTAGATAGATTTAGGAGCGTTATCACTGACTTTTAAAATGGATGCTAATACACTTCAGAAAGTAATGGAGCGAGTCACACGTTCCAAATTTATCGGCGTGTTTGCGAAGAATGAAACATTGAGTTTGCCAAGTACGCGAGAATGCGGTAGTCTTATTGTGAACACAGATGTCATCGGTAATGAAGGGATTCACTGGATCGCTGTCTATTTTAAAAATAGACAGCGCCTGTACTATTTTGATTCACTCGGTACTCAACCCTGGAGTGACCCTATTATTGTAAAATTTCTCGCTCAGTTACATATTCCCGAAGTTGTATGGAACCCATTTCGCATACAAGGATATTTTAGTAATGTTTGCGGAATGTACTGCGTCTCATTTCTCACGCATATGTCATGTGATAAAGAATTTATAAATTTTTAAAATTTATTTGACCGGTGTCACACTCGCCGAAACGATGAAATGGTATGCAGACAGATAAAAATCCGTTTTCCAATTGTACGTACTCGTTGTATAGTATAATGTTTTTGTTCGTATATTTGTAACGATATATTCTGTAGTTGGTTATTGTACTGATTTCTTTCATTAATAAATTTATGAAAATATATTGTGTCTTCTTACCCCAAAAAGATCGAAAAACACTTACATTTTTTCGGTGTGACATTGCTGACTGATCAGTATATCCTCCGTGTTCATGACACGAGATTCTTCAAAAGATTGTATAACACGTGTCAAATCCTCATCGGACCTTAAAGGAATAATGTTCATTCTTTTAAAACATTTACAGAGTATACAGGCAGATCCCCATTATGTTAAGGTATCTTTGGTTCATTTAATAGGAATAATATTGATTACCATAAAAAATTTCGATTTTAGCATAATGGGTATAAGAGGTAAAACCAAATAACATTGATTGCCATAAAAAAAATTTCGATTTAGTCACTTACATTTCTATGGTAGTCCCTTGCGTCGGATTGTAAGGAGCGTCACTGCAAATATCTTCAACGGTTTGCGTTGGAAATAATTCATCACGGTCAATCGCGTTAAAAAGACTAATTGCGGTTAATGCTGCAGTGTCATTTTCTTCATACAAATTTGGGGAGACGTACAGGTCCATGGTGGAGGGAATGATTATTCACTGACGCGAAAATAGCTACTGTTACTCCAAACTGAAAAATATCCCTTTTATATGTACAATCGCCAAGCTCCGCCCCAAAAGACCAGATGTTCGTAGTGATTGGCTGCCGGTGTAGCTGGGTGGAGCTATGATGTGTACCAATCCGCTATAACGGGTCCGGACGAGTAACATATATATAAAATCGTGTTTCTTGGGAATAAATTATAGACACTTACATTTCTATGGTAGTCCCTTATATTATATTTTTATTTTTACTTACAAGTTATTAGTAATGTTTTCACAAATTCTTGTGTTAACATTATTTCAATTGTTAACTTATTTTATAATAAAGAAATTATAAATATAGCCTAATTATATTTTAAAAAAAGCATTCAGTTTCCATGTTAAACTATGGGTCTAAGGCGGAGTGAAAACCTTTCTAATTCGGCGAGAAATTGCACAAGGGTGCAACGAAAATTATTTGGTGATTCTTATAGAACTTTTGATACTGATTCCAAATATGGTTTCAGATTTTTTCTATCACCCATAGTTTTCGAGAAAATAATATTTTCATTTACTCAGAGTTTCCCGCATCATTAGTCACTAATGTAATCGAGAGGATATAAAGAAATAGAGCCTAATTATATTTTTAAAAAAGCATTCAGTTTCCACGTTAAACTGTGGGTCTAAGGCGGAGTGAAAACCTTTCTAATTCGGCGAGAAATTGCACTAGGGTGCAACGAAAATTATTTATTGATTCTTATAGAACTTTTGATACTGATTCCAAATATGGTTTCAGAATTTTTCTATCACCCATACTTTTCGAGAAAATAATATTTTCATTTACTCAGAGTTTCTTGCATCATTAGTCACTAATGTAATCGAGAGGATATAAAGAAATAGAGCCTAATTATATTTTTAAAAAAGCATTCAGTTTCCACGTTAAACTGTGGGTCTAAGGCGGAGTGAAAACCTTTCTAATTCGGCGAGAAATTGCACTAGGGTGCAACGAAAATTATTTGGTGATTCTTATAGAACTTTTGATACTGATTCCAAATATGGTTTCAGAATTTTTCTATCACCCATAGTTTTCGAGAAAATAATATTTCCATTTACTCAGAGTTTCCCTTGCTAATAACTCTCAGTAGCCGAATGACGTCACAAGTCGTACCTTTTCATTATAAATGGAGTAAAGCATTTAATTTTAAGAATGGTTTAATAGATTTTTTATATGATGGGCAGAAAGGAAAAATATGAGCATATGTTCCTCTCAAATAGTGCGCCGGAGTGTGAAGATGTTTAGTAAAACATAAAATGTTCCTAGTTCTTATCCTGAGGTAAAATGTCTGGTGCGTAGGCTGGTAGTGATGAAATTAATTCTTGTACCGGAAAACAAATATGTACAACAATTCGGTACGACTCGCGGATCATACGAACAAGCCCATTCACGTATCATCGAGTCAGCCGCCCGTCGAACCGTTCCTGCCTACCTGCGTGCCTCACACGGCTCATAGTTATCTCAGAGCTTGAACCGAGTGGATGTGCGCTCCTCGAATACGATGGAACTTCCTTTGAGCAGCATTCTCAACGCCTCGTACGATGTGTCCGTGACGAAATCGTTGCGCGTGTTCAGGCGTAATTCCGGTACCATTAGCTATGTACTGGAAACGGAATGTAGACAAACAAACAAACGGGTTTATTTAAGTGTCGAGGAGATGAATAGAATCTTCGTGATAGTTGAGAAGTGGAGTGAAGATCGTTATAAAATACCTGCTAACGTAGGTACAAGAAGAGAGCAGATTAGTGACGCACCCTCATACGCCGTTGTATGTACGTTGTGTATAAATAACGATCGGCCGTGCATTGATATACGGCTGATGTGGAAGAATGCTTCTGATAATAACGCTCTTGTTCCTACGCGAAACCGTTTCATCCTCGACAGAATGTTTGAAATCGAGCTGAAACCTATATTAGACGCGCGTGTTACGGACATGCTTTATTTTGATACAGTACTTGAATACGCCTACACCGCTCTGCTCGATGGGTTTACCGAGTGTAGGGCTGGTGAGAATGGTCTAGTGCTGGACGTTTATTTAAAAAGTTTAGACTCTTTGAAATACCATGAACTTTGGTACAAAGCAATTGATCGGTACAAGGCTGAGCTCACCTACACCGTTCACCCTGAAGAACTATTTCTTTATATAACGCGCAGTTGTCGTAACGATTTAGAAGATTATTTCAATTGCCGCTATGTTGAGTGAGTTCACGATTGAAAAGCTCGAGTCGGTAGAAATAAACCCTCGATTGGAAAAGCGTGCTTATAAACTTGTGTTTAATAATGTAGCTAACGATGAACTCTTTGTGCGTGCTTTTGATTGTATTCTAGACGTATTTAAAGATGACTTACCAACCGGTTGTAAAGTGGGAACAAAAATAGTACTGAACGATATGAAAGCCCTTCATATCGAATACAGGTTTCCCTATACTTTAAGCGGTGAAATATTATTAAGCCGCATATACTGCGTAATGCAGAGCAAAAATGATGTAATTGTAAACTCGATTAAGACCGAGTTTAGTATTTTGAAAAAAAAGTGAAATGTATTTATATATTTGCTTGATATTTCTCCTGTACTGTTATGATTATATGCATATTTCTATTATTATTGAAATGTATTTATAATTTTACGTGATATTTCTCCTGTACTGTTATGATTATATACAATTTCTATTATTATTGAAATGTATTTATATATTTGCGTGATATTTCCCCTGTACTGTTATGATTCTATGCATATTTCTATTATTATTGAAATGTATTTATATATTTTGCGTGATTATTTCCCCTGTACTGTTATGATTATATGCATATTTCTATTATTATTGAATGTATATTTTATTTCTATTGAAATGTATATTTATTTTATATATATCACCATAATTGCGTGTATATATTTCCTGTACTGTTATGATTATATGCATATTCCTCAATTATTATGAAATGTAATTATATTTTATTTTCTCTATATTTATAATAAACAGAATGACGCAATGTTGTTTTACTTAATTATATCATGTTAACCCTTCTAAAACCTACTACCGGTATTCTTAAACCACTTTAAGAAATATAATAATGTATACAATGGTATCGCTAAAAAGCGGTATCTGGCAACTCAAGCCATTTACGCCTTCTAAGCCAACTGACTGATTAGGAGTATATATAATGTATATAATGGTATCGCTAAAAAGTGGCATCTGGCAACTCAGTCATCGATTAGAATTAAATGAATACATGGCGCTATGGCAACTCAAGCATTTACGCCTTCTAGCCAACTGGCTGATTAGGAGTCTAAAATGTATACAATTGTATCGCTAAAGTGGTATCTGGCAACTCAGTCTTCGATTAGAATTAAAATGAATACATGGCGCTATCTGGCAACTCAGCCATTTACGCCTTCTAAGCCACTGGCTGCATTAGGAGCCTATAAAACAACGCCTACTCGGCTGAAGTCTTATATGCACTGGCTCCTGCAGGTGAACACCTCTCCTCCTTTCTCTCCTTTCTGGCCCTTTGGGGGGATAGCTTGGGGAGAACTCCACCTCCAAGTTGCATGCCCCTTGCAACCCCCGTTGGCAATAAAGGGCCCTTGGGTATTTTTTTCTTTTTTTTTTTTTTTTCTTTTTTTTTCCTTTTTTTCGTTTTTTCTTTTTTTTCTTTTGCAACACCCCACCCCTTTGCAACAATACGTATCACTTGCAACATTCTTGCACTCTACCCTTTTGCGGCTATACTACTGGCTATCTTCAGAAGAACTTAGTCAGTAAAGTCGATAAGTTATAAAAGAAAAATCGATAATTTTAGGTATCAGAGAAAGTATCAGAGTATTATAGAAAGAGAAGAATTAGCAACCGTCGACCCTATAGCGAGAAAAAGAATTAGAATGTTATAGAAGAAATATCCGCTGCTGCCTCCCAACCAGAACCCCGTCGATTCGAACCACCCAGGGCCATAGATAGATAGATAGATATGATAGATATTATGAATTAAAGATCCACAAAAACAGTTAAATATATTTAAAACTATGCCTCCCTTATGAAAAAATCCCAGTGCATCTAAAGTGCATCAAGGTCACGCGGCAAATTAGATTGTTCATAATCTGTTTTGTTTCTATGCATAATGAAATATAAAACGTATAAAAGAGTTGGATTATTTTGTTAGGTTTCATATTCATATTTTCATTGAAATACATTTGTTCAACATATAAATAAAGGGTTCTTTCAAAATTCCAAGGCAGATGCCCAATAAAAATTACGGTGCTACTGTAGTATGCGGTCAAGTATACCCGCAAAGGGATAGAGTGCAAGAATGTTGCAAGTGATACGTAATGTTGCAAAGGGGGGTGGGGGGTGTTGCGAAAAAGAAAAAGAAAGAAAGAAAAAAGGAAAAAAAATCCCCCAAAGGGGGGATGCTGCAGGTGTGTTGCAACAAGGAAAACTTGGAGGCGGGCGTTATCCCAAGACAAAGGAAGAAAGGGGAGAGGTGTTCACCTGGCAGAAGCCAAGTGCATATTAAGACTTCAGCCGAGTAGGCGTTTGTTTTATAGGCTCCTAATCAGCCAGCTGGCTTAGAAGGCGTAATGGCTTGAGTTGCCAGATAGCGCCATGTATTCATTTAATGCTAATCGAAGACTGAGTTGCCGATACCACTTTTTAGCGATACCATTGTATACATTATTATAGACTCCTAATCAGCCACTTGGCTTAGAAGGCGTAAATGGCTTGAGTTGCCAGATACCACTTTTAGCGATACCATTGTATACATTATTATATTTCTTAAAAGTTGGTTTAGAATAACGGTAGTAGGTTTAGAAGCGTAACATGATATAATTAAGTAAAACAACATTGCATCCTTCTGTTATTATAAAATATATAGAAAATAAATATACATTTCAATTGAGGAATATGCATATAATCATAACAGTACAGGAAATATATACACACAATTATGGATATATATAAATAAATATACATTTCAAATAGAAATAAATATACATTTCAATAATATAGAAATATGCATATAAACTTAACAGTACAGGGGAAATATCACGCAAAATATATAAAAATACATTTCAATAATAATAGAAAATACGCATATAACAGTACAGGGGAAATATCACGCAAAATATATAAATACAATTCAATAATAATAGAAATATGCATATAATCAGTACAGGAGAATATCAAGCAAAATATATAAATACATTTCACTTTTTTTCAAAATACTAAACTCGGTCTTATCGAGTGTTACAATTACATCATTATTGCTCTGCATTACGCAGTATATGCGGCTTAATAATATTTCACCGCTTAAAGTATAGGGAAACCTGTATTCGATATGAAGGGCTTTCATATCGTTCAGTACTATTTTTGTTCCCACTTTACAACCGGTTGGTAAGTCATCTTTAAATACGTCTAGAATACAATCAAAAGCACGCACAGAGTTCATCGTTTAGCTATATTATTAACCCTTTTGGACGACTGGGTCGAATTTGTACCGTTTCCCATACACACACTCATAACTTAACCCTACAAAAATTTTAGGCGTTAAGAGGTTAAACACAAGTTTTATGCACGCTTTTCCAATCGAGGGTTTATTTCTACCGACTCGAGCTTTTCAATCGTGAACTCACTCAACATAGCGGCAATTGAAATAATCTTCTAAATCGTTACGACAACTGCGCGTTATATAAAGAAATAGTTCTTCAGGGTGAACGGTGTAGGTGAGCTCAGCCTTGTACCGATCAATTGCTTTGTACCAAAGTTCATGGTATTTCAAAGAGTCTAAACTTTTTAAATAAACGTCCAGCACTAGACCATTCTCACCAGCCCTACACTCGGTAAACCCATCGAGCAGAGCGGTGTGCGTATTCAAGTACTGTATCAAAATAAAGCATGTCCGTAACACGCGCGTCTAATATAGGTTTCAGCTTGCGGAATCCGACGATTTCAAACATTCTGTCGAGGATGATGAAACGGTTTCGCGTAGGAACAAGAGCGTTATTATCAGAAGCATTCTTCCACATCAGCCGTATATCAATGCACGGCCGATCGTTATTTATACACAACGTACATACAACGGCGTATGAGGGTGCGTCACTAATCTGCTCTCTTCTTGTACCTACGTTAGCAGGTATTTTATAACGATCTTCACTCCACTTCTCAACTATCACGAAGATTCTATTCATCTCCTCGACACTTAAATAAACCCGTTTGTTTGTTTGTCTACATTCCGTTTCCAGTACATAGCTAATGGTACCGGAATTACGCCTGAACACGCGCAACGATTTCGTCACGGACACATCGTACGAGGCGTTGAGAATGCTGCTCAAAGGAAGTTCCATCGTATTCGAGGAGCGCACGTCCACTCGGTTCAAGCTCTGAGATAACTATGAGCCGTGTGAGGCACGCAGGTAGGCAGGAACGGTTCGACGGGCGGCTGACTCGATGATACGTGAATGGGCTTGTTCGTATGATCCGCGAGTCGTACCGAATTGTTGTACATATTTCCGGTACAAGAATTAATTTCATCACTACCAGCCTACGCACCAGACATTTTACCTCAGGATAAGAACTAGGAACATTTTATGTTTTACTAAACATCTTCACACTCCGGCGCACTATTTGAGAGGAACATATGCTCATATTTTTCCTTTCTGCCCATCAAACGATACTCGTCTCTAAAGTCTGTTAAAAACTCACGCAGGGCACTAGCCACAACCTCACTACGAACCTCATCATGATATACGTTAATATAGTGATAAAAATACTTAAGATTGTCCATGATCACGAGATTCACATTTTCAGTCGTAGGGTATGAGTAATCGACATGGTGTAGCATGACGTAATACCGCTTGTCACACCACCCATCCGAAGACTCATTATCCATACCTGCTGCTTCTCTTCTGCACGCGTTGTTTCTTTTACTTCACGGTGTATGTGAGACTTTATAAAGTTTAGCTCTGCAGTATACTTCAGCACATCGTCTGTGCAACGAAAGCCTTCAACGGTCTCACCAGAACATCCGTAGAGTATTTGTACATCTTGGAACTTCGCACAATCCAATGTGTTTTTAAAAGAGGAGGTATAGGAGGGAGGAATAGGAAGTTTTTCGGTATCCACCACATCCTGACACTTTGCTGAATACCATTTCATAAACGTTGTACAAGCAATATTAAAGGTAGCCATTTGAATACACGTCTGATCTGAATACACGTCTGATCTCTCGGGCTTACTGCAGTCGACTGACCACGCAGGGACTCCCAGATAGTAGCATGACTCACGGTCTTACAGTGGGCGGAGCTTAGAACTTTCACCTGCGCGCGCGCACACACACAACACACACACACACAAAGGAGAAAGTGAAACGCTAATTGAAACATGATTTATTTAATAAACGAGATATTCAAGTTATATATATTACAAATACGATTTAATAAACGAGATATTCAAGTTATATATATATTTACAAATACGTGTAATAAATCAATAGATACTTTACAAATACGATTTAATAAACGAGATATTCAAGTATATATATATTTACAAATACGTGTAATAAATCAATAGATACGATTATATACAAGACAAATACGTGTGAGTTAACAATAGAAGCATCATACGTTATGGTATCCAAAGGGTACGGTATCATAGGTACCAGGTAACTGGTAACGTTTCCTATAGGTGTTACGGCACACCTTCGTACCCCTAATTCCTTCACGCCCCCCAGCTTCTGCGCCCGAAAATTGTGGGTGCCTACAATTAGTTGGGGAGGTGTTCGCCCTCATCATCGTCCAAACATACTAGATCCTTCAACGATTCAAAGTTAACAACCCGCCGATTCGCATGGTTGAGCGTAATACCCTTTGCCTTCACGATATATTTCATTTCCTCCCCCACCCTGACCCGTACCCCATAAGTCTTAGGTCCTGTTGAGACAAAAGAGTCGGCGTAAGCGTTGTCCCCATACTCGTCCTTGATCTCATCAGTGAGCTCGCCGAGGAACTCCCCAATAGCGGGCATGTATTCACCCTCCCTCTCTGTGAATATCACGCCTTGAGGTATCTGTGGCAAATTCAGTGTTGTTGTACTTTATTATGTAAGTATTACCTACATTCACGATCTCCATGACCTCTTTATCGGGAGCATTGGCATAATCCCAGACATCGCTATAACTTTGTGCCAAATGAATGCTCCCTCTGCCGGTATTCTGCGCAAATTTTCCCCATAGACTGTTTAGACACAACTTTGCACTAAAGCGCTTGCCAGGATTCTTTACAATTTGGACACGATCAAGTTGTATACCTTCGCGGTCGCGGTAACGTTGAATATAGGCAGACTTTTCATCTTCGGTATCAACTCCTCGCGGATACCCTGATGCCTCAACCTTATCCTTCAAAAAGGCGTTTATATATGGTGTGAAAAGGTTGGGTAGCTTCTGAAACCTCCACACCTCATGTATCTTCAGTATTCTATAACCATGGCGTACGGCTAGGGCCAGCTCAGGACTTGTATATACGCCTCTGATCTTACGCTGGTGGGGTATATGGTTACATTCGCCGTTATCCTCTTCCGCGCACTTCACGCACAGGGGAAACATGAGCTTGTCGTCGATAACGACAGGTAAGATCGGCATCCATAAATTGCGTGGGGGGAGTACGTCTACGAAAGAGAGCCCAAAGTAACGATCATTCAAATTTTTTGAAAATTCATTGATGGAGGGTAGGCTAGGTCCCACCAGTTTCTCAGGAGCGCCCACGGGGTACGGATTGCTCTTCATCACGTATGGGTATAAAGAACAGAAATCGTAGTAATGGAGCTTCACGCCCTCCGTAGGTGGAAAGTATAGTCTGAAAGGATTTGTACGTCCTCCAAACAAGCTATCACCACATTTGAGAGGATCCAGCACCATTGAACGCTTGATCGTGTTTATTTCCTCACGGTACACCTCGTCTGTCTCCATCCGTGCATCATATTCATGCTCCCACAAGACTTTGTGAGTGAACTGTGATCCTATAAGTTGATCGCGGGTGCGGGTCGATGCAAGACAGTCGGCAGGAGACCTACCGTGGATATCTCCGGCGATTCCGCACTCAGGACGGGGGCATCCATGCCACCAGCAACCGTTAAAGGAGTACACAGTCTTCACACCAGTGACACGGTTTTCACTTAACCCATCAACCCAAAAAACACGTCCATTAATCTTAATGGGTACTTCACCCGTGTTGCGGGCGTGCTTTATGTATACACCTGTCTGTTGCTGTAGGTGTATGAGCCAGTAAATAGCCTGTGTCCGTAACTGCGGGGTTGTTTCGGTGAATAATGGCTAAGGTGTCTTTAGGCATGAAGTTATTCTTGAACACCGTAAAACATAATGATGCGATGGTGGTTGCGACTTGCAGTGGATCGCATTTGAAACGGGCTATGTACATCCTTCTAAAGGCCTGGAAACATACTCTAAGCACGCGCACATCATTCACGCAATAACGCTCACATTCATCAGCTATATTATAAGGGTTACTTTCATTAAAACTGTCGTAGTATCGATCAAAGTCTTCACGTTCATCCATACAGTCAAAATAATGTTTGGGGGTGGTGGGCCTACGTAGTTTAAAGTCTCGCTGGTGAGGAAAGTGTAAGGGAAGTATCCTTTGGAAACTTCAGCTGCTACTCCCATCACCTTGGGTAGCTTTGCTAATTTACAAGGTGTGAATAATAAAGTATCTTTAAATTGTACATTGCCTCTTATCTGCATCTGTATTAATTTGTTGCCTCTTTTCAATGGATCACCTGTAAATATCTCAGAGGATTCGTGTTCAAGCAACTCCTTATAAAGGAACTGCGTGTCAAACTTTGCCCCGTTATGGGCGAGAATATACACAGTCATTTTTTTAACTTGTCGGCTAACTTGACAATATAGGATACAAATAGTTTCACAGGACTATCGCGGACATTCGTTTTAAAAACGTTTGTCCGTTTACCACATTTGGGGCACTCGTCACATTCGATACCCATACACTCATCACAGATGGTCTGGCTCACAAGTAAATGTGGAATTACCTCTTTGGTTTCAGCGTTCGTATATGTTTCTATATCGTAGTATACAGTTATACAAGGGTTATTTTTAGGCTTAGCATCTTTCATATAACATACATGCTTTACCATCCGCCTTATATTCCTCCTGGCATGTAGGACAGTGAATTACGTCACACTTGTGCTTAAATTTTCCCCAATTATCCATTGTGTGAAACATACCACATTCACAGATTCTCATTTTCCTGCACGTGCCAATTGATTTATGGAAATCAAAACAGCTATTATTGAAAAATGTACGTCTACACACATCACAGTCTCTCTTCTCAGCTTCAACTACACGGCTTTCACATTTGGTGCTTTTACACTGCTCACATACCATGTGACATTCTTTACAATGCCGCACATATCATCGCAAACTCGAGGCACCCTTACACAAATCATGATGTCTCCCATATTTTCGACTTTTGTCATAACTCGCGTAAAGCCACCATATATTACGGATGGGGAGATACGTTGTCCCTGACAATCCTAAAATAAGTAGGGGTCTTGTACGATCTCTCACACAGCTTTTAAAAACATACACAGTCCTACGACGATCATCCAACCCAAATACAACTATGCGGACATTCATTTCCTGTTCTACCCTTCTCAGCTCTTCAGGCCCCATATTACAGTCAAATTCAAGTTCACAGTCTACAGCTAGTTTACGGGCACGTTCCACGACCGTAGGCAGCCAAATTTTTTGAGCCCGTGTATTTTGTACAGTAAACATGTTAGCCAAGACTACTGCTATAAAGCCGCAACCACGATCGACGTTTATATGCCGTCTATAAATAGCTTGAGAATTGAGGTTAAGAGTATACGGTATGGCACTATGACCCGCAACAGGAATACACGGTAATATTTACCGTGAAGTTGTCCATATTAAAGGCTATACTACTTTGGGCGGCTTGCATTATACGTCCTATATATATTCTACATCTTCAGCCGCCAAACGTCTAAATGGCACTATCACCCAATAATCGTCTACATCACCGTCATCTGACCCGAATCCAAAGGACAGACTCGTCCTGACTTCACGCTCGTAGCGATTCTGAAGAGCAAACTCTATAATACGCTGTACAACCCGGCGTAGCCCGCGCTCTCAATTCCATTGCTATACATGGCTCTAGGGTCGACCCTGACTCTATACCGATTTCTAGTCAAGGCTGGGGTGGGGGCTGCGGATCGCACCAATTCGAGCGTTATAGCATCCTCAACAGAAGGGGGGCGGTGGATGAATTAGGGGTATATTAGCGGAAGGTGCTGCTGGGGGGCCTGTTGCGTAGGAGGTTGATGTTGGGGCTCTATTATTGTAGACTTAACAGAACGGGGGGCGGCGGATGAATAAGGGGTATATTAGCGGGAGGTGCTGCTGGGGGGCTTGTTGCGTAAGAGGTTGAGGGTTGGGGATCTATTACTGCAACAGGCGCGTATTTCGGGCGCTTTATACCTGACGTGGGGTTCTCATACCTCCGCTTTGGACGTGCTACCGGTATCGCTGGTGAGGGTTCGTTGGCAGGGGAGGAGATCACAACTACACTGTCGTCGAGGTCATCCGTAATGTTAATGATGGGATGCTCTACCTCATCGTCATTCACGGTTCTGTGGGAGAAGAAAAAAATATAAGGAACAGCACTCAAAATTTGTATATTTTGTAAATGACCCACTTAGGAGTGTGACGTGTTAGAAATGGACTCTGTAGAAAAATTCAGATTCACGAGTCCATCCACATGTATTATATCTGGACCTACAGGATGTGGTAAAACTGTGTTTATGCTTAAAATCATTAAAAAAAAGGGAGATGTTCTCGAAATTTGTGCATAAAGTTATATGGTGCTATTCGACGTATCAATCAGTGTTCAACGAGTACCAAGATGATATTTTGTTCCACAAAGGCGTATATGACGTTAATTCGTTAAAGGGAAATGAACATACAATCATTGTAATTGACGATCTCATGTTGGAGATGGATAAAACGTTTGCCGAGACATTTACAGTATTCCCCACCATCTTAACATAAGCGTGTTTTCATCAATCAGAATCTATTTTTCAAAAATAGATACATGCGCGATGTGTCGTTAAATACGCAATATCTAGTCTTATTCGCGCAACGTAGAGATGTATCACAAATTGGGGTATTAGCCAATCAAATGTTCCCGAATCAGCGTAAGGAGTTTTTGGAAGTTTATAAAGAAGCTACAAGCACGCGTTACGGATATTTGCTTTGCGACCTTCATCGCGAAACACGTTTAGAGTGCTTCTGCGAACGAATATATTTCCAAACGAGCCTGAAACGGTGTATATTCCAGAATGACAAAGAGACTAAAGAAATACCGTGAATTAATAAAAATCTATCATCGACTGCCCCGGGCAATGCAGCAGATGTTTATTAAAAATATCGATGCCGACTTTTTAAAATGCATCTGTGAAATCTGTCTTAACGTTATAAATTGCAATGTATCAATGAAAACCCATCAGAAGGCTCGCCTACGCCGCTACAAGAACATAATACGTGCACTCGCTCGTAAAAGTCAAACTGTAGCGAAGAAAAAACGAATTATTGTACAAACAGGAGGGTCATTTCTCCCCATCTTATTTTCAGTTTTGGGTCCTTTACTGACTAGATTAATATAATGAAGAAAGTGGTAGTGATTCCCAAGGTGTACGCTTCACTGCAAAGGAATCCAGACACGGATCTAGATCCCCGTAAAAGCAGACTTAAAAGAACGGAAAGCGAATTTGCTAGCTCTATTAAACAGTGAAAAAACACCTGATGAGAAAAGAATCTTATACCAAGAAGCTCTGCAGAAATTTCTTCACGAGTACGAAAATTATAAGAGCCCTACAGAGATTCCTGTGGTTATTAGGCACAGCACGGGGGACGATGGACATGGCGACATAGGATCTGAGCCCGACGATACAGCTGACCAACCAAAAAGATTAGCCACACAACATATCGAACATGTATTAAAAAGCACCCTCCCACATACATTGAGGAGTAAAGGCTTAAGTCTTTATAATCTATTGAATGAGGATCCAGCCATACAATGGACCGATACAGGCGAGATCATTGTGGAAGGATCAAAGGTACAGGGATCGAATATCGTAGACATTGTCCATGATCTGGTGAGAAAGTGGGATAGGCCATCACCATCAGGATGGAAGCATATTAAAGCAAGACTACAACAAATAAATGTCCCTAAAACGTTGATAGGAAATCTGAACAGGTTAAAAGACTTGGAACATGCAACGCATGTGACACAATTGAAGACGCCGTCACCCCCGACGGTAACACCTTTGAAGAGGAGCAAGAAGAGGTTAAACCAACCCTACCCACGTGCCTCTAAAATACGCAAATGGCTAACGTATTAACTAAACGCTATTATGACGTTTCTAACATCCTCTTACGGCGGCGTAGATAGACTGTACAGAAGTGTTTACGGAGTAGGAAAAAAAGATGTTGAAAGATTTTTGAGGGAGCAGGACGCTTATCGCTTCATAAGCCTGTGAGAAAAAGGTTTAAAACAGCCAAGACAACGGCTTCCTCGATTGACTCTATTTGGCAAGCAGATTTAACAGACATGCAAAGTATTCTGTGTATAACGATGGTTACCGCTACATTCTATTCATAATAGACGTATTCTCTAGATATCTGTGGCTAGTTCCTCTGAAAAATAAATCACCTGAAACAGTTGCTAAAGCCACCAAAACGCTAATGTTAAAAGAAAACAGGGTTCCTGGCTATTTTTGTACGGATATGGGGAAGGAATTTATAGGCCGTGCTTTTCAGAACATGTTGACAGAGTTTAATATCAGCTATTACACAACCAATTCTATACATAAGGCTTCTTTAGCTGAAAGAGTTCAGCGCACCATAAAGGACGCATGCACCGTTATTTTACACATAAAAAACATACAGATTTCTAGACATTCTGGAATCATTGGCATCATCCTACAAACGCTCATACCATCGCACGATTGGGACAACACCTAACGAAGTTTTAGAAAGAGGTACGCTCCCGAGAAGAGATGGATCACCACCACCACCACCACACTCTGCGCGCTTCAAAATCAATGATTATGTAAGGCTGTCGCGTTCGGGGAATAAATTCGCAAAGGGTTTTGAGCAAGGATGGACACGCGAGATTTTTAAAGTTAGGGCTGTGAGACCTAAAGGTGAGATAATGATGTATTACATTGAAGATTTGAATGGGGAAGAAATCTCAGGAGGTTTTTACCGCGAGGAGTTGCAGAAAGTTGCGTTTGATTAGAAAAAAATGTGTTTAAAATTGAGAAAATTTTAGGAAGCAAAGGTTCAGGAAAGAGAAAAATGTACCTGGTGAAATGGCTAGGGTACCAGAAAGCTTCAACACCTATATAAAAGCTGATGCAATAATGAAGCTTAAATAGTATGCAACATGGCTCCTAACCATTTCTACGTCACACTCCCGTCCTCCTCGTCCCTGTCTGTACACTCTAACAACACACTAGCCAACTTTGTAACAGAGCTCCACAAGCACATTGAATTGGGTCGTGATTCGTATGAGTTGGGGATATGCGAAATTCAGCTGGACACCATCTTTTAAATATTGAACATAAAGAAACCGTTTTACGATTCTTAGAGACATTGACGAGTGTGAAAAAGCTGGGGTAGCTATGGATGAAACTATACGTATCGCTCGGACTAAGGTTGCACGGTATTACAGTACTGAAGTAAGACTAGGACCGGGTCAATATGGTTCGGCCGAGGATGTTGTGAGAGGCTTAAACGTAAGTTTAAGAAACTCAAACCTTACGAATGATTTAGTATACGAAATCGTAAACAACCCTGCACATACACTAATCCAAAATCAAAGACTAACAGACGTATTAAAGACCATAGAAAGTTCCAAATTCTAACCAATGGCCGATATAGCGCAGCTTTCCAGACACATTTCACGAGACACAGCATGACTTGTCCAGATTAATGTATCAATTGAAGATGGAGAAATTGGCTGAAGAGGGGTGCCAGATACCTTGGAAGGAAATCACTACAATCAGGTATTAACACTGCAGAAGACATATTGGCCGGGGCTAAACCTAAAGAGGCTCTAAAAAACATTTAAAGCGTACACGGGACGAAATCATCAAAGATGCAAAGAGAAAAATGCGTGGTGGCGGGAAGAAGAAGAAGAAGCGGGCTGCCCGGAAGAAGAAGGGGTCACGTGGTATTAAACGTAAAAGGCTATCAAAAAAGAAGTGCTGTAAGCGAATGAAACCTATGGTTGACCACTTTTTTGACTGATATAAGCTAAGGACATTGATCTCATGAATCATAGTTTGTTTACCACTTGTCGAGAGAGGAGTCACTATTTCGCCATGGCACGCTTCATCCACCCTTGTAGTTCACAATGCTGTAAATCGGAGCTGTCCCTTTTTGAGCTACCTCCAACCCAAGTTTCTATTGAACACAGTGACTTTATTACAATTAACCCTTTAAACACAATTAGTTCCCCGAGTGCACCTATAGAATTCGTGATACCCAGCTCAGGTCCTTACTTTTTTGATCCAAGCTGTGTGCACATGTACGCTAAGCTACGTATAGCCCATTCTGATGGAACGGTCTGCGATGACAAATATGCTGTATACCCTGAAACAAACTTTCTGCACTCCATATTCAACCAGTGTGACGTATATTTAAATCAGACCAACATATCGGCAGGCACGGGGTACTATCATCTACGAGCCTATCTGGAAAATGTCCTCAACTTTTCCAAAGAAGCGAAGGCTACCTTTTAAGTGCCGAGGGATATTATCAAACTAAAGATGAAGTAGTATAAAGAACAAATTTAAAAATTCTAAAAAGAAAATATACGAGTGTTTTGGACGGTTGCACACAGATTTCACTTTCCAGGAGAAGTTGCTTGTCAACGGGGTGGATATGAAAATAAAGCTCACCCGCACGAGTCCTGAGATCTGCTTAAATCTGGATGCTGATCAAGAGGAGGGTGCAAAGCCCGTTGTGGTTCACATTATGGACACATACCTCCGCGTACGGCGAGTGAAATTAAGTTCACCAAAACAACTAGAAATTGAGAAAAATTTACTAAACGCTACAGTGAAATATCCTATTAACAGAGTGCAAATCAAACTATATACGGTTCCTGCAGGGTTGGCATCGAAGCAGATAGAAAACATTGCCCTGGGAAATCTTCCTAAAAGGATATTAATCGGTATGCAGGACCATGCTTCGGTGAATGGAAAATATAAAAAGAGTGCCTTTAAATTCGAGAATTTCGGACTTAAAAATATAACTCTATACGTTAATGGCACTGCTTTGGGTGGAACAATGGGTACGGACTATTCATCAGACGCTGTGTTACCTCTTTGTGCCAGAGCCTATAGTAATCTGACCCATATTGCAGGTGATTGTGATGGGCTTGGTAATGGGGTAATGCAGGAAGAATTCATTGATCAATTTAACCTTTATCCGTTTGACATTACACCTGACTTATCTGCTAGCGTAAATACCCATTTAACCCCACAGCAGAGCGGAAACATCTCAGTGCGGCTGGAATTCGCCAAGCCTATAGACGCTCCTATTAGTGTACTAGTATATCTCGAATCGCAAGCCCTAATAGAAGTAGATAGATTTAGGAGCGTTATCACTGACTTTTAAAATGGATGCTAATACACTTCAGAAAGTAATGGAGCGAGTCACACGTTCCAAATTTATCGGCGTGTTTGCGAAGAATGAAACATTGAGTTTGCCAAGTACGCGAGAATGCGGTAGTCTTATTGTGAACACAGATGTCATCGGTAATGAAGGGATTCACTGGATCGCTGTCTATTTTAAAAATAGACAGCGCCTGTACTATTTTGATTCACTCGGTACTCAACCCTGGAGTGACCCTATTATTGTAAAATTTCTCGCTCAGTTACATATTCCCGAAGTTGTATGGAACCCATTTCGCATACAAGGATATTTTAGTAATGTTTGCGGAATGTACTGCGTCTCATTTCTCACGCATATGTCATGTGATAAAGAATTTATAAATTTTTAAAATTTATTTGACCGGTGTCACACTCGCCGAAACGATGAAATGGTATGCAGACAGATAAAAATCCGTTTTCCAATTGTACGTACTCGTTGTATAGTATAATGTTTTTGTTCGTATATTTGTAACGATATATTCTGTAGTTGGTTATTGTACTGATTTCTTTCATTTAATAAATTTATGAAAATATATTGTGTCTTCTTACCCCAAAAAGATCGAAAAACACTTACATTTTTTCGGTGTGACATTGCTGACTGATCAGTATATCCTCCGTGTTCATGACACGAGATTCTTCAAAAGATTGTATAACACGTGTCAAATCCTCATCGGACCTTAAAGGAATAATGTTCATTCTTTTAAAACATTTACAGAGTATACAGGCAGATCCCCATTATGTTAAGGTATCTTTGGTTCATTTAATAGGAATAATATTGATTACCATAAAAAATTTCGATTTTAGCATAATGGGTATAAGAGGTAAAACCAAATAACATTGATTGCCATAAAAAAAATTTCGATTTAGTCACTTACATTTCTATGGTAGTCCCTTGCGTCGGATTGTAAGGAGCGTCACTGCAAATATCTTCAACGGTTTGCGTTGGAAATAATTCATCACGGTCAATCGCGTTAAAAAGACTAATTGCGGTTAATGCTGCAGTGTCATTTTCTTCATACAAATTTGGGGAGACGTACAGGTCCATGGTGGAGGGAATGATTATTCACTGACGCGAAAATAGCTACTGTTACTCCAAACTGAAAAATATCCCCTTTTATATGTACAATCGCCAAGCTCCGCCCCAAAAGACCAGATGTTCGTAGTGATTGGCTGCCGGTGTAGCTGGGTGGAGCTATGATGTGTACCAATCCGCTATAACGGGTCCGGACGAGTAACATATATATAAAATCGTGTTTCTTGGGAATAAATTATAGACACTTACATTTCTATGGTAGTCCCTTATATTATATTTTTATTTTTACTTACAAGTTATTAGTAATGTTTTCACAAATTCTTGTGTTAACATTATTTCAATTGTTAACTTATTTTATAATAAAGAAATTATAAATATAGCCTAATTATATTTTAAAAAAAGCATTCAGTTTCCATGTTAAACTATGGGTCTAAGGCGGAGTGAAAACCTTTCTAATTCGGCGAGAAATTGCACAAGGGTGCAACGAAAATTATTTGGTGATTCTTATAGAACTTTTGATACTGATTCCAAATATGGTTTCAGATTTTTTCTATCACCCATAGTTTTCGAGAAAATAATATTTTCATTTACTCAGAGTTTCCCGCATCATTAGTCACTAATGTAATCGAGAGGATATAAAGAAATAGAGCCTAATTATATTTTTAAAAAAGCATTCAGTTTCCACGTTAAACTGTGGGTCTAAGGCGGAGTGAAAACCTTTCTAATTCGGCGAGAAATTGCACTAGGGTGCAACGAAAATTATTTATTGATTCTTATAGAACTTTTGATACTGATTCCAAATATGGTTTCAGAATTTTTCTATCACCCATACTTTCGAGAAAATAATATTTTCATTTACTCAGAGTTTCTTGCATCATTAGTCACTAATGTAATCGAGAGGATATAAAGAAATAGAGCCTAATTATATTTTTAAAAAAGCATTCAGTTTCCACGTTAAACTGTGGGTCTAAGGCGGAGTGAAAACCTTTCTAATTCGGCGAGAAATTGCACTAGGGTGCAACGAAAATTATTTGGTGATTCTTATAGAACTTTTGATACTGATTCCAAATATGGTTTCAGAATTTTTCTATCACCCATAGTTTTCGAGAAAATAATATTTCCATTTACTCAGAGTTTCCCTTGCTAATAACTCTCAGTAGCCGAATGACGTCACAAGTCGTACCTTTTCATTATAAATGGAGTAAAGCATTTAATTTTAAGAATGGTTTAATAGATTTTTTATATGATGGGCAGAAAGGAAAAATATGAGCATATGTTCCTCTCAAATAGTGCGCCGGAGTGTGAAGATGTTTAGTAAAACATAAAATGTTCCTAGTTCTTATCCTGAGGTAAAATGTCTGGTGCGTAGGCTGGTAGTGATGAAATTAATTCTTGTACCGGAAAAACAAATATGTACAACAATTCGGTACGACTCGCGGATCATACGAACAAGCCCATTCACGTATCATCGAGTCAGCCGCCCGTCGAACCGTTCCTGCCTACCTGCGTGCCTCACACGGCTCATAGTTATCTCAGAGCTTGAACCGAGTGGATGTGCGCTCCTCGAATACGATGGAACTTCCTTTGAGCAGCATTCTCAACGCCTCGTACGATGTGTCCGTGACGAAATCGTTGCGCGTGTTCAGGCGTAATTCCGGTACCATTAGCTATGTACTGGAAACGGAATGTAGACAAACAAACAAACGGGTTTATTTAAGTGTCGAGGAGATGAATAGAATCTTCGTGATAGTTGAGAAGTGGAGTGAAGATCGTTATAAAATACCTGCTAACGTAGGTACAAGAAGAGAGCAGATTAGTGACGCACCCTCATACGCCGTTGTATGTACGTTGTGTATAAATAACGATCGGCCGTGCATTGATATACGGCTGATGTGGAAGAATGCTTCTGATAATAACGCTCTTGTTCCTACGCGAAACCGTTTCATCCTCGACAGAATGTTTGAAATCGAGCTGAAACCTATATTAGACGCGCGTGTTACGGACATGCTTTATTTTGATACAGTACTTGAATACGCCTACACCGCTCTGCTCGATGGGTTTACCGAGTGTAGGGCTGGTGAGAATGGTCTAGTGCTGGACGTTTATTTAAAAAGTTTAGACTCTTTGAAATACCATGAACTTTGGTACAAAGCAATTGATCGGTACAAGGCTGAGCTCACCTACACCGTTCACCCTGAAGAACTATTTCTTTATATAACGCGCAGTTGTCGTAACGATTTAGAAGATTATTTCAATTGCCGCTATGTTGAGTGAGTTCACGATTGAAAAGCTCGAGTCGGTAGAAATAAACCCTCGATTGGAAAAGCGTGCTTATAAACTTGTGTTTAATAATGTAGCTAACGATGAACTCTTTGTGCGTGCTTTGATTGTATTCTAGACGTATTTAAAGATGACTTACCAACCGGTTGTAAAGTGGGAACAAAAATAGTACTGAACGATATGAAAGCCCTTCATATCGAATACAGGTTTCCCTATACTTTAAGCGGTGAAATATTATTAAGCCGCATATACTGCGTAATGCAGAGCAAAAATGATGTAATTGTAAACTCGATTAAGACCGAGTTTAGTATTTTGAAAAAAAAGTGAAATGTATTTATATATTTTGCTTGATATTTCTCCTGTACTGTTATGATTATATGCATATTTCTATTATTATTGAAATGTATTTATATATTTTACGTGATATTTCTCCTGTACTGTTATGATTATATACATATTTCTATTATTATTGAAATGTATTTATATATTTTGCGTGATATTTCCCCTGTACTGTTATGATTATATGCATATTTCTATTATTATTGAAATGTATTTATATATTTTGCGTGATATTTCCCCTGTACTGTTATGATTATATGCATATTTCTATTATTATTGAAATGTATTTTATTTCTATTTGAAATGTATATTTATTTTATATATATCACCATAATTGCGTGTATATATTTCCTGTACTGTTATGATTATATGCATATTCCTCAATTATTATTGAAATGTAATTATATTTATTTTCTCTATATTTATAATAAACAGAATGACGCAATGTTGTTTTACTTAATTATATCATGTTACGCCTTCTAAACCTACTACCGGTATTCTAAACCAACTTTTAAGAAATATAATAATGTATACAATGGTATCGCTAAAAAGCGGTATCTGGCAACTCAAGCCATTTACGCCTTCTAAGCCAACTGACTGATTAGGAGTCTATAATAATGTATACAATGGTATCGCTAAAAAGTGGCATCTGGCAACTCAGTCATCGATTAGAATTAAATGAATACATGGCGCTATCTGGCAACTCAAGCCATTTACGCCTTCTAAGCCAACTGGCTGATTAGGAGTCTATAATAATGTATACAATTGTATCGCTAAAAAGTGGTATCTGGCAACTCAGTCTTCGATTAGAATTAAATGAATACATGGCGCTATCTGGCAACTCAAGCCATTTACGCCTTCTAAGCCAACTGGCTGATTAGGAGCCTATAAAACAACGCCTACTCGGCTGAAGTCTTAATATGCACTTGGCTCCTGCCAGGTGAACACCTCTCCTCCTTTCTCTCCTTTCTGGCCCTTTGGGGGGAATAGCTTGGGGGAGAACTCCACCTCCAAGTTGCATGCCCCTTGCAACCCGGTTGGCAATAAAGGGCCCTTTGGGTATTTTTTTCTTTTTTCTTTTTTTTTCTTTTTTTTCCTTTTTTTCTGTTTTTTCTTTTTTTCTTTTGCACACCCCCACCCCCTTTGCAACAATACGTAATCACTTGCAACATTCTTGCACTCTACCCTTTTGCGGCTATACTACTGGGCTATCTTCAGAAGAACTTAGTCAGTAAAGTCGATAAGTTATAAAAGAAAAATCGATAATTTTAGTATCAGAGAAAGTATCAGAGTATTATAGAAAGAGAAGAATTAGCAACCGTCGACCCTATAGCGAGAGAAAAGAATTAGAATGTTATAGAAGAAATATCCGCTGCTGCCTCCCAACCAGAACCCCCGTCGATTCGAACCACCCAGGGCCATAGATAGATAGATAGATAGATAGATATATGAATTAAAGATCCACAAAAAACAGTTAAAATATATTTAAAACTATGCCTCCCTTATGAAAAAATCCCAGTGCATCTAAAGTGCATCAAGGTCACGCGGCAAATTAGATTGTTCATAATCTGTTTTGTTTCTATGCATAATGAAATATAAACGTATAAAAGAAGTTGGATTATTTGTTAGGTTTCATATTCATATTTTCATTGAAATTACATTTTTGTTCAACATATAAAATAAAGGGTTTCTTTCAAAATTCCAAGGCAGATGCCCAATAAACAAATTACGGTGCTACTGTAGTATGCGGTCAGTAGTATACCCGCAAAGGGTAGAGTGCAAGAATGTTGCAAGTGATTACGTAATGTTGCAAAGGGGGGTGGGGGGTGTTGCGAAAAAAAGAAAAAGAAAGAAAAAAAGGAAAAAAAATCCCCCAAAGGGGGGATGCTGCAGGTGCAACAAGGAAAACTTGGAGGCGGCGTTATCCCCAAGACAAAGGAGAGAAAGGAGGAGAGGTGTTCACCTGGCAGAAGCCAAGTGCATATTAAGACTTCAGCCGAGTAGGCGTTGTTTTATAGGCTCCTAATCAGCCAGCTGGCTTAGAAGGCGTAAATGGCTTGAGTTGCCAGATAGCGCCATGTATTCATTTAATTCTAATCGAAGACTGAGTTGCCGATACCACTTTTTAGCGATACCATTGTATACATTATTATAGACTCCTAATCAGCCACTTGGCTTAGAAGGCGTAAATGGCTTGAGTTGCCAGATACCACTTTTTAGCGATACCATTGTATACATTATTATATTTCTTAAAAGTTGGTTTAGAATAACGGTAGTAGGTTTAGAAGGCGTAACATGATATAATTAAGTAAAACAACATTGCATCATTCTGTTTATTATAAATATATAGAAAATAAATATACATTTCAATTGAGGAATATGCATATAATCATAACAGTACAGGAAATATACACACAATTATGGATATATATAAAATAAATATACATTTCAAATAGAAATAAATATACATTTCAATAATAATAGAAATATGCATATAAACTTAACAGTACAGGGGAAATATCACGCAAAATATATAAAAATACATTTCAATAATAATAGAAAATACGCATATAACAGTACAGGGGAAATATCACGCAAAATATATAAATACAATTCAATAATAATAGAAATATGCATATAATCAGTACAGGAGAAATATCAAGCAAAATATATAAATACATTTCACTTTTTTTCAAAATACTAAACTCGGTCTTAATCGAGTTTACAATTACATCATTATTGCTCTGCATTACGCAGTATATGCGGCTTAATAATATTTCACCGCTTAAAGTATAGGGAAACCTGTATTCGATATGAAGGGCTTTCATATCGTTCAGTACTATTTTTGTTCCCACTTTACAACCGGTTGGTAAGTCATCTTTAAATACGTCTAGAATACAATCAAAAGCACGCACAGAGTTCATCGTTAGCTATATTATTAACCTCTTTTGGACGACTGGGTCGAATTTGTACCGTTTCCCATACACACACTCATAACTTAACCCTACAAAAATTTTAGGCGTTAAGAGGTTAAACACAAGTTTATAAGCACGCTTTTCCAATCGAGGGTTTATTTCTACCGACTCGAGCTTTTCAATCGTGAACTCACTCAACATAGCGGCAATTGAAATAATCTTCTAAATCGTTACGACAACTGCGCGTTATATAAAGAAATAGTTCTTCAGGGTGAACGGTGTAGGTGAGCTCAGCCTTGTACCGATCAATTGCTTTGTACCAAAGTTCATGGTATTTCAAAGAGTCTAAACTTTTTAAATAAACATCCAGCACTAGACCATTCTCACCAGCCCTACACTCGGTAAACCCATCGAGCAGAGCGGTGTAGGCGTATTCAAGTACTGTATCAAAATAAAGCATGTCCGTAACACGCGCGTCTAATATAGGTTTCAGCTTGCGGAATCCGACGATTTCAAACATTCTGTCGAGGATGAAACGGTTTCGCGTAGGAACAAGAGCGTTATTATCAGAAGCATTCTTCCACATCAGCCGTATATCAATGCACGGCCGATCGTTATTTATACACAACGTACATACAACGGCGTATGAGGGTGCGTCACTAATCTGCTCTCTTCTTGTACCTACGTTAGCAGGTATTTTATAACGATCTTCACTCCACTTCTCAACTATCACGAAGATTCTATTCATCTCCTCGACACTTAAATAAACCCGTTTGTTTGTTTGTCTACATTCCGTTTCCAGTACATAGCTAATGGTACCGGAATTACGCCTGAACACGCGCAACGATTTCGTCACGGACACATCGTACGAGGCGTTGAGAATGCTGCTCAAAGGAAGTTCCATCGTATTCGAGGAGCGCACGTCCACTCGGTTCAAGCTCTGAGATAACTATGAGCCGTGTGAGGCACGCAGGTAGGCAGGAACGGTTCGACGGGCGGCTGACTCGATGATACGTGAATGGGCTTGTTCGTATGATCCGCGAGTCGTACCGAATTGTTGTACATATTTCCGGTACAAGAATTAATTTCATCACTACCAGCCTACGCACCAGACATTTTACCTCAGGATAAGAACTAGGAACATTTTATGTTTTACTAAACATCTTCACACTCCGGCGCACTATTTGAGAGGAACATATGCTCATATTTTTCCTTTCTGCCCATCAAACGATACTCGTCTCTAAAGTCTGTTAAAAACTCACGCAGGGCACTAGCCACAACCTCACTACGAACCTCATCATGATATACGTTAATATAGTGATAAAAATACTTAAGATTGTCCATGATCACGAGATTCACATTTTCAGTGTAGGGTATGAGTAATCGACATGGTGTAGCATGACGTAATACCGCTTGTCACACCACCCATCCGCAAGACTCATTATCCATACCTGCTGCTTCTCTTCTGCACGCGTTGTTTCTTTTACTTCACGGTGTATGTGAGACTTTATAAAGTTTAGCTCTGCAGTATACTTCAGCACATCGTCTGTGCAACGAAAGCCTTCAACGGTCTCACCAGAACATCCGTAGAGTATTTGTACATCTTGGAACTTCGCACAATCCAATGTGTTTTTAAAAGAGGTATAGGAGGGAGGAATAGGAAGTTTTTCGGTATCCACCACATCCTGACACTTTGCTGAATACCATTTCATAAACGTTGTACAAGCAATATTAAAGGTAGCCATTTGAATACACGTCTGATCTGAATACACGTCTGATCTCTCGGGCTTACTGCAGTCGACTGACCACGCAGGGACTCCCAGATAGTAGCATGACTCACGGTCCTACAGTGGGCGGAGCTTAGAACTTTCACCTGCGCGCGCGCACACACACACACACACACACACACACAAAGGAGAAAGTGAAACGCTAATTGAAACATGATTTATTTAATAAACGAGATATTCAAGTTATATATATTTACAAATACGATTTAATAAACGAGATATTCAAGTTTATATATATTTACAAATACGTGTAATAAATCAATAGATACTTTACAAATACGATTTAATAAACGAGATATTCAAGTAATATATATATTTACAAATACGTGTAATAAATCAATAGATACGATTATATACAAGACAAATACGTGTGAGTTAACAATAGAAGCATCAACGTTATGGTATCCAAAGGGTACGGTATCATAGGTACCAGGTAACTGGTAACGTTTCCTATAGGTGTTACGGCACACCTTCGTACCCCTAAGTTCCTTCACGCCCCCCAGCTTCTGCGCCCGAAAATTGTGGGTGCCTACAATTAGTTGGGGAGGTTGTTCGCCCTCATCATCGTCCAAACATACTAGATCCTTCAACGATTCAAAGTTAACAACCCGCCGATTCGCATGGTTGAGCGTAATACCCTTTGCCTTCACGATATATTTCATTTCCTCCCCCACCCTGACCCGTACCCCATAAGTCTTAGGTCCTGTTGAGACAAAAGAGTCGGCGTAAGCGTTGTCCCCATACTCGTCCTTGATCTCATCAGTGAGCTCGCCGAGGAACTCCCCAATAGCGGGCATGTATTCACCCTCCCTCTCTGTGAATATCACGCAACCCTGAGGTATCTGTGGCAAATTCAGTGTGTTGTACTTTATTATGTAAGTATTACCTACATTCACGATCTCCATGACCTCTTTATCGGGAGCATTGGCATAATCCCAGACATCGCTATAACTTTGTGCCAAATGAATGCTCCCTCTGCCGGTATTCTGCGCAAATTTTCCCCATAGACTGTTTAGACACAACTTTGCACTAAAGCGCTTGCCAGGATTCTTTACAATTTGGACACGATCAAGTTGTATACCTTCGCGGTCGCGGTAACGTTGAATATAGGCAGACTTTTCATCTTCGGTATCAACTCCTCGCGGATACCCTGATGCCTCAACCTTATCCTTCAAAAAGGCGTTTATATATGGTGTGAAAAGGTTGGGTAGCTTCTGAAACCTCCACACCTCATGTATCTTCAGTATTCTATAACCATGGCGTACGGCTAGGGCCAGCTCAGGACTTGTATATACGCCTCTGATCTTACGCTGGTGGGGTATATGGTTACATCGCCGTTATCCTCTTCCGCGCACTTCACGCACAGGGGAAACATGAGCTTGTCGTCGATAACGACAGGTAAGATCGGCATCCATAAATTGCGTGGGGGGAGTACGTCTACGAAAGAGAGCCCAAAGTAACGATCATTCAAATTTTTTGAAAATTCATTGATGGAGGGTAGGCTAGGTCCCACCAGTTTCTCAGGAGCGCCCACGGGGTACGGATTGCTCTTCATCACGTATGGGTATAAAGAACAGAAATCGTAGTAATGGAGCTTCACGCCCTCCGTAGGTGGAAAGTATAGTCTGAAAGGATTTGTACGTCCTCCAAACAAGCTATCACCACATTTGAGAGGATCCAGCACCATTGAACGCTTGATCGTGTTTATTTCCTCACGGTACACCTCGTCTGTCTCCATCCGTGCATCATATTCATGCTCCCACAAGACTTTGTGAGTGAACTGTGATCCTATAAGTTGATCGCGGGTGCGGGTCGATGCAAGACAGTCGGCAGGAGACCTACCGTGGATATCTCCGGCGATTCCGCACTCAGGACGGGGGCATCCATGCCACCAGCAACCGTTAAAGGAGTACACAGTCTTCACACCAGTGACACGGTTTTCACTTAACCCATCAACCCAAAAAACACGTCCATTAATCTTAATGGGTACTTCACCCTGTTGCGGGCGTGCTTTATGTATACACCTGTCTGTTGCTGTAGGTGTATGAGCCAGTAAATAGCCTTGTGCCGTAACTGCGGGGGTTGTTTCGGTGAATAATGGCTAAGGTGTCTTTAGGCATGAAGTTATTCTTGAACACCGTAAAACATAATGATGCGATGGTGGTTGCGACTTGCAGTGGATCGCATTTGAAACGGGCTATGTACATCCTTCTAAAGGCCTGGAAACATACTCTAAGCACGCGCACATCATTCACGCAATAACGCTCACATTCATCAGCTATATTATAAGGGTTACTTTCATTAAAACTGTCGTAGTATCGATCAAAGTCTTCACGTTCATCCATACAGTCAAAATAATGTTTGGGAGGTGGTGGGCCTACGTAGTTTAAAGTCTCGCTGGTGAGGAAAGTGTAAGGGAAGTATCCTTTGGAAACTTCAGCTGCTACTCCCATCACCTTGGGTAGCTTTGCTAATTTACAAGGTGTGAATAATAAAGTATCTTTAAATTGTACATTGCCTCTTATCTGCATCTGTATTAATTTGTTGCCTCTTTTCAATGGATCACCTGTAAATATCTCAGAGGATTCGTGTTCAAGCAACTCCTTATAAAGGAACTGCGTGTCAAACTTTGCCCCGTTATGGGCGAGAATATACACAGTCATTTTTTTGAACTTGTCGGCTAACTTGACAATATAGGATACAAATAGTTTCACAGGACTATCGCGGACATTCGTTTTAAAAACGTTTGTCCGTTTACCACATTTGGGGCACTCGTCACATTCGATACCCATACACTCATCACAGATGGTCTGGCTCACAAGTAAATGTGGAATTACCTCTTTGGTTTCAGCGTTCGTATATGTTTCTATATCGTAGTACACAGTTATACAAGGGTTATTTTTAGGCTTAGCATCTTTCATATAACATACATGCTTTACTCCATCCGCCTTATATTCCTCCTGGCATGTAGGACAGTGAATTACGTCACACTTGTGCTTAAATTTTCCCCAATTATCCATTGTGTGAAACATACCACATTCACAGATTCTCATTTTCCTGCACGTGCCAATTGATTTATGGAAATCAAAACAGCTATTATTGAAAAATGTGCGTCTACACACATCACAGTCTCTCTTCTCAGCGTCAACTACACGGCTTTCACATTTGGTGCTTTTACACTGCTCACATACCATGTGACATTCTTTACAATGTCCGCACATATCATCGCAAACTCGAGGCACCCTTACACAAATCATGATGTCTCCCATATTTTCGACTTTTGTCATAACTCGCGTAAAGCCACCATATATTACGGATGGGGAGATACGTTGTCCCTGACAATCCTAAAATAAGTAGGGGTCTTGTACGATCTCTCACACAGCTTTTAAAAACATACACAGTCCTACGACGATCATCCAACCCAAATACAACTATGCGGACATTCATTTCCTGTTCTACCCTTCTCAGCTCTTCAGGCCCATATTACAGTCAAATTCAAGTTCACAGTCTACAGCTAGTTTACGGGCACGTTCCACGACCGTAGGCAGCCAAATTTTTTGAGCCCGTGTATTTTGTACAGTAAACATGTTAGCCAAGACTACTGCTATAAAGCCGCAACCACGATCGACGTTTATATGCCGTCTATAAATAGCTTGAGAATTGAGGTTAAGAGTACGGTATGGCACTATGACCCGCAACACGGAATACACGGTCAATATTTACCGTGAAGTTGTCCATATTAAGGCTATACTACTTTGGGCGGCTTGCATTATACGTCCTTATATATATTCTACATCTTCAGCCGCCAAACGTCTAAATGGCACTATCACCAATAATCGTCTACATCACCGTCATCTGACCCGAATCCAAAGGACAGACTCGTCCTGACTTCACGCTCGTCGCGATTCTGAAGAGCAAACTCTATAATACGCTGTACAACCCGGCGTAGCCCGCGCTCAATTTCCATTGCTATACATGGCTCTAGGGTCGACCCTGACTCTATACCGATTTCTAGTCAAGGCTGGGGTGGGGGCTGCGGATCGCACCAATTCGAGCGTTATAGCATCCTCAACAGAACGGGGGGCGGTGGATGAATTAGGGGGTATATTAGCGGAAGGTGCTGCTGGGGGGCCTGTTGCGTAGGAGGTTGATGGTTGGGGCTCTATTATTGTAGACTTAACAGAACGGGGGCGGCGGATGAATAAGGGGTATATTAGCGGGAGGTGCTGCTGGGGGGCTTGTTGCGTAAGAGGTGAGGGTTGGGGACTATTACTGCAACAGGCGCGTATTTCGGGCGCTTTATACCTGACGTGGGGTTCTCATACCTCCGCTTTGGACGTGCTACCGGTATCGCTGGTGAGGGTTCGTTGGCAGGGGAGGAGATCACAACTACACTGTCGTCGAGGTCATCCGTAATGTTAATGATGCTCTACCTCATCGTCATTCACGGTTCTGTGGGAGAAAAAGCAAAATATAAGGAACAGCACTCAAAATTTGTAATATTTTGTAAATGACCACTTAGGAGTGTGACGTGTTAGAAATGGACTCTGTAGAAAAATTCAGATTCACGAGTCCATCCACATGTATTATATCTGGACCTACAGGATGTGGTAAAACTGTGTTTATGCTTAAAATCATTAAAAAAAGGGAGATGTTCTCGAAATTTGTGCATAAAGTTATATGGTGCTATTCGACGTATCAATCAGTGTTCAACGAGTACCAAGATGATATTTTGTTCCACAAAGGCGTATATGACGTTAATTCGTTAAAGGGAAATGAACATACAATCATTGTAATTGACGATCTCATGTTGGAGATGGATAAAACGTTTGCCGAGACATTTACAGTATTCCCCACCATCTTAACATAAGCGTGTTTTCATCAATCAGAATCTATTTTTCAAAAATAGATACATGCGCGATGTGTCGTTAAATACGCAATATCTAGTCTTATTCGCGCAACGTAGAGATGTATCACAAATTGGGGTATTAGCCAATCAAATGTTCCCGAATCAGCGTAAGGAGTTTTTGGAAGTTTATAAAGAAGCTACAAGCACGCGTTACGGATATTTGCTTTGCGACCTTCATCCGCGAAACACGTTTAGAGTGCTTCTGTGAACGAATATATTTCCAAACGAGCCTGAAACGGTGTATATTCCAGAATGACAAAGAGACTAAAGAAATACCGTGAATTAATAAAAATCTATCATCGACTGCCCCGGGCAATGCAGCAGATGTTTATTAAAAATATCGATGCCGACTTTTTAAAATGCATCTGTGAAATCTGTCTCAACGTTATAAATTGCCATGTATCAATGAAAACCCATCAGAAGGCTCGCCTACGCCGCTACAAGAACATAATACATGCACTCGCTCGTAAAAGTCAAACTGTAGCGAAGAAAAAACGAATTATTATACAAACAGGAGGGTCATTTCTCCCCATCTTATTTTCAGTTTTGGGTCCTTTACTGACTAGATTAATATAATGAAGAAAGTGGTAGTGATTCCTCACAAGGTGTACGCTTCACTGCAAAGGAATCCAGACACGGATCTAGATCCCCGTAAAAGCAGACTTAAAAGAACGGAAAGCGAATTTCTAGCTCTATTAAACAGTGAAAAAACACCTGATGAGAAAAGAATCTTATACCAAGAAGCTCTGCAGAAATTTCTTCACGAGTACGAAAATTATAAGAGCCCTACAGAGATTCCTGTGGTTATTAGGCACAGCACGGGGGACGATGGACATGGCGACATAGGGTCTGAGCCCGACGATACAGCTGACCAACCAAAAAGATTAGCCACACAACATATCGAACATGTATTAAAAAGCACCCTCCCACATACATTGAGGAGTAAAGGCTTAAGTCTTTATAATCTATTGAATGAGGATCCAGCCATACAATGGACCGATACAGGCGAGATCATTGTGGAAGGATCAAAGGTACAGGGATCGAATATCGTAGACATTGTCCATGATCTGGTGAGAAAGTGGGATAGGCCATCACCATCAGGATGGAAGCATATTAAAGCAAGACTACAACAAATAAATGTCCCTAAAACGTTGATAGGAAATCTGAACAGGTTAAAAGACTTGGAACATGCAACGCATGTGACACAATTGAAGACGCCGTCACCCCCGACGGTAACACCTTTGAAGAGGAGCAAGAAGAGGTTAAACCAACCCTACCCACGTGCCTCTAAAATACGCAAATGGCTAACGTATTAACTAAACGCTATTATGACGTTTCTAACCCATCCTCTTACGGCGGCGTAGATAGACTGTACAGAAGTGTTTACGGAGTAGGAAAAAAAGATGTTGAAAGATTTTTGAGGGAGCAGGACGCTTATTCGCTTCATAAGCCTGTGAGAAAAAGGTTTAAAACAGCCAAGACAACGGCTTCCTCGATTGACTCTATTTGGCAAGCAGATTTAACAGACATGCAAAGGTATTCTGTGTATAACGATGGTTACCGCTACATTCTATTCATAATAGACGTATTCTCTAGATATCTGTGGCTAGTTCCTCTGAAAAATAAATCACCTGAAACAGTTGCTAAAGCCACCAAAACGCTAATGTTAAAAGAAAACAGGGTTCCTGGCTATTTTTGTACGGATATGGGGAAGGAATTTATAGGCCGTGCTTTTCAGAACATGTTGACAGAGTTTAATATCAGCTATTACACAACCAATTCTATACATAAGGCTTCTTTAGCTGAAAGAGTTCAGCGCACCATAAAGGAACGCATGCACCGTTATTTTACACATAAAAACATACAGATTTCTAGACATTCTGGAATCATTGGCATCATCCTACAACCGCTCATACCATCGCACGATTGGGACAACACCTAACGAAGTTTTAGAAAGAGGTACGCTCCCGAGAAGAGATGGATCACCACCACCACCACCACACTCTGCGCGCTTCAAAATCAATGATTATGTAAGGCTGTCGCGTTCGGGGAATAAATTCGCAAAGGGTTTTGAGCAAGGATGGACACGCGAGATTTTTAAAGTTAGGGCTGTGAGACCTAAAGGTGAGATAATGATGTATTACATTGAAGATTTGAATGGGGAAGAAATCTCAGGAGGTTTTTACCGCGAGGAGTTGCAGAAAGTTGCGTTTGATTTAGAAAAAAATGTGTTTAAAATTGAGAAAATTTTAGGAAGCAAAGGTTCAGGAAAGAGAAAAATGTACCTGGTGAAATGGCTAGGGTACCCAGAAAGCTTCAACACCTATATAAAAGCTGATGCAATAATGAAGCTTAAATAGTATGCAACATGGCTCCTAACCATTTCTACGTCACACTCCCGTCCTCCTCGTCCCTGTCTGTACACTCTAACAACACACTAGCCAACTTTGTAACAGAGCTCCACAAGCACATTGAATTGGGTCGTGATTCGTATGAGTTGGGGATATGCGAAATTCAGCTGGACACCATCTTTTTAAATATTGAACATAAAGAAACCGTTTTTACGATTCTTAGAGACATTGACGAGTGTGAAAAAGCTGGGGTAGCTATGGATGAAACTATACGTATCGCTCGGACTAAGGTTGCACGGTATTACAGTACTGAAGTAAGACTAGGACCGGGTCAATATGGTTCGGCCGAGGATGTTGTGAGAGGCTTAAACGTAAGTTTAAGAAACTCAAACCTTACGAATGATTTAGTATACGAAATCGTAAACAACCCTGCACATACACTAATCCTAAAATCAAAGACTAACAGACGTATTAAAGACCATAGAAAGTTCCAAATTCTAACCAATGGCCGATATAGCGCAGCTTTCCAGACACATTTCACGAGACACAGCATGACTTGTCCAGATTAATGTATCAATTGAAGATGGAGAAATTGGCTGAAGAGGGGTGCCAGATACCTTGGAAGGAAATCACTACAATCAGGTATTAACACTGCAGAAGACATATTGGCCGGGGCTAAACCTAAAGAGGCTCTAAAAAAACATTTAAAGCGTACACGGGACGAAATCATCAAAGATGCAAAGAGAAAAATGCGTGGTGGCGGGAAGAAGAAGAAGCGGGCTGCCCGGAAGAAGAAGGGGTCACGTGGTATTAAACGTAAAAGGCTATCAAAAAAGAAGTGCTGTAAGCGAATGAAACCTATGGTTGACCACTTTTTTGACTGATATAAGCTAAGGACATTGATCTCATGAATCATAGTTTGTTTACCACTTGTCGAGAGAGGAGTCACTATTTCGCCATGGCACGCTTCATCCACCCTTGTAGTTCACAATGCTGTAAATCGGAGCTGTCCCTTTTTGAGCTACCTCCAACCCAAGTTTCTATTGAACAGTGACTTTATTACAATTAACCCTTTAAACACAATTAGTTCCCCGAGTGCACCTATAGAATTCGTGATACCCAGCTCAGGTCCTTACTTTTTTGATCCAAGCTGTGTGCACATGTACGCTAAGCTACGTATAGCCCATTCTGATGGAACGGTCTGCGATGACAAATATGCTGTATACCCTGAAACAAACTTTCTGCACTCCATATTCAACCAGTGTGACGTATATTTAAATCAGACCAACATATCGGCAGGCACGGGGTACTATCATCTACGAGCCTATCTGGAAAATGTCCTCAACTTTTCCAAAGAAGCGAAGGCTACCTTTTTAAGTGCCGAGGGATATTATCAAACTAAAGATGAAAGTAGTATAAAGAACAAATTTAAAAATTCTAAAAAGAAAATATACGAGTGTTTTGGACGGTTGCACACAGATTTCACTTTCCAGGAGAAGTTGCTTGTCAACGGGGTGGATATGAAAATAAAGCTCACCCGCACGAGTCCTGAGATCTGCTTAAATCTGGATGCTGATCAAGAGGAGGGTGCAAAGCCCGTTGTGGTTCACATTATGGACACATACCTCCGCGTACGGCGAGTGAAATTAAGTTCACCAAAACAACTAGAAATTGAGAAAAATTTACTAAACGCTACAGTGAAATATCCTATTAACAGAGTGCAAATCAAACTATATACGGTTCCTGCAGGGTTGGCATCGAAGCAGATAGAAAACATTGCCCTGGGAAATCTTCCTAAAAGGATATTAATCGGTATGCAGGACCATGCTTCGGTGAATGGAAAATATAAAAAGAGTGCCTTTAAATTCGAGAATTTCGGACTTAAAATATAACTCTATACGTTAATGGCACTGCTTTGGGTGGAACAATGGGTACGGACTATTCATCAGACGCTGTGTTACCTCTTTGTGCCAGAGCCTATAGTAATCTGACCCATATTGCAGGTGATTGTGATGGGCTTGGTAATGGGGTAATGCAGGAAGAATTCATTGATCAATTTAACCTTTATCCGTTTGACATTACACCTGACTTATCTGCTAGCGTAAATACCCATTTAACCCCACAGCAGAGCGGAAACATCTCAGTGCGGCTGGAATTCGCCAAGCCTATAGACGCTCCTATTAGTGTACTAGTATATCTCGAATCGCAAGCCCTAATAGAAGTAGATAGATTTAGGAGCGTTATCACTGACTTTTAAAATGGATGCTAATACACTTCAGAAAGTAATGGAGCGAGTCACACGTTCCAAATTTATCGGCGTGTTTGCGAAGAATGAAACATTGAGTTTGCCAAGTACGCGAGAATGCGGTAGTCTTATTGTGAACACAGATGTCATCGGTAATGAAGGGATTCACTGGATCGCTGTCTATTTTAAAAATAGACAGCGCCTGTACTATTTTGATTCACTCGGTACTCAACCCTGGAGTGACCCTATTATTGTAAAATTTCTCGCTCAGTTACATATTCCCGAAGTTGTATGGAACCCATTTCGCATACAAGGATATTTTAGTAATGTTTGCGGAATGTACTGCGTCTCATTTCTCACGCATATGTCATGTGATAAAGAATTTATAAATTTTTAAAATTTATTTGACCGGTGTCACACTCGCCGAAACGATGAAATGGTATGCAGACAGATAAAAATCCGTTTTCCAATTGTACGTACTCGTTGTATAGTATAATGTTTTTGTTCGTATATTTGTAACGATATATTCTGTAGTTGGTTATTGTACTGATTTCTTTCATTTAATAAATTTATGAAAATATATTGTGTCTTCTTACCCCAAAAAGATCGAAAAACACTTACATTTTTTCGGTGTGACATTGCTGACTGATCAGTATATCCTCCGTGTTCATGACACGAGATTCTTCAAAAGATTGTATAACACGTGTCAAATCCTCATCGGACCTTAAAGGAATAATGTTCATTCTTTTAAAACATTTACAGAGTATACAGGCAGATCCCCATTATGTTAAGGTATCTTTGGTTCATTTAATAGGAATAATATTGATTACCATAAAAAATTTCGATTTTAGCATAATGGGTATAAGAGGTAAAACCAAATAACATTGATTGCCATAAAAAAAATTTCGATTTAGTCACTTACATTTCTATGGTAGTCCCTTGCGTCGGATTGTAAGGAGCGTCACTGCAAATATCTTCAACGGTTTGCGTTGGAAATAATTCATCACGGTCAATCGCGTTAAAAAGACTAATTGCGGTTAATGCTGCAGTGTCATTTTCTTCATACAAATTTGGGGAGACGTACAGGTCCATGGTGGAGGGAATGATTATTCACTGACGCGAAAATAGCTACTGTTACTCCAAACTGAAAAATATCCCCTTTTATATGTACAATCGCCAAGCTCCGCCCCAAAAGACCAGATGTTCGTAGTGATTGGCTGCCGGTGTAGCTGGGTGGAGCTATGATGTGTACCAATCCGCTATAACGGGTCCGGACGAGTAACATATATATAAAATCGTGTTTCTTGGGAATAAATTATAGACACTTACATTTCTATGGTAGTCCCTTATATTATATTTTTATTTTTACTTACAAGTTATTAGTAATGTTTTCACAAATTCTTGTGTTAACATTATTTCAATTGTTAACTTATTTTATAATAAAGAAATTATAAATATAGCCTAATTATATTTTAAAAAAAGCATTCAGTTTCCATGTTAAACTATGGGTCTAAGGCGGAGTGAAAACCTTTCTAATTCGGCGAGAAATTGCACAAGGGTGCAACGAAAATTATTTGGTGATTCTTATAGAACTTTTGATACTGATTCCAAATATGGTTTCAGATTTTTTCTATCACCCATAGTTTTCGAGAAAATAATATTTTCATTTACTCAGAGTTTCCCGCATCATTAGTCACTAATGTAATCGAGAGGATATAAAGAAATAGAGCCTAATTATATTTTTAAAAAAGCATTCAGTTTCCACGTTAAACTGTGGGTCTAAGGCGGAGTGAAAACCTTTCTAATTCGGCGAGAAATTGCACTAGGGTGCAACGAAAATTATTTATTGATTCTTATAGAACTTTTGATACTGATTCCAAATATGGTTTCAGAATTTTTCTATCACCCATACTTTTCGAGAAAATAATATTTTCATTTACTCAGAGTTTCTTGCATCATTAGTCACTAATGTAATCGAGAGGATATAAAGAAATAGAGCCTAATTATATTTTTAAAAAAGCATTCAGTTTCCACGTTAAACTGTGGGTCTAAGGCGGAGTGAAAACCTTTCTAATTCGGCGAGAAATTGCACTAGGGTGCAACGAAAATTATTTGGTGATTCTTATAGAACTTTTGATACTGATTCCAAATATGGTTTCAGAATTTTTCTATCACCCATAGTTTTCGAGAAAATAATATTTCCATTTACTCAGAGTTTCCCTTGCTAATAACTCTCAGTAGCCGAATGACGTCACAAGTCGTACCTTTTCATTATAAATGGAGTAAAGCATTTAATTTTAAGAATGGTTTAATAGATTTTTTATATGATGGGCAGAAAGGAAAAATATGAGCATATGTTCCTCTCAAATAGTGCGCCGGAGTGTGAAGATGTTTAGTAAAACATAAAATGTTCCTAGTTCTTATCCTGAGGTAAAATGTCTGGTGCGTAGGCTGGTAGTGATGAAATTAATTCTTGTACCGGAAAAACAAATATGTACAACAATTCGGTACGACTCGCGGATCATACGAACAAGCCCATTCACGTATCATCGAGTCAGCCGCCCGTCGAACCGTTCCTGCCTACCTGCGTGCCTCACACGGCTCATAGTTATCTCAGAGCTTGAACCGAGTGGATGTGCGCTCCTCGAATACGATGGAACTTCCTTTGAGCAGCATTCTCAACGCCTCGTACGATGTGTCCGTGACGAAATCGTTGCGCGTGTTCAGGCGTAATTCCGGTACCATTAGCTATGTACTGGAAACGGAATGTAGACAAACAAACAAACGGGTTTATTTAAGTGTCGAGGAGATGAATAGAATCTTCGTGATAGTTGAGAAGTGGAGTGAAGATCGTTATAAAATACCTGCTAACGTAGGTACAAGAAGAGAGCAGATTAGTGACGCACCCTCATACGCCGTTGTATGTACGTTGTGTATAAATAACGATCGGCCGTGCATTGATATACGGCTGATGTGGAAGAATGCTTCTGATAATAACGCTCTTGTTCCTACGCGAAACCGTTTCATCCTCGACAGAATGTTTGAAATCGAGCTGAAACCTATATTAGACGCGCGTGTTACGGACATGCTTTATTTTGATACAGTACTTGAATACGCCTACACCGCTCTGCTCGATGGGTTTACCGAGTGTAGGGCTGGTGAGAATGGTCTAGTGCTGGACGTTTATTTAAAAAGTTTAGACTCTTTGAAATACCATGAACTTTGGTACAAAGCAATTGATCGGTACAAGGCTGAGCTCACCTACACCGTTCACCCTGAAGAACTATTTCTTTATATAACGCGCAGTTGTCGTAACGATTTAGAAGATTATTTCAATTGCCGCTATGTTGAGTGAGTTCACGATTGAAAAGCTCGAGTCGGTAGAAATAAACCCTCGATTGGAAAAGCGTGCTTATAAACTTGTGTTTAATAATGTAGCTAACGATGAACTCTTTGTGCGTGCTTTTGATTGTATTCTAGACGTATTTAAAGATGACTTACCAACCGGTTGTAAAGTGGGAACAAAAATAGTACTGAACGATATGAAAGCCCTTCATATCGAATACAGGTTTCCCTATACTTTAAGCGGTGAAATATTATTAAGCCGCATATACTGCGTAATGCAGAGCAAAAATGATGTAATTGTAAACTCGATTAAGACCGAGTTTAGTATTTTGAAAAAAAAGTGAAATGTATTTATATATTTTGCTTGATATTTCTCCTGTACTGTTATGATTATATGCATATTTCTATTATTATTGAAATGTATTTATATATTTTACGTGATATTTCTCCTGTACTGTTATGATTATATACATATTTCTATTATTATTGAAATGTATTTATATATTTTGCGTGATATTTCCCCTGTACTGTTATGATTATATGCATATTTCTATTATTATTGAAATGTATTTATATATTTTGCGTGATATTTCCCCTGTACTGTTATGATTATATGCATATTTCTATTATTATTGAAATGTATATTTATTTCTATTTGAAATGTATATTTATTTTATATATATCACCATAATTGCGTGTATATATTTCCTGTACTGTTATGATTATATGCATATTCCTCAATTATTATTGAAATGTAATTATATTTATTTTCTCTATATTTATAATAAACAGAATGACGCAATGTTGTTTTACTTAATTATATCATGTTACGCCTTCTAAACCTACTACCGGTATTCTAAACCAACTTTTAAGAAATATAATAATGTATACAATGGTATCGCTAAAAAGCGGTATCTGGCAACTCAAGCCATTTACGCCTTCTAAGCCAACTGACTGATTAGGAGTCTATAATAATGTATACAATGGTATCGCTAAAAAGTGGCATCTGGCAACTCAGTCATCGATTAGAATTAAATGAATACATGGCGCTATCTGGCAACTCAAGCCATTTACGCCTTCTAAGCCAACTGGCTGATTAGGAGTCTATAATAATGTATACAATTGTATCGCTAAAAAGTGGTATCTGGCAACTCAGTCTTCGATTAGAATTAAATGAATACATGGCGCTATCTGGCAACTCAAGCCATTTACGCCTTCTAAGCCAACTGGCTGATTAGGAGCCTATAAAACAACGCCTACTCGGCTGAAGTCTTAATATGCACTTGGCTCCTGCCAGGTGAACACCTCTCCTCCTTTCTCTCCTTTCTGGCCCTTTGGGGGGAATAGCTTGGGGGAGAACTCCACCTCCAAGTTGCATGCCCCTTGCAACCCCGGTTGGCAATAAAGGGCCCTTTGGGTATTTTTTTCTTTTTTCTTTTTTTTTCTTTTTTTTCCTTTTTTTCTGTTTTTTCTTTTTTTCTTTTGCAACACCCCCACCCCCTTTGCAACAATACGTAATCACTTGCAACATTCTTGCACTCTACCCTTTTGCGGCTATACTACTGGGCTATCTTCAGAAGAACTTAGTCAGTAAAGTCGATAAGTTATAAAAGAAAAATCGATAATTTTAGTATCAGAGAAAGTATCAGAGTATTATAGAAAGAGAAGAATTAGCAACCGTCGACCCTATAGCGAGAGAAAAGAATTAGAATGTTATAGAAGAAATATCCGCTGCTGCCTCCCAACCAGAACCCCCGTCGATTCGAACCACCCAGGGCCATAGATAGATAGATAGATAGATAGATATATGAATTAAAGATCCACAAAAAACAGTTAAAATATATTTAAAACTATGCCTCCCTTATGAAAAAATCCCAGTGCATCTAAAGTGCATCAAGGTCACGCGGCAAATTAGATTGTTCATAATCTGTTTTGTTTCTATGCATAATGAAATATAAAACGTATAAAAGAAGTTGGATTATTTTGTTAGGTTTCATATTCATATTTTCATTGAAATTACATTTTTGTTCAACATATAAAATAAAGGGTTTCTTTCAAAATTCCAAGGCAGATGCCCAATAAACAAATTACGGTGCTACTGTAGTATGCGGTCAGTAGTATACCCGCAAAGGGTAGAGTGCAAGAATGTTGCAAGTGATTACGTAATGTTGCAAAGGGGGGTGGGGGGTGTTGCGAAAAAAAGAAAAAGAAAGAAAAAAAGGAAAAAAAATCCCCCAAAGGGGGGATGCTGCAGGTGCAACAAGGAAAACTTGGAGGCGGCGTTATCCCCAAGACAAAGGAGAGAAAGGAGGAGAGGTGTTCACCTGGCAGAAGCCAAGTGCATATTAAGACTTCAGCCGAGTAGGCGTTGTTTTATAGGCTCCTAATCAGCCAGCTGGCTTAGAAGGCGTAAATGGCTTGAGTTGCCAGATAGCGCCATGTATTCATTTAATTCTAATCGAAGACTGAGTTGCCGATACCACTTTTTAGCGATACCATTGTATACATTATTATAGACTCCTAATCAGCCACTTGGCTTAGAAGGCGTAAATGGCTTGAGTTGCCAGATACCACTTTTTAGCGATACCATTGTATACATTATTATATTTCTTAAAAGTTGGTTTAGAATAACGGTAGTAGGTTTAGAAGGCGTAACATGATATAATTAAGTAAAACAACATTGCATCATTCTGTTTATTATAAATATATAGAAAATAAATATACATTTCAATTGAGGAATATGCATATAATCATAACAGTACAGGAAATATATACACACAATTATGGATATATATAAAATAAATATACATTTCAAATAGAAATAAATATACATTTCAATAATAATAGAAATATGCATATAAACTTAACAGTACAGGGGAAATATCACGCAAAATATATAAAAATACATTTCAATAATAATAGAAAATACGCATATAACAGTACAGGGGAAATATCACGCAAAATATATAAATACAATTCAATAATAATAGAAATATGCATATAATCAGTACAGGAGAAATATCAAGCAAAATATAAAATACATTTCACTTTTTTTTCAAAATACTAAACTCGGTCTTAATCGAGTTTACAATTACATCATTATTGCTCTGCATTACGCAGTATATGCGGCTTAATAATATTTCACCGCTTAAAGTATAGGGAAACCTGTATTCGATATGAAGGGCTTTCATATCGTTCAGTACTATTTTTGTTCCCACTTTACAACCGGTTGGTAAGTCATCTTTAAATACGTCTAGAATACAATCAAAAGCACGCACAGAGTTCATCGTTAGCTATATTATTAACCTCTTTTGGACGACTGGGTCGAATTTGTACCGTTTCCCATACACACACTCATAACTTAACCCTACAAAAATTTTAGGCGTTAAGAGGTTAAACACAAGTTTATAAGCACGCTTTTCCAATCGAGGGTTTATTTCTACCGACTCGAGCTTTTCAATAGTGAACTCACTCAACATAGCGGCAATTGAAATAATCTTCTAAATCGTTACGACAACTGCGCGTTACATAAAGAAATAGTTCTTCAGGGTGAACGGTGTAGGTGAGCTCAGCCTTGTACCGATCAATTGCTTTGTACCAAAGTTCATGGTATTTCAAAGAGTCTAAACTTTTTAAATAAACATCCAGCACTAGACCATTCTCACCAGCCCTACACTCGGTAAACCCATCGAGCAGAGCGGTGTAGGCGTATTCAAGTACTGTATCAAAATAAAGCATGTCCGTAACACGCGCGTCTAATATAGGTTTCAGCTTGCGGAATCCGACGATTTCAAACATTCTGTCGAGGATGAAACGGTTTCGCGTAGGAACAAGAGCGTTATTATCAGAAGCATTCTTCCACATCAGCCGTATATCAATGCACGGCCGATCGTTATTTATACACAACGTACATACAACGGCGTATGAGGGTGCGTCACTAATCTGCTCTCTTCTTGTACCTACGTTAGCAGGTATTTTATAACGATCTTCACTCCACTTCTCAACTATCACGAAGATTCTATTCATCTCCTCGACACTTAAATAAACCCGTTTGTTTGTTTGTCTACATTCCGTTTCCAGTACATAGCTAATGGTACCGGAATTACGCCTGAACACGCGCAACGATTTCGTCACGGACACATCGTACGAGGCGTTGAGAATGCTGCTCAAAGGAAGTTCCATCGTATTCGAGGAGCGCACGTCCACTCGGTTCAAGCTCTGAGATAACTATGAGCCGTGTGAGGCACGCAGGTAGGCAGGAACGGTTCGACGGGCGGCTGACTCGATGATACGTGAATGGGCTTGTTCGTTTGATCCGCGAGTCGTACCGAATTGTTGTACATATTTCGGTACAAGAATTAATTTCATCACTACCAGCCTACGCACCAGACATTTTACCTCAGGATAAGAACTAGGAACATTTTATGTTTTATTAAACATCTTCACACTCCGGCGCACTATTTGAGAGGAACATATGCTCATATTTTTCCCTTGTGCCCATCAAACGATACTCGTCTCTAAAGTCTGTTAAAAACTCACGCAGAGCACTAGCCACAACCTCACTACGAACCTCATCATGATATACGTTAATATAGTGATAAAAATACTTAAGATTGTCCATGATCACGAGATTCACATTTTCAGTTGTAGGGTATGAGTAATCGACATGGTGTAGCATGACGTAATACCGCTTGTCACACCACCCATCCGCAAGACTCATTATCCATACCTGCTGCTTCTCTTCTACACGCGTTGTTTCTTTTACTTCACGGTGTATGTGAGACTTTATAAAGTTTAGCTCTGCAGTATACTTCAGCACATCGTCTGTGCAACGAAAGCCTTCAACGGTCTCACCAGAACATCCGTAGAGTATTTGTACATCTTGGAACTTCGCACAATCCAATGTGTTTTTAAAAGAGGTATAGGTATAGGAGGGAGGAATAGGAAGTTTTTCGGTATCCACCACATCCTGACACTTTGCTGAATACCATTTCATAAACGTTGTACAAGCAATATTAAAGGTAGCCATTTGAATACACGTATGATCTGAATACACGTCTGATCTCTCGGGCTTACTGCAGTCGACTGACCACGCAGGGACTCCCAGATAGTAGCATGACTCACGGTCCTACAGTGGGCGGAGCTTAGAACTTTCACCTGCGCGCGCGCACACACACACACACACACACACACAAAGGAGAAAGTGAAACGCTAATTGAAACATGATTTATTTAATAAACGAGATATTCAAGTTATATATATTTACAAATACGATTTAATAAACGAGATATTCAAGTTATATATATATGTTTACAAATACGTGTAATAAATCAATAGATACTTTACAAATACGATTTAATAAACGAGATATTCAAGTAATATATATATTTACAAATACGTGTAATAAATCAATAGATACGATTATATACAAGACAAATACGTGTGAGTTAACAATAGAAGCATCAATCGTTTTGGTATCCAAAGGGTACGGTATCATAGGTACCAGGTAACTGGTAACGTTTCCTATAGGTGTTACGGCACACCTTCGTACCTAATTCCTTCACGCCCCCCAGCTTCTGCGCCCGAAAATTGTGGGTGCCTACAATTAGTTGGGGAGGTTGTTCGCCCTCATCATCGTCCAAACATACTAGATCCTTCAACGATTCAAAGTTAACAACCCGCCGATTCGCATGGTTGAGCGTAATACCCTTTGCCTTCACGATATATTTCATTTCCTCCCCCACCCTGACCCGTACCCCATAAGTCTTAGGTCCTGTTGAGACAAAAGAGTCGGCGTAAGCGTTGTCCCCATACTCGTCCTTGATCTCATCAGTGAGCTCGCCGAGGAACTCCCCAATAGCGGGCATGTATTCACCCTCCCTCTCTGTGAATATCACGCAACCCTTGAGGTATCTGTGGCAAATTCAGTGTCGTTGTACTTTATTATGTAAGTATTACCTACATTCACGATCTCCATGACCTCTTTATCGGGAGCATTGGCATAATCCCAGACATCGCTATAACTTTGTGCCAAATGAATGCTCCCTCTGCCGGTATTTTGCGCAAATTTTCCCCATAGACTGTTTAGACACAACTTTGCACTATAGCGCTTGCCAGGATTCTTTACAATTTGGACAGAATCAAGTTGTATACCTTCGCGGTCGCGGTAACGTTGAATATAGGCAGACTTTTCATCTTCGGTATCAACTCCTCGCGGATACCCTGACGCCTCAACCTTATCCTTCAAAAAGGCGTTTATATATGGTGTGAAAAGGTTGGGTAGCTTCTGAAACCTCCACATCTCATGTATCTTCAGTATTCTATAACCATGGCGTACGGCTAGGGCCAGCTCAGGACTTGTATATACGCCTCTGATCTTACGCTGGTGGGGTATATGGTTACATTCGCCGTTATCCTCTTCCGCGCACTTCACACACAGGGGAAACATGAGCTTGTCGTCGATAACGACAGGTAAGATCGGCATCCATAAATTGCGTGGGGGGAGTACGTCTACGAAAGAGAGCCCAAAGTAACGATCATTCAAATTTTTTGAAAATTCATTGATGGAGGGTAGGCTAGGTCCCACCAGTTTCTCAGGAGCGCCCACGGGGTACGGATTGCTCTTCATCACTATGGGTATAAAGAACAGAAATCGTAGTACTGGAGCTTCACGCCCTCCGTAGGGGAAAAGTATAGTCTGAAAGGATTTGTACGTCCTCCAAACAAGCTATTCACCACATTGAGAGGATCCAGCACCATGAACGCTTGATCGTGTTTATTTCCTCATGTACACCTCGTCTGTCTCCATCCGTGCATCATATTCATGCTCCACAAGACTTTGTGAGTGAACTGTGATCCTATAAGTTGATCGCGGGTGCGGGTCGATGCAAGACAGTCGGCAGGAGACCTACCGTGGATATCTCCGGTGATTCCGCACTCAGGACGGGGGCATCCATGCCACCAGCAACCGTAAAGGAGTACACAGTCTTCACACCAGTGACACGGTTTTCACTTAACCCATCAACCCAAAAAACACGTCCATTAATCTTAATGGGTACTTCACCCGTGTTGCGGGCGTGCTTTATGTATACACCTGTCTGTTGCTGTAGGTGTATGAGCCAGTAAATAGCCTTGTGCCCGTACTGCGGAGATTGTTTCGGTGAATAATGGCTAAGGTGTCTTTAGGCATGAAGTTATTCTTGAACACCGTAAAACATAATGATGCGATGGTGGTTGCGACTTGCAGTGGATCGCATGTGAAACGGGCTATGTACATCCTTCTAAAGGCCTGGAAAACATACTCTAAGCACGCGCACATCATTCACGCAATAACGCTCACATTCATCAGCTATATTATAAGGGTTACTTTCATTAAAACTGTCGTAGTATCGTTCAAAGTCTTCACGTTCATCCATACAGTCAAAATAATGTTGGGAGGTGGTGGGCCTACGTAGTTTAAAGTCTCGCTGGTGAGGAAAGTGTAAGGGAAGTATCCTTGGAAACTTCAGCTGCTACTCCCATCACCTTGGGTAGCTTTGCTAATTTACAGGTGTGAATAATAAAGTATCTTTAAATTGTACATTGCCTCTTATCTGCATCTGTATTAATTGTTGCCTCTTTTCAATGGATCACCTGTAAATATCTCAGAGGATTCGTGTTCAAGCAACTCCTTATAAAGGAACTGCGTGTCAAACTTTGCCCCGTTATGGCGAGAAATATACACAGTCATTTTTTTTAACTTTCGGCTAACTTGACAATATAGGATACAAATAGTTTCACAGGACTATCGCGGACATTCGTTCTAAAAACGTTTGTCCGTTTACCACATTTGGGGCACTCGTCACATTCGATACCCATACACTCATCACAGATGGTCTGGCTCACAAGTAAATGGAATTACCTCTTTGGTTTCAGCGTTCGTATATGTTTCTATATCGTAGTACACAGTTATACAAGGGTTATTTTAGGCTTAGCATCTTTCATAAACATACATGCTTTACTCCATCCGCCTTATATCCTCCTGGCATGTAGGACAGTGAATTACGTCACACTTGTGCTTAAATTTTCCCCAATTATCCATTGTGTGAAACATACCACATTCACAGATTCTCATTTTCCTGCACGTGCCAATTGATTTATGGAAATCAAAACAGCTATTATTGAAAAATTACGTCTACACACATCACAGTCTCTCTTCTCAGCGTCAACTACACGGCTTTCACATTTGGTGCTTTTTACAACTGCTCACATACCATGTGACATTCTTACAATGCCGCACAATATCATTCGCAAACTCGAGGCATCCCTTACACAAATCATGATGTCTCCCATATTTTCGACTTTTGTCATAACTCGCGTAAAGCCACCATATATTACGGATGGGGAGATACGTTGTCCCTGACAATCCTAAAATAAGTAGGGGTCTTGTACGATCTCTCACACAGCTTTTAAAAACATACACAGTCCTACGACGATCATCCAACCCAAATACAACTATGCGGACATTCATTTCCTGTTCTACCCTTCTCAGCTCTTCAGGCCCCATATTACAGTCAAATTCAAGTTCACAGTCTACAGCTAGTTTACGGGCACGTTCCACGACCGTAGGCAGCCAAATTTTTTGAGCCCGTGTATTTTGTACAGTAAACATGTTAGCCAAGACTACTGCTATAAAGCCGCAACCACGATCGACGTTTATATGCCGTCTATAAATAGCTTGAGAATTGAGGTTAAGAGTGTACGGTATGGCACTATGACCCGCAACAAGGAATACACGGTTAATATTTACCGTGAAGTTGTCCATATTAAAGGCTATACTACTTTGGGCGGCTTGCATTATACGTCCTTATATATATTCTACATCTTCAGCCGCCAAACGTCTAAATGGCACTATCACCAAATAATCGTCTACATCACCGTCATCTGACCCGAATCCAAAGGACAGACTCGTCCTGACTTCACGCTCGTAGCGATTCTGAAGAGCAAACTCTATAATACGCTGTACAACCCGGCGTAGCCCGCGCTCAATCAATTCCATTGCTATACATGGCTCTAGGGTCGACCCTGACTCTATACCGATTTCTAGTCAAGGCTGGGGTGGGGGCTGCGGATCGCACCAATTCGAGCGTTATAGCATCCTCAACAGAATGGGGGGCGGTGGATGAATTAGGGGGTATATTAGCGGAAGGTGCTGCTGGGGGGCCTGTTGCGTAGGAGGTTGATGATTGGGGCTCTATTATTGTAGACTTAACAGAACGGGGGCGGCGGATGAATAAGGGGGTATATTAGCGGGAGGTGCTGCTGGGGGGCTTGTTGCGTAAGAGGCTGAGGGTTGGGGACCTATTACTGGGGCAACAGGCGCGTATTTCGGGCGCTTTATACCTGACGTGGGGTTCTCATACCTCCGCTTTGGACGTGCTACCGGTATCGCTGGTGAGGGTTCGTTGGCAGGGGAGGAGATCACAACTACACTGTCGTCGAGGTCATCCGTAATGTTAATGATGGGATGCTCTACCTCATCGTCATTCACGGTTCTGTGGGAGAAGAAAGCAAAATATAAGGAACAGCACTCAAAATTTGTATTATTTTGTAAATGACCAACTTAGGAGTGTGACGTGTTAGAAATGGACTCTGTAGAAAAATTCAGATTCACGAGTCCATCCACATGTATTATATCTGGACCTACAGGATGTGGTAAAACTGTGTTTATGCTTAAAATCATTAAAAAAAAGGGAGATGTTCTCGAAATTTGTGCATAAAGTTATATGGTGCTATTCGACGTATCAATCAGTGTTCAACGAGTACCAAGATGATATTTTGTTCCACAAAGGCGTATATGACGTTAATTCGTTAAAGGGAAATGAACATACAATCATTGTAATTGACGATCTCATGTTGGAGATGGATAAAACGTTTGCCGAGACATTTACAGTATTCCCCCACCATCTTAACATAAGCGTGTTTTTCATCAATCAGAATCTATTTTTCAAAAATAGATACATGCGCGATGTGTCGTTAAATACGCAATATCTAGTCTTATTCGCGCAACGTAGAGATGTATCACAAATTGGGGTATTAGCCAATCAAATGTTCCCGAATCAGCGTAAGGAGTTTTTGGAAGTTTATAAAGAAGCTACAAGCACGCGTTACGGATATTTGCTTTGCGACCTTCATCCGCGAAACACGTTTAGAGTGCTTCTGTGAACGAATATATTTCCAAACGAGCCTGAAACGGTGTATATTCCAGAATGACAAAGAGACTAAAGAAATACCGTGAATTAATAAAAAATCTATCATCGACTGCCCCGGGCAATGCAGCAGATGTTTATTAAAAATATCGATGCCGACTTTTTAAAATGCATCTGTGAAATCTGTCTCAACGTTATAATTGCCATGTATCAATGAAACCATCAGAAGGCTCGCCTACGCCGCTACAAGAACATAATACATGCACTCGCTCGTAAAAGTCAAACTGTAGCGAAGAAAAAACGAATTATTATACAAACAGGAGGGTCATTTCTCCCCATCTTATTTTCAGTTTTGGGTCCTTTACTGACTAGATTAATATAATGAAGAAAGTGGTAGTGATTCCTCACAAGGTGTACGCTTCACTGCAAAGGAATCCAGACACGGATCTAGATCCCGTAAAAGCAGACTTAAAAGAACGGAAAGCGAATTTCTAGCTCTATTAAACAGTGAAAAAACACCTGATGAGAAAAGAATCTTATACCAAGAAGCTCTGCAGAAATTTCTTCACGAGTACGAAAATTATAAGAGCCCTACAGAGATTCCTGTGGTTATTAGGCACAGCACGGGGGACGATGGACATGGCGACATAGGGTCTGAGCCCGACGATACAGCTGACCAACCAAAAGATTAGCCACACAACATATCGAACATGTATTAAAAAGCACCCTCCCACATACATTGAGGAGTAAAGGCTTAAGTCTTTATAATCTATTGAATGAGGATCCCGCCATACAATGGACCGATACAGGCGAGATCATTGTGGAAGGATCAAAGGTACAGGGATCGAATATCGTAGACATTGTCCATGATCTGGTGAGAAAGTGGGATAGGCCATCACCATCAGGCTGGAAGCATATTAAAGCAAGACTACAACAAATAAATGTCCCTAAAACGTTGATAGGAAATCTGAACAGGTTAAAAGACTTGGAACATGCAACGCATGTGACACAATTGAAGACGCCGTCACCCCCGACGGTAACACCTTTGAAGAGGAGCAAGAAGAGGTTAAACCAACCCTACCCACGTGCCTCTAAAATACGCAAATGGCTAACGTATTAACTAAACGCTATTATGACGTTTCTAACCCATCCTCTTACGGCGGCGTAGATAGACTGTACAGAAGTGTTTACGGAGTAGGAAAAAAAGATGTTGAAAGATTTTTGAGGGAGCAGGACGCTTATTCGCTTCATAAGCCTGTGAGAAAAAGGTTTAAAACAGCCAAGACAACGGCTTCCTCGATTGACTCTATTTGGCAAGCAGATTTAACAGACATGCAAAGGTATTCTGTGTATAACGATGGTTACCGCTACATTCTATTCATAATAGACGTATTCTCTAGATATCTGTGGCTAGTTCCTCTGAAAAATAAATCACCTGAAACAGTTGCTAAAGCCACCAAAACGCTAATGTTAAAAGAAAACAGGGTTCCTGGCTATTTTTGTACGGATATGGGGAAGGAATTTATAGGCCGTGCTTTTCAGAACATGTTGACAGAGTTTAATATCAGCTATTACACAACCAATTCTATACATAAGGCTTCTTTAGCTGAAAGAGTTCAGCGCACATAAAGGAACGCATGCACCGTTATTTTACACATAAAAACATACAGATTTCTAGACATTCTGGAATCATTGGCATCATCCTACAACCGCTCATACCATCGCACGATTGGGACAACACCTAACGAAGTTTTAGAAAGAGGTACGCTCCGAGAAGAGATGGATCACCACCACCACCACCACACTCTGCGCGCTTCAAAATCAATGATTATGTAAGGCTGTCGCGTTCGGGGAATAAATTCGCAAAGGGTTTTGAGCAAGGATGGACACGCGAGATTTTTAAAGTTAGGGCTGTGAGACCTAAAGGTGAGATAATGATGTATTACATTGAAGATTTGAATGGGGAAGAAATCTCAGGAGGTTTTTACCGCGAGGAGTTGCAGAAAGTTGCGTTTGATTTAGAAAAAAATGTGTTTAAAATTGAGAAAATTTTAGGAAGCAAAGGTTCAGGAAAGAGAAAAATGTACCTGGTGAAATGGCTAGGGTACCCAGAAAGCTTCAACACCTATATAAAAGCTGATGCAATAATGAAGCTTAAATAGTATGCAACATGGCTCCTAACCATTTCTACGTCACACTCCCGTCCTCCTCGTCCCTGTCTGTACACTCTAACAACACACTAGCCAACTTTGTAACAGAGCTCCACAAGCACATTGAATTGGGTCGTGATTCGTATGAGTTGGGGATATGCGAAATTCAGCTGGACACCATCTTTTTAAATATTGAACATAAAGAAACCGTTTTTACGATTCTTAGAGACATTGACGAGTGTGAAAAAGCTGGGGTAGCTATGGATGAAACTATACGTATCGCTCGGACTAAGGTTGCACGGTATTACAGTACTGAAGTAAGACTAGGACCGGGTCAATATGGTTCGGCCGAGGATGTTGTGAGAGGCTTAAACGTAAGTTTAAGAAACTCAAACCTTACGAATGATTTAGTATACGAAATCGTAAACAACCCTGCACATACACTAATCCTAAAATCAAAGACTAACAGACGTATTAAAGACCATAGAAAGTTCCAAATTCTAACCAATGGCCGATATAGCGCAGCTTTCCAGACACATTTCACGAGACACAGCATGACTTGTCCAGATTAATGTATCAATTGAAGATGGAGAAATTGGCTGAAGAGGGGTGCCAGATACCTTGGAAGGAAAGCGCTACAATCAGGTATTAACACTGCAGAAGACATATTGGCCGGGGCTAAACCTAAAGAGGCTCTAAAAAAACATTTAAAGCGTACACGGGACGAAATCATCAAAGATGCAAAGAGAAAAATGCGTGGTGGCGGGGAAGAAGAAGCGGGCTGCCCGGAAGAAGAAGGGGTCACGTGGTATTAAACGTAAAAGGCTATCAAAAAAGAAGTGCTGTAAGCGAATGAAACCTATGGTTGACCACTTTTTTGACTGATATAAGCTAAGGACATTGATCTCATGAATCATAGTTTGTTTACCACTTGTCGAGAGAGGAGTCACTATTTCGCCATGGCACGCTTCATCCACCCATGTAGTTCACAATGCTGTAAATCGGAGCTGTCCCTTTTTGAGCTACCTCCAACCCAAGTTTCTATTGAACACAGTGACTTTATTACAATTAACCCTTTAAACACAATTAGTTCCCCGAGTGCACCTATAGAATTCGTGATACCCAGCTCAGGTCCTTACTTTTTTGATCCAAGCTGTGTGCACATGTACGCTAAGCTACGTATAGCCCATTCTGATGGAACGGTCTGCGATGACAAATATGCTGTATACCCTGAAACAAACTTTCTGCACTCCATATTCAACCAGTGTGACGTATATTTAAATCAGACCAACATATCGGCAGGCACGGGGTACTATCATCTACGAGCCTATCTGGAAAATGTCCTCAACTTTTCCAAAGAAGCGAAGGCTACCTTTTTAAGTGCGGAGGGATATTATCAAACTAAAGATGAAAATAGTATAAAGGACAAATTTAAAAATTCTAAAAAGAAAATATACGAGTGTTTTGGACGGTTGCACACAGATTTCACTTTCCAGGAGAAGTTGCTTGTGAACGGGGTGGATATGAAAATAAAGCTCACCCGCACGAGTCCTGAGATCTGCTTAAATCTGGATGCGGATCAAGAAGAGGGTGCAAAGCCCGTTGTGGTTCACATTATGGACACATACCTCCGCGTACGGCGAGTGAAATTAAGTTCACCAAAACAACTAGAAATTGAGAAAAATTTACTAAACGCTACAGTGAAATATCCTATTAACAGAGTGCAGATCAAACTATATACGGTTCCTGCAGGGTTGGCATCGAAGCAGATAGAAAACATTGCCCTGGGAAATCTTCCTAAAAGGATATTAATCGGCATGCAGGACCACGCTTCGGTGAATGGAAAATATAAAAAGAGTGCCTTTAAATTCGAGAATTTCGGACTTAAAAATATAACTCTATACGTTAATGGCACTGCTTTGGGTGGAACAATGGGTACGGACTATTCATCAGACGCTGTGTTACCTCTTTGTGCCAGAGCCTATAGTAATCTGACCCATATTGCAGGTGATTGTGATGAGCTTGGTAATGGGGTAACGCAGGAAGAATTCATTGATCAATTTAACCTTTATCCGTTTGACATTACACCTGACTTATCTGCTAGCGTAAATACCCATTTAACCCCACAGCAGAGCGGAAACATCTCAGTGCGGCTGGAATTCGCCAAGCCTATAGACGCTCCTATTAGTGTACTAGTATATCTCGAATCGCAAGCCCTAATAGAAGTAGATAGATTTAGGAGCGTTATCACTGACTTTTAAAATGGATGCTAATACACTTCAGAAAGTAATGGAGCGAGTCACACGTTCCAAATTTATCGGCGTGTTTGCGAAGAATGAAACATTGAGTTTGCCAAGTACGCGAGAATGCGGTAGTCTTATTGTGAACACAGATGTCATCGGTAATGAAGGGATTCACTGGATCGCTGTCTATTTTAAAAATAGACAGCGCCTGTACTATTTTGATTCACTCGGTACTCAACCCTGGAGTGACCCTATTATTGTAAAATTTCTCGCTCAGTTACATATTCCCGAAGTTGTATGGAACCCATTTCGCATACAAGGATATTTTACTAATGTTTGCGGAATGTACTGCGTCTCATTTCTCATGCATATGTCAAGTGATAAAGAATTTATAAATTTTTTAAATTTATTTGACCCGTGTCACACTCGCCGAAACGATGAAATGGTATGCAGACAGATAAAAATCCGTTTTCCAATTGTACGTACTCTATTATAATGTTTTTGTTCGTATATTTGTAACGATATATTCTGTAGTTGTTTATTGTACTGATTTCTTTCATTTAATAAATTTATGAAAATATATTGTGTCTTCTTATCCCAAAAAGATCGAAAAACACTTACATTATTTCGGTGTGACATTGTTGACTGATCAGTATATCCTCCGTATTCCGAGATTCTTCAAAAGATTGTATAACACGTGTCAAATCCTCATCGGACCTTAAAGGAATAATGTTCATTCTTTTAAAACATATACAGAGTATACAGACAGATCCCCATTATGTGAAGATATCTTTGGTTCGAGGAATAACATTGATTGCCATAAAAAATTTCGATTTTAGCATAATGGGGATAACCAAATAACATTGATTGCCAAAAAAAATTTTGGCGAGTATCTATTTGACGAGATACTACAACTCTCCATATATATATATAAAAACGAATTATAGACACTTACATTTCTATGGTAGTCCCCTGCGTCGGGTTGTAAGGAGCGTCACTGCAAATATCTTCAACGGTTTGCGTTGGAAATAATTCGCCACGGTCAATCGCATTGAAAAGACTAATTGCGGTTAATGCTGCAGTATCACTTTCTTCATACAATTCCGGGGAGACGTACAGGTCCATGGTGGTGGATGTGTGACATTGCTGACTGTTCAGTATATCCTCCGTATTCCGAGATTCTTCAAAAGATTGTATAACACGTGTCAAATCCTCATCGGACCTTAAAGGAATAATGTTCATTCTTTTAAAACATATACAGAGTATACAGACAGATCCCCATTATGTGAAGATATCTTTGGTTCGAGGAATAACATTGATTGCCATAAAAAAATTTCGATTTTAGCATAATGGGGATAAGAGGTAAAACCAAATAACATTGATTGACATAAAAATTTTTTGGCGAGTATCTATTTGACGAGATACAACAACCCATCCATATATATATAAAATCGAATTATAGACACTTACATTTCTATGGTAGTCCCTTGCGTCGGGTTGTAAGGAGCGTCACTGCAAATATCTTCTACGGTTTGCGTTGGGAATAATTCATCACGGTCAATCGCGTTAAAAAGACTAATTGTCGTTAATGCTGCAGCGTCACTTTCTTCATACAAGTCTGGGGAGACGTACAGGTCCATGGTGGAGGGAATGATTATTCACTGACGCGAAAATAGCTACTGTTACTCCCAACTGAAAAATAGCCCCTTTTATATGCACAATCGCCAAGCTCCGCCCCAAAAGACCAGATGTTCGTAGTGATTGGCTGCCGGTGTAGCTGGGTGGAGCTATGACGTGTACCAATCCGCTATAACGGGATCGGACGAGTAACATATATATATAAAATCGTGTTTCTTGTGAATAAATTATAGACACTTACATTTCTATGGTAGTCCCTTATATTATATTTTTACTTACAAGTTATTTCCAATTCGGCGAGAAATTACACTAGGGTACAACGAAAACTATTTGGTGTTTCTTATAGAACTTTTGATGCTGATTCAGGTTTCAGAATTTTCTATCCCCCATAGTTTTCGAGAAAGAATCATAATAATCGTGTATATTTGTCAACCCTATATATATATATATATATATATATATATATATATATATATATATATATATATATAAACACAGATGGAGTCGATGTAGACAATGCAGGTCCTAATTATCTCGATGAAATAGTGAGCAATCGACGAGATGTAAATCTGAATCCACGTTAAACTGTGGGTCTAAGGCGGCGTGAAAACCTTTCCAATTCGGCACAAACTCTGCCATTTTAAGGATGGTTTAACTGCAGCACTATAAATGTTATAGTTTAAATGAAGAGGCTAACTAAACACTGCATAAATAAACACTAAAATAAAATTAAATGTTATAATATGAAAAATAAATAATATATATATATATATATATTTACATATACCTATCATAAGATGTTTAAAAGAATGTATATATATAATTATAGTAAACTTATGTCAAGATAAACTAGTTATCCATAAAAACCTAATTGGTTTTCTATAATTCTGTTTTCTATGGTTGGCTGAATTATGTGTAGGCTAACTACGTTATTTGTTTCGTCGGATTGTGTTTTGGCTAATTTCAAGTTTAATGAAGTTCAAGTTAATGTTATATTTGATTCTAATCGTTAAACACTATATACATCTATTGTAAAACACTATATACATCTATACATCTATAGTGAAACACTATATATATCTATTTATCTATCTTAAAAAATTATAAAATATTTATCGTTTAATTTTGCTCATGTTGCTTGCAAAGTAAATACATTTCAAACTTGTTTTAAATAAAGAAAAAATAAATAATATATATATATATATATATATATATATATATATATATATATATATATATATATACCTATCATAAGATGTTTAAAAGAATGTATATATATATAATTATAGTAAACTTATGTCAAGATAAACTAATTATCCATAAAAACCTAATTGGTTTTCTATAATTCTGTTTTCTATGGTTGGCTGAATTATGTGTAGGCTAACTACGTTATTTGTTTCGTCGGATTGTGTTTTGGCTAATTTCAAGTTTAATGAAGTTCAAGTTAATGTTATATTTGATTCTAATCGTTAAACACTATATACATCTATTGTAAAACACTATATACATCTATACATCTATAGTGAAACACTATATATATCTATTTATCTATCTTAAAAAATTATAAAATATTTATCGTTTAATTTTGCTCATGTTGCTTGCAAAGTAAATACATTTCAAACTTGTTTTAAATAAAGAAAAAAATTATATATATATATATATATTATATATATAATAATATCAAGATTTTAAAAGAATGTATATATATAATTATAGTAAACTTATGTCAAGATAAACTAGTTATCCATAAAAACCTAATTGGTTTTCTATAATTCTGTTTTCTATGGTTGGCTGAATTATGTGTAGGCTAACTACGTTATTTGTTTCGTCGGATTGTGTTTTGGCTAATTTCAAGTTTTAAATGAATTGTTTCGTAAATTTTCGTTATTCGTGACTTAAATATTTATAATAAAAATTAAGTGTGTAAAAATTATTTATTTAATAAACAGAATTTAATTGGATTAACTACCGTCATATAAATATATATTGTGGTACACTATTTAAATGGATGATTAATATATGGTTTTTGCTATCTGGGACACATGGCGCTATCTGGCAACTCAGCCAGAATAGAGGTTTATAAAAAGAGAGAGACGACTGACGGAGTCATTCAAGCTCGGCTCCCAGCCGAGCAAGGACCTCTGGTCCTTCTCTTTCTGGCCCTTTGGGAAAACCCCTTAGAGGCCTCTTAGGTTAGGTAAACGAAAATAACTTGGGGGAGAACTCCGCCTCCAAGTTGCATGCCTTGCAATCAAAGGCCACTACTCTCTCTCTCTCTCTCCTTCAGGTGTCTCTCTCTCTCCTTCAGGTGTCTCTCTCTCTCCTTCAGGTGTACCCCTCCCCCCTTGGCTCAGCCAACAGGCTGATTCAGCCAACTGGCTGATTAGGAGCCTATAAAACAACGCCTACTCGGCTGGTCTTAATATGCACTTGGCTCCTGCCAGGTGAACACCTCTCCTCCTTTCTCTCCTTTCTCTTGGGGGATAACGCCGCCTCCAAGTTTTCCTTGTTGCACCTGCAGCATCCCCTCTTTGGGTGAATTTTTTTTTTCCTTTTTTCTTCTTTTTTTGCAACACCCCCCCTCGCAACACCCCACCCCATTTGCAACATCCCACCCCCCTTTGCAACATTACGTAATCACTTGCAACATTCTTGCACTCTACCCTTTTGCGGCTATACTACTGCGGTCTACCGTTAAGTTTCTACTGTAGTATGCAGTCTACCGTTCAAAATATTTAAAAGGAATTGAAAATGAATTGAAAGGAATTATAATTTAATTTACACAATTAAGGAATTATTAAAGAAGTTAAACATACTACTATCGCATACTTAACGGTAGACCGCATACTACAGTACGCCCTTGATGATTGGTTAGGTTAAGTCTTGATATTTTCGTTAGTTTTAACGAAAATATCACCACTTAACCTAACCAATCGTCAAGGGTGTACAATTAACCTAATAATAAAATGATAAGAAGCTATAATTAAAAGGTAGACCGCCGAATCGTAGGTAGACCGCCGAATCGTAGGTAGACCGCATACTACAGTAGCAGCCAAATTACTTAGTGTGCGATAACACACTTGCTTTTGATCATAGTTTTCAATTATAGCTAATCTAAAACAAATGACAATGAAAAATTCAATTACACCTTCAGAAAATATCGGAAATAAAAAAATAAAAATATCCTGCGTATACCGTATTGTTAGAAATGGCAAACTGTTTTATACACATATTAAAGCTGGAAAATAACCTAAGATTCAAAATGAATGCATTTGAAAATCCTAATAAATAAAAAATCCCAGTAAAAAACAGAAATGGCTGACCTATACCAGAAATTCACGGATTAGAGGCAGGCAAATACAATTGATTGAAGCAAACAAACAAATAATAAGTATTAAGTAAGAGAAACCGATTATTATTAAGGTTACCTTAAAAAACAGTACCAGGATTTTGGTTTATGTTGAAGGCTAGGTTTTATCTTAGTTTATCTTAGTTTAAAAATTAAACAAAAAAAGCCCAAAAGTTTTTGGCTGCATACTTTTTCAATATATTTACCAGTGATGTAGTCGAGACCACCAAGTCCGAGACTGAGACCGAGACCGAGACCGAGACCTGATCCTGTGAGACCAAGATCGAGACCGAGATCAAAAGTTCGAGATCGAGATCTACCTTCCGAGATCGAGACCCTTAAAATTCGAGACCGAGATCGAGATCGAGACCAAGCTCATGCCCTTTCAATTTGTTTTACACTACTATGGAAATTAGACTATGTTAAGTATATTAATAAACTAATAACTACTTTCTCAGATGTAGTGTGTTGAATGCAAAAAGTGTAGCCTATAAATTAACACATATATATATATATATATATAAAAGGAACATCAGCATGCTCAGAAGATCTGCTGAAGTTCGACTTCTGTGGGGCCTCATTATTATGCCTGCATGGCTAAATACACGCTCAATTGAAGCACTAGAGGCAGGCACTGTTAAAACAGTCATGGCAATATTGGCCAGTGATGGGAATTTATCCCTTTTCTGGTGCCAAAACTTTATTGGAGAGCAGTTGTCTAAAATATGAGATTCATCGATCTCTAAGAGGTACCGCCGCAACTGTTCCCTGCGGTTCAAAATCTTCCCAGTTTCAACGTTCTTCTGCTTGGACCAATAGCTTTGATATTTTGCCATTAGTCTCGGAACTTTGGTTTGACTCTGTTTTATTTCGTCATCGCTGCTGTGAGAATGAGCGCTGTCTCTCTGTATCTGCTCATTCTCCGTGCTTGAGTTTCCTGTATAGCATTTTTTCAACACCATTTCTATGAAAAATAAATTGACATATCGGTACTATAAACAGAGGCATGGCAATTAGCATAAGGTCTATATATATATATATATATATATATATATGACACTAATTCAACATCCACTGACTTTTACAAACTTTCATAAACATTCTGAACTGTGTCTGTTCAACCAAGCCACCATCATGAGTATGCCAATAACATGTATTTTTCATTACGGTCTCGAGAGGTCTCGAAAGGTCTCGGGGAGAAAAACCGAGACCACGTCTGTCGAGACCGAGATCGAGACCGAGATCTAAATAGCAGAGACCGAGATCGAGATCGAGATCTGCAAATTGGGTCTCGAGATCGGTCTCGAGACCGAGACCGATCTCGAGACCTACATCACTGATATTTACCGTATTTTACGCCCTATAAGACGCACCCTTATAGGCGTAAAATACGGTATTTTATTGACTGCATAAAAATTACATATTTCTGTTTTATGTAGCACTAAAATTTTCAAAAATTAAAAAAAAATGTTTTTTTCAAGGGTATTTTATACAATTCATGAGTTAAATGAGTCACCAAACAATATATATATACGTTTTTCATCATATACGAAGTACATAAAACGCACATTTTTATATAGAGTTTTTACACAAACAATGTAAATTTATGGACTTTTCATTGACTTTTTAATGCAACTCTCTAAAAATACATACATTTTATAGTTTCATTTTTATTAGGGTGCTGTAGGCGGGTGAGGAGAGTGCACCGCATAGAGGAGATAGACAAGAAGGGCGCATACTATGGCCAGTCCGACACTGCCAAATTGAATTGCAAGCGAGCTCTCTATAAGGCCACGCCCTATCAGTTCCACATTCAACAAAAGAGTAGAAGGGAGGCTGTCGGTTCCCGAAAATATTACAAGAGCCCCAAAGGTTAGCTTTAAAATAAATGACAATTTTTCACTAACCTTACAATTATGAGATGGATATATGATATATACACCTAAACTTTATATACTTCATACAAGTAATGCTGCAATAATCAATGCAAAAAACTTCACTTTTTTCTACGTGAAGGTCAAAATATGAAAATAAAAACCCACTCTAATAGACAGAGTTTATTTCCACGACAGTTTCGACGCCCACTGGCATCCTCCTCGGGTGGATACAGAAACACGAATGAACCAAAACAAGAGGGAAAAACAGTCCAGGGACCGACCGTTAAGAAATTCGCACCTAGGTTAGATCCCATTCTCCCGACACCGGAAGGGCATTTTCATTAAGTACATTCGCGCAAATTTAAAACTATCTTCCTGTTCTAAACATACAGATTCTATTATATTTTTCTTACATAATTATTGAATTTATTATTAATTTTATTACATTTAATATTGCATAATTATTTATTACAGAAATATAAATTTATTATTACATTGGTTATTACATTATTGTTTATTATACAGAACTTATAAACCGAAAAACGAATGAAAAAAGCCGATTAGGACTGTTTTCCCTCTTGTTTTGGTTCATTCGTGTTTCTGTATCCACCCGAGGGGATGCCAGTGGGCGTCGAAACTGTCGTGGAAATAAACTCTGTCTATTAGAGTGGGTTTTATTTTCATACTGCAATAATCAGCTTTGTCATCATATCGCTTTGGGATAACAATGGCTTTTCCTCTTCTAGATTTTCTAACAATGAAAGGTAATGAGAAAGTAGAAACCATTTATTCTTTTTGCATGACAGACGAGAGTTACAGCTTTACGTAGGATCCGAACCACGGGTCGCTACATAATCTCGACACAGGACGATCCTCCAATCCAACTAATCTCCAGACGCAATGCCGCTTAATTGGTCGACGGGAATTTTAATTTCACAGGGTAAGCTTTGTGTTGAACCACATAGTAGCTTAAACTTTATATGGAAAGTGTAAAATTAAAGTATAGGATCTCTATTTTGACCCTTCTTGTTCTTTGATGTCTCATTGATCCAAACGGATTATCAGCGTTTGATCTTTCCTCCACAACCATGCAACCATATTCCCATTTGCAGAAAAGCTGTCAGCTTGGCGGTGAATCCTATTGGAGATTTATGTAGTACTTGAAAGCTTATGTAGCATTAAAGAACTAGGCTATAATAGACTAGGCGCAAGGGTGTAAACCCTGGAATGGGAAACTTAATGTATACTTAAGACTGTTTTAAATTATATTAATATTTCAGACTAAAAGTATTAAACTGAACAACGGTTGAAATTTGTGGAACCTATTAAGAAAACGAGTGCATTTGGATAGGAGCATTTTACAGATGCCTAGGCTGAATTCAGGAAACTGACGATTTACCGGTTTGGTTAATTTTGGTTTATTATTCGTAGGCAAAGGTTGCAGACTTCAGTGCGCCAGTTACTTGGGTGGAAAATTTGGTATTCCATACTGGTGGTTGGTCAGTACCCCAACCAAGCAATTCAGTTTATTTGAAAAAAGCAAAATTTGAGTTTGATCAGTTTGGTTAGGTATTTTTGCCAATTCAGCTTATTTGGCATTCAGCCCAATTGTTGTTTGTATTGAAGATGAGTGCAGCTGAATTGAACAAGTTTAAAAAAAGGAGAAGCGCCTACAAAGGTCTAATTACCAAAGTCATTGCCACTATAGATTCTGCCATAGAGCAAGAGGATTTAAGCTTAGTGACTGCGCAGCTTTCCATATTAGAAACTAAAAAGTTGCTTTAAGCGAAGTAAATGTTAAAATTGAGGCTCTTATAGAAAAGGATGAAATAGAAAATAACATAATTTACTTTGAAGAGATTATTGATGATATAATTAAAGTGTGCGACAGAGCAAAAGAGTTTAGCAGCTTAGTACAGTTAGAGACCAGGTCTAATAATGAAACACAACCCTCAACAAATTGTGTTTGTGAAGTTAAGGTTAACAGATCTGCAGTTCAATTACCGAGGCTTGTACTCAAAACATTTTCTGGGAGTATTCAGGAATGGCAAGGATGGGCAAACAATTTTCAATCAGCAGTTCATTCTAGTCAAGTGTTAAGTGCAGTGGAGAAGTTTAATTATTTGCAGTCCCTCTTGGAAGGGGAGGCAGCAAAGACAATAACAGGATTGGCATTAAAAGAGGCTAATTATAATGTGGCTTGGGATATATTAAAGAAACGGTTTAGTAAGCCAGAAATCTTAATTATAAGCCACCTCCGCGAACTTTTAGCTGTACCTCCTGTTAATAATCCCGATAGTGTCAAGGAGTTACGGCAGTTATATGATGAATTTGAAGATAGAACTAGGACCCTGGACAACTTGGGTGTAGGAATGGAAAGGTATGGTATAATGTTGGTCACTATACTGTAGTCTAAATTGCCTAGCTCAATTTTGCTTAAATTAAGTAGGGGACACTCTACATGCATCCTCTGAGAATAAATTAAAGGGAATCAAGGAATGCATATTTTGCGAAGGCAACCACAAGTCATATAAATGTGAGGTGGCTGAGGCTTTACCTTTTGAAGAGAGAAAGGACAGGGTAACTAAGTCACTCAGGTGACGTGTGTGTATATATATGTATATAGTCTAAAAGTCACTAAAGGAGAAATATCACTAAATCTAAGCTGAATGGCAAGAGCAAGGCATAAACGAACCAACGCGGCTGTTCGTATTGTTTTGGGCTGGCCTAGACATGTTTTTTCCTATCTGACCTAATCTTTGGTGCTGAGTGTAATTAGGTGGTGTTCCTAAGGTGACAAATGGGTTAGGAAGTCGTCCGTACTTAAGTATAGTTAGGGGTAATGGCTATAGCTTCTAAATTGGTAATGTAAGAGAGAGTTAGGTAGGCTTTTGTGGGACACAGGAATCAAATGGTAGGCTTCCAAAGGAATACCTAATTCAACGCACCGGTAAGTGCTTTTGATTGTTTGCTAGAACCTAAGTAACCTAACTGGGGTGCCTACCCCACGCTATCACATTTGGCGACGAGGATGGGATTCAATTAAGCTCGTGGGATTCTATTAAATTTGGCTCATTTGATTAAATTTTGTTCATTGGGTTAAATTTGGCTCATCGGTTTAATTTGGTTTATTGGGTTCAAGTGGTTTTGAAAATTGGATGTAGCCTAGTGGGTCGTCCGATTTGGTTTGTTTGTGTGGGTAAGCTACCGTACTATAGCGTAGGTCCCGCCGGCCTAACTCTAAAACTAATTCCTACTCAGCCCTAACTCTAAAACTAATTCCTACTCAGCCCTAACTCTAAAACTAATTCCTACTCAGCCCTAACTATAATACAATTCACTATTCAGCCGTAACCTCTAATACAATCCACTATTCAGCCCTAACTGGGGAGTAACTAGGTCAAATTTAAACCTAATCTAACCTACTTCACGTGATTTGGCCTAATTCGGTTTTGCTCTAGCATGTTGGTGATTGGCCATATAAGCCCCTACGAAGACTCTGGGAGGACTTCGAAGCTTATGCACTAGGGTGAGGTGTTTTTCGAGGCAAATTCCATTCCGGATGCTAAGAAAGTACCTACCTTTTTAACTATAATAGGCCCTAAAACGTTTGGTTTAGTTATGGACCTAGTTTCTCCTAAAGCACCGGAACTTGCACCTATAATGAATTGGTACAGGCCCTAACCGATCACTACAAACCCCGAGTAGTTCTCATCTATGAACGTTTCAAATTTTATTCGAGGCATCAGACGGGAAATGAAAGCATTGCAGAGTTTGTTGCAGGAATAAAAAGCCATAGCCGTACGTGTAAATTTGGGGACAAATTAGACGAAATGCTAAGGGATAGATTTGTAATGGGTCTCAAAGAGGAGTCTACCCAGAGAGCCCTATTAGCCATACAGGACCTAACTTTTAGTCAGGCTGTAGAAATAGCTACGGTTAGAGAAGCAGCTGCTAAAGATGTTAGAACTTTTGGCAATCATAGTAGTAAAGCCCACCACGTTAATAGCTTTAAATCTTCTAGGCCTGGCAGACCTAATGAACCTACTAGACAGACAAATAAAAGGTTATGAGGCGAATACGACTAAGCCTACTAATTCTACTAAGCCTTCCAAGCATGTACGGGGTGTGGAAACACCATTGGAAGAAGGACTGTCCTTTTAAAGAAGCAGTTGCCGAAAACTGTAGTAATAGGCCACATAGCTAAAGTGTGTTTTTCAAAGAAAACGAAGGGTGAAAATTCTAATTTTAACATCTCTAGTGTAAATCCTCAAAGGGGGAATACTTCGAACATTGGAGTGGAGTACCTATTTTATGAGCAACAAAGGGGAATAATACAGGCCCATATATTGTAGAGGTAGGCCTAAATGGAATTACAGTTCCTCTAGAACTTGATACAGGTGCTGCCCGAACTGTCATGTCTAGGAAGGTTTTTGAGGGAACTTTCCGAAATGCACCTAAACTACATGCTCTAAAACTATCTTGAAGAAATATGGAGACATACAAATACCTATTTGTGGAGAAGCATCCGTCACAGTTACACTCAACCAGAAAACTTTGTCTCATCCCTTAACCCTTTTAGTGGTGGATGAGCAAGGGCCTACTCTACTGGCCGTGATTGGATTGATGCTTTGAAAATACCGATTGACAAAATCTTGCCAAGGGGTCAGGCAGATGTGCATACACTCTCATATCCATCTGACATAGACTCATTGTTAAAGGAGTTTTCTTCTGTTTTTGGGCCTGAAGTAGGCAACCTAAAAGGCCATCAGGTCTGCATAGAAGTAGATCCTAATGTAACTCCGAAATTTTGTAAGGCTCGTTCAATTGCGCATGCACTGCGGGAGAAGGTAGATTTAGAAATTGACAGGCTGCTAAAAGATAAAATTATCGAACCAGTCACACACGCTAAGTGGGCTGCCCCAGTAGTTCCTGTACTAAAACCGGACAAGTCCGTGCGGTTATGTGGGGATTACCGTTTAACAGCGAATAGAGCCGTCCTTCTAGATTGCTATCCTATACCCAAGCCTGATGAATTATTTAGCTCTCTTGCTGGGGGTAAATATTTCACAAAACTCGATATGTCCCAAGCCTATGCTCAACTAAGTTTAGATGAAAACTCTAAAGAATTAACTATCATAAATACGCACCGAGGCCTATATAAGTACAATAGGCTATGCTATGGAATAGCATCGGCTCCGGGTATTTTTCAGAGGACAATGGACCAAGTTCTAGGTCAAATTGCAGGGGTACTTTGCTTTCTAGATGATGTCCTCATTTCAGGTTCGTCTAAAAAAGAACACCTAACTAGATTAACCACGGTCCTAAAAAGACTCCGGGATGCCGGACTTAAGCTAAAGAGAGAAAAGTGTTCATGGGTCACTAACGAGGTTTCATATTTAGGGTTCCGCATAGATGCCTCAGGCATTCATCCAACGGTGGATAAACTAGAAGCAATAGAAAAGGCCGTGACCGGAAAATTCGCCGTAAACATTTTCGCCGTAGGAAAATTCGCCGTAAACATTTTCGCCGTAAACATTTTCGCCGTAAGACAAATTCGCCGTAAGGACATTTCGCCGTAAATAAAATAAAATTAAAATTAAAAAAAAAGTTTAACTGAACCCTTATAATAGCCGGTGCTGGTTAAGTGTGCGGTCTACCTAGCTTCGAGCAGTCTACCACAATTAAAATTCTTTATACTGTACGGCATTGACGATTGGTTAGGTTAAGTCGTGATAGTTTGGTTAAATAAATTTCTTAAATAAATTCCTTATCTTACTTTGAAACTCACTGTACGGCATTGACGATTGGTTAGGTTAAGTCGTGATAGTTTGGTTAAATAAATTTCTTAAATAAATTCCTTATCTTACTTTGAAACTCACTGTACGGCATTGACGATTGGTTAGGTTAAGTCGTGATAGTTTGGTTAAATAAATTTCTTAAATAAATTCCTTATCTTACTTTGAAACTCACTGTACGGCATTGACGATTGGTTAGGTTAAGTCGTGATAGTTTGGTTAAATAAATTTCTTAAATATATTCCTTATCTTACTTTGAAACTCACTGTACGGCATTGACGATTGGTTAGGTTAAGTCGTGATAGTTTGGTTAAATAAATTTCTTAAATAATCATCCATTGATTATTTTTAAAAATTTTACGGCGAAATGTCCTTACGGCGAATTTGTCTTACGGCGAAAATGTTTACGGCGAAAATGTTTACGGCGAATTTTCCTACGGCGAAAATGTTTGCGGCGAAATTTCCTAGAACCAGAAAAGGCACCACCTCCACAAAACATCACACAGTTACAAGCTTATTTAGGTCTCCTAAACTTTTATAGGAAATTTTTGCCTAATGCATCGACTTTCCTTGAACCCCTAAATAAGCTATTACGATCTGGGGAACAGTGGAGATGGGAGAAAACTCAAAAGGAAGCATTTGAGGCTTCCAAGGACGTACTACTAAAGTCCACTCTCCTAGTGCATTATGATCCTAAACTTCCTCTCGTAGTTTCAGCAGACAGCAGTTCTTATGGAATTGGGCAGTGTTATCTCACCACATTGATGGTGTAGATAGGCCTATCTGTTTTGCTTCTAGAACACTAACTGAGACTGAACGACGATATGCACAAGTGGAACGTGAAGCATTAGCCTTAGTATTTGCAGTAAAAAATTTCATTTCTATCTATGGGGTCATGAATTTAAACTAATTACTGACCATAAGCCTCTTTTAGGTTTATTTTCACCTAATAAAAATTCCAGTTATGGCCTCAGGTAGGATTCACGATGGGCTGATTCTACAAGCCTATAAATTTGACTTAGTACATCGGTCAGGTAAACTTCTAGGTACGGCTGATGCGCTAAGTAGGTTGCCCTTAGAAAATCCAAATGATTGTGTACCTATACCTACAGAATGGGTTCACTTGGTGGAGTTTTTGGAATCCACTCCAGTATCTGCGGTACAAATAGAGCAGTGGACAAAATCAGACCCTATTCTGTCTAGGGTCATCCATTTCTGCTCAGTTGGTTGGCCTACTAAGGTTGAGAGTGAATTCAGCCTTTTTATCAACGTCAGTCTGGCCTCTCGATTCAAAATGGCTGTCTCTTATGGGGTCACAGAGTGATTATTCCAAATAAAGGCAGGTCGAATTTAGTGAAGGAACTTCACGCTGAACACATGGGCGCAACAAAAATGAAAGAGCTGGCGAGAGCTTATTTCTGGTGGCCTGGTTTAGATGGAGAACTCGAATCATTGGTTCGTTCCTGTCAAAACTGCCTAGAGAACAGAGATCTCCCAAGGAAAAGTCCACTTCATCCTTGGGAATGGCCTACTATACCGTGGCATAGGATCCATGTTGACTATGCAGGTCCTATAAATAATAATTATTTCCTAGTCATTGTGGACGCCTACTCTAAGTGGGTGGAAATTTTTCCAACCACTTCCACGACTTCTGGTGTTACTATTGGCTTACTCCGTTCGGTTTTCGCTAGATGGGGTTTACCCGTAGTCCTGGTTTCCGACAATGGTACTTGTTTTACCAGTGAGGAATTTCGTTCTTTCGTCCACCTAAATGGCATTAGACATGTCCGGTCTAGTGTTTTCCACCCATCTACTAACGGTCTCGCGGAAAACATGGTCCGTACATTCAAGTCGGCCTTGCGTCATTCTCGTGGGGAGGAAATGCAAGTGGTATGGATAAATGTTTGTTTAAATATCGAATAACACCTCACACCACGACGGGGGTGTCTCCTTCTAAACTTCTGATTGGCCGGGGAATTCGTTCAGTTTTCGATTTGTTACGTCCAAATGAAACGTTACAACAACGAGTTGTACGCCATCAGGAAAAACAGAAGTTGTACCACGACACTAAAAGAGGGAGTTTAGAAGCGCAACCTAATGATCCAGTTATGATTCGCAACTATGGGGCTCGACCAAAATGGGTTCCTGCAACTGTGCAGGAGAGAACGGGCCCTGTTTCCTTCAAGTGCCAACTAGAAGATGGTCGTTTCTATTAAACGCCATCAGGACCAGATATGGGAACGTGAATTGCAGAAGGACCAGAGTCTTCCGGAAGAGAGAACTGATCCTCCGGAAAATGGTTCAACTCGCCCGCCTATACAGGTTGCACCTAATCCTACTACATCAACCCCGCTCCGCAGGTCGTCTAGGGTCCCTCATCCCCCTGACAGACTAAACTTGTAGGGGAGGAGTGAGGTGACGTGTGTGTATATATATGTATATAGTCTAAAAGTCACTAAAGGAGAAATATCACTAAATCTAAGCTGAATGGCAAGAGCAAGGCATAAAACGAACCAACGCGGCTGTTCGTATTGTTTTGGGCTGGCCTAGACATGTTTTTTCCTATCTGACCTAATCTTTGGTGCTGAGTGTAATTAGGTGGTGTTCCTAAGGTGACAAATGGGTTAGGAAGTCGTCCGTACTTAAGTATAGTTAGGGGTAATGGCTATAGCTTCTAAATTGGTAATGTAAGAGAGAGTTAGGTAGGCTTTTGTGGGACACAGGAATCAAATGGTAGGCTTCCAAAGAAATACCTAATTCAACGCACCGGTAAGTGCTTTTGATTGTTTGCTAGAACCTAAGTAACCTAACTGGGTGTCTACCCCACGCTATCACAGAAAGGTATGGTATAATGTTGGTCACTATACTGGAGTCTAAATTGCCTGGCTCAATTTTGCTTAAATTAAGTAGGGGACACTCTACAGAACATGTGTATATCCCCCTTCAGCAGATGTTGTCTTTTAAGCACAGAATTAGCAAGACGAGAGGGAATTGAGTTTGCACAGTGGGATGCTAAACAAGGGGACAAAGGCAGGCACAGCACCAAGGTTTCTACTAAAAGGAATTTCCCAGGTACAGTGTCAACTCTACATACATCCTCTGAGAATAAATTAAAGGGAATCAAGGAATGTATATTTTGCGAAGGCAACCACAAGTCATATAAATGTGAGGTGGCTGAGGCTTTACCTTTTGAAGAGAGAAAGGACAGGGTAACTAAGTCCACAGCATGTTTTAAATGTTTTTTGAAAGGTCACAGAGCAAGTTTTGTAAGTTTAAAATTTTGTGCAAAAAATGCCATGGCCGGCATCAGCCATTATTGTGTGAAAACACTCCTAGTAGGCCTATCCCAGAAGTAGAGACATCAGTGGCACATGCCACTGCTATGAAGGGAGTAAAGTAAAGGGAGATTATTGCAAACAGCTGCAGCATTATTAATTGGGAATGATGGAGAAGCTACTGTAAGAGTGTTGTTTGATAGTGGTAGCCAGTGTAGCTTTATTAAGACCAGAATTTCCAGAAATTGAAGTTTAAGAACTTAAGAGGAAAAATTTAAGAATTTCTGGGTTTGGGGGTTCCGTTCAAAACCGAACCAAAGTGAAGGTGGGAGTTCTGGTTAAGGGGTTGTTACAAGGTCCCACTATCAAGGTCCAAGCTGTAGAGATTGAGGAACTTTGTGCTCCAGTCACTACTTCTTTAGATTTTAGATATGGCATGTGTCCAAGAATTGCAAGTTAAAGGAATTAATTTAGGCAATAATAAGTTTGAAGGAAAAGAAAATATTAGTCTTTTGATTGGAGCTGACTATTATTGGGACTTCATCACTGGTAATATTGTCCGCACATCTCGAGGTCAGGTAGCTGTTGAAAGTAAGCTAGGCTGGATGCCACATGGTAGCTATTGCGATGAAATGGAGGTTAAAGCTCTTTTTGTTAAGATTGAGGAGGACAGCCATGGTTTGGAAAGGCATTTGAAAGCCTTCTGGGAACTTGAATCCATTGGCATAAAGGGCAAACAGGAGAAGTAAGCAAGTACAATGAACAGTGATGTTTTAGAGCAATTTGAAAAAAGGATTGGATTTAGAGATGGTTGCTTTGAAGTTGGCCTCCCTTGGAAGGATTCTTGCAAACCCAGTTCATACCTTCAGCTAGCTAATAGGAGGTTTGAGACTTCATTGCACACTGCACAGGCTAAGAAAAAATGAAGAGTTGTTAATTGAATACAATGGGGCCATCCTAAGCTATATAAAGGAGGGCTATGCTGAAAGGGTGCAAGGTGAGCTGGTGAGCCAGGCGGTACATTATCTGCCACACCATGCAGTGGTACGGCGAGACAAAACTACCACCAAACTGAGGGTAGTTTTTGATGGCTCAGCCAAGGACAAAGGTGGTGTGTCCTTGAGTGACCAGAGCCGGATTTAGACGTGTGGAGGCCCCTGAGCAGCCTCCATGTGGAGGCCCCCCTACCTTAGGGGAACATAATTGAAGTCATCCATAAGATTCATAATATAATTAACATACATACACTTTCAAAACATCGTGCACTCTTGTGTCTGTCCATTCCACTCATTTCTGCAAAAAATGAAAGCCTCGGGTTACTCGGGTATTCCATTATAGTGAGAGTAGGCCTAAAAGAGTAATAAAAACAAAATAATAATCAGTACACAACAAATAGTAATTGGTAAAATTTTATGTACTACAGTGGTATTGGATGCGCGTGTTTTTTTGTTGATCGATCATATCGGGTTTTTCTAGTTTCTGTTTTTTCTATTTTGATAATGGCTTGTCAATATGTGGAGGCCCCCAAGATGTGGAGGCCCATGGGCAGCTTCCCACTTTGCCCACTCCTAAATCCGGCCCTGTGAGTGACTGTTTGGATCCTGGGCCAAATTTAAATGCAGATTTATTTTCCTTGTTACTGAGATTCAGGTTTGGTAGAGTAGCATTGACTGCAGATGTGAAGCAAACCTTTTAGCGGATAAAGTTAAAACCAGAGGACAGAGATGCAGTAAGGTGTCTTCGGGTGGATACGAAAGATTTGTTGCAAAAATGAACCTTAGGTTCAAGCATATAGAATGAAGTCAGTGTTGTTTGGCCTCAGCTCTAGTCCATTTCTGTTGGCAGCTACTATGCAGTACCATTTTAAGAAATATTCTGAAGTCTATCCTAACACTATTAAACACATAAGGAAAAATTTTTATGTTGATGATTTGCTGTGTTCAGTGGATAATACAGAAATGGCTAAACAGATATTCATGGAGCCTAGAGCTATAATGAGGGAGGCTGGCATGGAGCTTAGAAAATTGCAGACCAATCATTCTCAGTTACAACAGTTTATGAGTGAGTCCTGTGTAGTACCTGATACAGCAGGAAGTATTGAGGATTCTGGTATTAAGGAGTTGTGGGAAATAGACACAAAGGTGCTAGGTTGTTTGGCAGCAAGGAGAGGATTTGTTAACCTTCAATGGAAAATCTTTAGTAGAGCTGGCTGAGAATGAGACAAGGTGGACAAAACGTACAGCTCTTAGTTTGGCTTCGAAGATCTTTGATCCTCTTGGATTTCTGGCTCCATTTGTGATAAAGTAAAAAATTTGGTTTCAGAGCCTCTGGGAAATTGGACTTGGTTGGGACCAAGAATTACCTGATCATATGGTGGTAAGGTGGAAATATTGGTTCAAAGAATTGGTACATCTTGGAGACATTGAAATCCCAAGATGGTACTTTGGAGAGTTGGACAATAGTCCAGACAATTTGGAGCTGCACATCTTTTGTGATGCAAGTGAGGAAGCCTATGCAACTTGTATTTATATAAGAGGCACAGTCAAAGAGGAAGTAAGTTGCAGGTTGGTTGCTACGAAGAGCAGAGTAGCACCTTTGAAAAGGTTTTCTATTCCAAAGTTGGAATTGATGGGTGCAGTTATTGCTAGTCGGCTTGCAGTTACAGTACAAAAGTCTTTGGCCCTTTATGAAATTCCAAGCTATTATTGGACAGACTCCACTATAGTTTGGCACTGGTTAAGAGGCCAGGCAAGGAAATGGAAACCATTTGTTGCCAATAGGGTGGAGGAAATTCAAGCACACACAGATCCCAAGCAATGGAAGCATTATCCAGGCACCCAAAACCCAGCTGATTTACCAACACGAGGAATTTCAGTGAAAGATCTTGCACAGTCACGTTTGTGGTGGAATGGGCCAGAGTGGCTAAAACTTGGGAGTGAAAACTGGCCTTCTAATCAACCTATGTACGAGAATGCCAGGCTGAAGTAGAATGGGTGAGTGAGATGAGAAAATGCACTGTGATCAGTTGTCAAGTTATGCAGCAGGACCCCATATTGAGGCTTAAGGACATCAGCAGTCTGAAAAGGTTGTTAAGAGTGACACCATGGGTATATAGATTTACAGACAACATTAAAGGAGAAACAAGAAGGGAAGGAATTCTGAACAGTAAGGAGATTCAGCAAGCCAGGCAAAACTGGGTGGTATATGTGCAGAAGGAAAAACTTGGTGAAGAGAGAGAATTGCTCACCAGCAGTCCATTACAGGTTCTACCAACTCATTCTGCTCTCAAGGGTTTGGATGTGTTCTTGGATCAGGATTTATTGAGAGTAGGAGGTAGACTACAGTTTTCTGGGCTTCCAGAGGAGAAAAGACATCCAATTTTGCTACCTTCTGGGGGCCACTTTGTGGAACTTTTGATCCTGGATACGCATCATAAGTTGTTACATGTTGGAGTTAGAAAAGTGATAATAGAGATCAGACAACAGTTTTGGATTCCCAAAATTAGGCAAGTAATAAAAAAAGGTTTTGCATAAATGTGTGGTTTGCAAGCGTTGGAGTGCAAAAGCTTATTATGAAAAGGTGGCTCCACTTCCAAGAGAACGTTGTGTCTATACTGCCCCATTTGATGTAGTGGGAGTAGACTTTGCAGGTCCAGTTTATGTGTATGAGCAAGGGGAGTCTAACAAAAGTTATATATGTCTTTTTACATGTGCTACCACCAGAGCAATCCATTTGGAGTTGGTAAGCAACTTAAGTAGTGATGGATTTCTTTTGGCTTTTAATGGTTTGTGAACAGAAAGGGTTTCCTAAAATAAAATCATATCGGATAATGCAAAAACCTTCAAAAGGGCTGCAAAAGAACTCCAAGAAGTTTGGTCCTTGCTAAAAGAGGAGGGATTCCAATCCTACTTTTCACCCCATGGGGTACAGTGGGAGTTTATTGTTGAGAAAGCACCATGATGGGGAGGATTTTGGGAAAGACTAGTGAGAAGTGTAAAGTGTCCATTAAAGAAACGTTTAGCTAATGCCCATTTGAGCAAAGATGAATTCTGCACTGTTTTGTGTGAAGTTGAAGCAATGGTGAACAGTAGGCCTATCACCTTTGTTTATAACAGTATGCAGGATGCAGAGCCATTGACACCAAATTATTTTCTTTGTGGTAAACGATTAACATCAAGCCCCAATTTGCCAGAAGACTTGCAGCCCATCCAGAGCACTCAATAAGAATTAACCAGAAGGTTCAAGTACCTTGAAGAGCTATAAGATCAGTTATGGAAGAGGTGGCAGATAGAATACTTGCCAGAACTCAATTATTACCCATCAGGCAATGTAAAGGGCTCCAATGCAAATTGTATCAAGGTGGGAGAAGTGGTAATGATTGGGGATGAAAGACCAAGGCAATGTTGGAAACTTGGCATAATTGAAGAGTTGTTTATTGGCAAAGACAATTTAGTTAGGTCTGCACTGGTAGACTTCAGGAGGAAAATTAAAGAGACCTATACAAAAACTCTATGCTTTAGAAATCAGCAAAAACACGGATAGTCAAGATGAAACATTTGAGTTACAGCCTCGTGGAGAAGGCTTGGCTAAATTTGCAGAAGGTAATGACAACAATACCTCTTCGGTGGGGAGTGTTAGAAAATCTAGAAGAGGAAGAGCCATTGTTGTCCCAAGGCGATATGATGACTAAGCTGATTGATGCAGCATTGTTTGTATATATTAAGGTGTATATATATCCATCTCATAATTGTAAGGTTAGTGAAAATTTCATTTAATTTAGAGCTAGCATTTTTGGGTTTTTGTGGCATCAGTTTGGGCACTCTTGTTGCATATTTTTTTTGGGGGGGGGGCACTGCGCGTCCTTCCTACTCGTTTGTTGAATGCGGCACTTACAGGGTGTGGTCTTATAGAGAGCTCTCTTGTAATTCAGTTTGGTTGTTTAGATACAAGTTTGTTGCATCGTGCAATGGTGCAGGTTGTGTTGTTGTTGCAAGGTTTAGAAAGAAGACCATAAATAGTGCCCCTTTTGTTTTTTATCTTAATTTTATGCAACTGAGGCCTAAGCAGGGCCGTAACTAGGGTTTAGAAATTAGTGAGGTCCAGATTTTTTTCGAGCGCGGCGGGACGAGCAAAATTCAGACCAAAATGACATCTACAAACACAACCCAAGCTATACACTAAACACAAAACGCTCGACGCTCCCTCTTTTCCAAAGAAAAGCGGTAATATGCGTTTCATACACGGAGAACGGTTCAGTCTCTTTTTTTTTTTTAGGAAATAATTACCGAGGTCCGGACCTCGGTGACCTCATAGGTAGTTACGGCCATGGGCCTAAGGTAGGCCCATATCGAGTCAGCAACCCTGAGGTAGGACCTAATAGGACCTCCAAGTCCGTAAGTTTTAGTCGAGTTTAACTTGGGTTGTAGGTTGAACTAGCCTTTCAGAGCTCGGCCGTTCAGGGCTCATTTAGGATTCTGAACCCAATAAAATAAAAAAAATAACATGGTGGAACTATGTAGAGGATGTATAATTTGAGAAAATCATATGTTGCATATAATGTTTTTAGGAGTTTATTAAGATCGCCAAGATTTATAAATAGTGCTCCTTCTCGTGTCAGTAATAAAACTTCAAAATAATAATTTATTAATCAGTATTGCCAGGTCTACATAAATTTCTGGATATCTCCAGGAATTTTGGATGAAATCAGAAAATCAGAAAATGTCTCAAAATCTACAGGAATTTCCCATATATACCAAGGGCCATTTTTTTATACTATAGTCTTATATTTGGTACTTTTGAATACTTCAATACATTCGGTCGACTTTAAAAAAAAACTATGAATATGTAGTACAAAATTATAATTTTGCTGATAATATGAAAAACTGAGTTGTATTCAATGTTGTATGAAAGGCGCTGGCACCAAAACTTTGATGCCAAACGTGGCAACATCGCATTGTGTAACCAAAGTCCCGCCGAATGATTCGAGTCATGTCACGTTCTAAACATGTCCGTCATACGTGCTTCCTTTCATTAATTGTTAATAAATGAGTGACAGAAAATTAATTTAACAAACTAATATATTGAATTTGCATAATGATTAACTTTGTGTTTACATTTATATATCTGTACAATTTATCTTCAAATGCTTTTAATTATTAGATTTGCTCGTTCCTGTTATAGCATGCTTGGCAACCTAGCGGTCGCTCTCAAATGCAGTAGCAGTTTAATGCCGGTTTTAGTTGCGTGCCTACTGCCCAGTTTATTTTAAATAAACTTGTGTTTATGTGGAATATAACGTCTGATTTTGTGTTAAAAATGAGCTCTGATAAGACAAAACAAAACATCTTTATTGCGGATCATTCACAGTCCATAGCCACTTAACCTAACATACAAGTACAATCTTACGTATACATTGAACTTAATACAAAAATAATATAAAAATAAAGCCAACATCGCCACTTAACCTAACAGACTGGCCAGAGGCGTCCCAGGATTTTTTGTAGAGGGTTCGGCAAGTATGGACAAGACATCAAGGTTACTCAATACTCATTTGCTAAGTTAGTGGTAATTGTCAAATTGCTGTTAGACTAGGACTACACATACAACCTGAGAGCAAAATTGTTTTATTAAGTCAAATAAAGTCATAAACTGACCCATGGAACGTGAATTATTTACTGTATTTTACACACACACACACACACACACAAAACACACACACTGTGACACACAAGAAGTTTGCATGTGTTTTTTTGCATCTTCATGGAAGTTTTTGTACTTGGAGTATGCAGTGACAATAAATGCTCTTTGTATGCCTCTGTGAACTGGTTGTGGAAACAAGACACAGTACTTACACAAAGCACCTTTAAGATGATGATGAGAGTATGTGAGCCAAGGTGCATAGGTGTTTAGCAAAGCTGGGCACAAACCGTTAATCCGTTAATCGTTAATTAACGAAGTTAACTTTTTCGTTAACGATTTAACTTTTAAGTTAACTTTGAAAATCATTATCGGACTAATTAACTTCCGTTACATTTAACTTCCGTTAACTCAAGTCCGTTAACCCAAAAAATTCATAAATAAACGTTTAAAAGTTTATATTATTTTCAGTGCTGAGCAGGTGCGCAATTAATCCGCCACTGTTAATAGTGATGGACGAATTTCCATTTCCGCAGTGCAAAATCAGGCGATATATTTGTTTCCGTCGCCACAATTTGTGTCTTACCAAATATGGTAGTTATTTATGGCATTGGTTTGAGCAAAACATGGTCGACTGTAAAATCAGGCGGAAAGATTTGCCATTTGAGTTGAATGTTTCAACTTCTTTCAAGAAATATCACGAGCATTTTAAGGCACTTTCAATAATATATATGTAACAATTACAACAAATAACTACATTCGTTTCATTTGCAGTCTGTCTCTTGCGCAACATGTTTGTGCTTGTGAATATTTAAAAATAATCGTTGTCAAGTAAGTCATGTATATTTATAATATGTCTGTGAGTACCTTATTAGTAGTCTCCTTGATACATTTCAAGAACCATAAACTGATCAGGTAAGATTTCAATTCTCATGTCACTTTGATGACATAAATTAAGTCAATTGATGTCTTACAATGGGAGCGTTTTCACCTCATCTGGTTGGACAAGTATGACAACACCAAGGTCGCCAGGGTGAGGAAAAGCATGGAGGGTACAGTCGAGGAGGCCATGAAGCAGCAGTCCAACGAAGTGGGCAGCAACAGTGGAGGCAGCAACAACGAGGAGGAGGAGGAGGAGAATGACTTCTTCAGTCTGTCATCCAGACAAAAGAGAGCAGCAGAAGCCACAGGTCACTCAAGGGCAAGGCCCAGAACTTGGTCAAGACCTGGCTGGAGACCAACTCCAAGGACTTGCTGACAGATGCTGCCTTCTTGGGTGAGCAAATGTTGGTGGACTTGTTCATCAAGTTCAACACAGCCATCCCCTCCAGTGCTGCAGTGGAGCGTTTGTTCTCTATGGGCAAGGACATCCTGAGGGCCAAGAGATCATCCCTGTCTGATGAAAACTTTGATATGCTAATTTTCATGAAGGGCAACATGCATCTCATGGACAAAATGGAGAACGAGAAGAAGAGGGAAAATTAAATTATATATATATTGTGTTTTTCATTTTTTTTATAATAAAAGTTAACGTTAACGGTTTATCGGTAACTTCCGTTACATGTTTAACGAATTAACGGATTAACGGTTAACGAAGTTAACTTTTTGGTTAACGGATTAGCGGTTAACGAAGTTAACTTTTTGGTTAACGGTGCCCACCACTGGTGTTTAGCCAATCACGTCGGAAGCTACGTGTCCCAGTAGAATGTTTCTTAAAATCATATGAAGAAGGTGGCATGCAGGAATTAAACAGCAACTTTCGCTTCATATCCTCATTCACACTTCGGCTATTAACATGTAGCCCAACATCAAACTCGGTCTCGGATGGAACTAAGAACATTGCCAGCCGGAAAATTTCCAGGCGGAAAATTGCCAGCCGGAAAATTGCCAATGGGGAAAATTGCCAGTGAGAATATTGCCAGCCGGAATATTGCCAGTGAGAAAAAAACTAAAATTCACAAAAAAGGATTTATTTATTAAAATATTATTATTTAAAATTTTAAAATGCTAAAACTTGTTAAGGAAAGGAAAGCCTCAAAAAGTATGAAGATTATAAGCAATAGATCGAAGAAATGTCAATTTATCTTCTTCATTATACTGACGGATGACTTTCTCCAATCTGTCATTGATATTTTTGTACTTTTTGGCAGTATGTCTCTCTTCCCCTCTTTCGAAGGCAATTTCTTGGTCTGAGCTAAAGCCTTTTCGTTAAAGCTAACGAAAATATCACGACTTAACCTAACCAATCGTCAAGGGCGTACAGAGGACCAAATCTGGCATTCAATGAACCTAACCGGGTATTCAATAATTTTACCATAGGTTTCGATATATATATAATATATAATATATATATATAATATATATATATATATATATATATAATGACGTAATGATCTTGATGACGTCATTTAATTTTTTAAAATTAATTATTTAATTTATTAACACCCAGGTGCACAACCTGGGGACCTAATCAATATGTGTGTGAAGGTTCATGTTTGTAACTGCTTCCATTTTGGAGTTATGGTTGGAACACACACACACGCACACACACACACACACACACACACACGTTTTTTCTCAATTACTTTATTTCTTACTTTCTAAATTTTTATATATTTTTGTCACTGGCAATTTTCCGCCTGGCAATATTCTCACTGGCAATTTTCCCCACTGGCAATTTTCCGCCTGGCAATATTCCGACTGGCAATATTCCGACTGGGAATTTTCCGTACACGGTCTCGGATATTAAGGAACTTGATGTTACAGGTGTAGGTCTACTTGGGGCTACAGAAGTTGATGGAGACATGAAGGTCTTATTAGTCTCATATTCACAACTGTCACTGCTACTAGTTATTTCGTGTGATGGTTCAGCATCTGTGGAGTCATTTCGCTTTCGTTTCAGGTAATTTCTGATATCCATTTTCAATCTGAAACATCATAAAACTACTTAGTAAATAGTAATAATAGCAGTCACTAGTAGGTTATTAAAGAACAAAAAATATTGAGACAGGAATTAAATTAAAAAAAGCATAGTAGCCTAAGTCTCTCCATTTGTGCTTATATATAACACTCAATAACATTATAACACTCAGCTATTTACGAGAAGTCTTCTCGAAGAAGACCAGTGTAGAATCAATGATCATTATATCAATATAAAGCAATAAGTAAATAAGAACAGACCCTCACGTGTCTCTTTGCAGACTGTATAAACACAATTGATCTTCTGGTTCATTGCCACGTCGATGTTTTTGACAGGGTTGCCAACTCAGACTCTCATGGTAAACTACTACCAATTCCATAAAAATTTAATGCCAAATTAACCTTTAAACATTTTCATTGACAAATTTTCTATAACAATGGCATGTACTGTATATTATGAAAAGAAAAATTAGTTGGTATATCCAGGGGGGGAACTGCTCCCCCTTGTCCCCACCTGCGGACGTCCATGATACTGGCATACTATTTGATTAATTATCTGACAATTTTAGATATATTGTTATTACCTGAGACATCTTATAACACTTACAACACTTATTATAACATAGCCACTTGCTATAACACTTATTATAACACAACTTAATATGCATATATAATCTTTGCAACATTAAAAAAATAAGGTATTGTAAACCAGCAGTTTTCTGAACCAAGACTGCCATATAGGTGAGAGGTACACAGTATTTGAAGACAGGACATTGTACAATAACACATTAGAGCTTTTGGACCCTAGTAATGAAATTATATATATTCTTGCGGATTAACATTTGGCTGGTAAGTAGGTTACGCATAGTAAACATAAAACTGGCACTGCACCATTTTGGTTCCCTACATAGCATACGAAAAATATTATTATAAGCAACAGAGAGTTTATTCATAGCAATTTTTGTATAATTCCACCACCGATGGGGTTAATATGTTTTAAATGACATGGGCTGGACCTGTAAATCAAAATAACTTTTTATGAGGTAGTTTTAGTCGCTTTATTCAAATTTATCACTCATCTTTTGTTCAAATGCATATTAATGGTGAAAATTATGATACTAATAATATATATGTATAAATACACTCATTTTTGGTCCGACGAGTATAATTTTGTGCTATTTATACAGGGAAATAGTGATGGCGTCATTTTCTATGCGCCATTCACATATCTTTCAGTCTGAACGTAGCAGATCAGTTTTGTATGACGTTGTGCGAATGATGTGAGTTGTCCTACCTTACGGCAATTGAACATTTTGGCCATAATGATTAACGTTTTTCAAGGTTCTTTATCTACCCACAGAATATTCAAGGTTAGTTTATCTATTAGGCCTTATATCTTTCCTTAAAATACATTTTTCTAGTGTATTTTGGTGTGCTTTGTTCAAATATAACCTTCATTTCCTGTGCAAATGTAAAGAAATAAGAATTTGTTTACATTATTTCGGAGTCATATTTCGTCATATCAGGAACGAACTTTAGGTTATTAGCGTGGGTCAAGGGGGCGGAGCCCCCTTGTTATCATTAGGTTTAGTTTAGTTAGCTTAGGTTTAGTTAGGTTAGGTTTAGTTAGTTTTCATAATATTTTATTAATACAGTATATTGCTATTCACATGACCAGAAATGAAGAAATACGACTCCGAAATAATGTACAAACATTCATATTGCTTTCCATTTGCACAGGAAATGAAGGTTATATTTGAACAGAGCACAAAAATACACTAGGAAAATGTATTTTTTATTTCAACTTCAGGCCATGTCATTTGCGACATAACATAATTACCCAAATGGGATGTATACAATGAAGTACAGTAAATTCTAAAAAGATAAATTTTAACTGATTCTGAACATATACCAAATTTCCTTACCAGCTTGTTACCCTGTACATACGGTACATCTTTTTGCATTGCCTCTCAATATCAAGTTCATCTCGCAGCTCGTGAGTAATTACATGACCTAAATATTTACATGTCTTTGACAGGTATAGTCTGACCATTCATGTCAAAAGACCCACATGATACATGTTTCAGTAGATTACACCTAAATATCAAAATACAGCTCTTTGTTTGTCCATTATAGGTGATGTCATTTTCTATACCATGTTGTTTCACATACCTCTAATAGCACTCTCAGCCCATGGGGACAGGTGACAGAAGAACAAGGTCATCAGCATACATTAAATGATTAATTTTTTCCTTTCCAATGACACAGCCAGTACGTGCAGTTTTAGTTCATTGGTAAGGTCATCCATGTATATGCAGGAAAGATAGGGTGAAATATACCTCCTTGCCTAACACCATTAGTCACCTTAAAACCTGGTGATACCGTGCTTTTCCATCTTACAAACATGTTTAATCTGTATACCAGAATGCAAGTATCCTAAGTATATATTTAGGTACCCCTCGACACAAGAGTTTCTTGAAAAGTTTGTGATGGTTAACTCTATCAAATGCTTTTGATACATCCAAAAAAACAGGAATATACATTGTTGTTTGACATCTTGTACTTTAGAATGGCTTCCTTTAGCATATAAATACACATGTCAGTACCATGTTTCACTCTAAAGCCAAATTGATTGTCATAAGTCTGCAAGTAAGTGCTTATCCTTTTATAAATGACATATTCTAACACCTTAGAAAGTATACTTACAATTGCTATTGGCCTATAATTATTCTTATCACAGATACTAGCACCCTTATTTTTAACAACTGGCAACAATACAACTGACAAAATGGACTGTGGCAAGTACCCATGTATCATACAGCTTGTGAAACACATTGCAAGCATAGGTTACACAGTGCGGCTCGTCGGTAGACAGTGCAGTGCAGCACCCCTAAATTTTTATTTACAGTTGAAATAATCAAGAACAGTATAAGGATGAGCTCACTGAATAACTTTTTCAATAACTTTTGAAACTTTTATTCATTGCTCAATGCTCATCCTTTTATTTCAGTAATTATTTCAACCCATTCTTAGAGACAGCACCCCTAGAATTTTTAGTCACGAGCCGCCACTGCCGGGATAGGTATTATACGAGGGCTACAACATTTTAATGTTCTGCTTGTATGCCATCTAGGCCACAACTTTTGTTATCATCTAACTTTTGAATAGCCTTCCAGATTTGTGAGTCATTAATTAGTAGCTCCTCAGAGCGTTCTAAATTTAGGCATATATTTAGTTTATCCTCCCGCGAGACAATTAAATAGGGTTTCATAATGATTTTTCCACAGTTCTGCAATGTTTTTTGCACCATATACACCCTCTATTGTATTTGGCAAGGTAAGATTACTATTGTTAATTTTATTAACCTCCTTCCAGAATTCCCTACTCGAAGTATTGCTATTGTCTAATTTCCTAGCTAGAGATTCTCTTCGAAAATTCTCTTCATTTTTCCTTATAAATCTAAGAGCACCCTTGAACCTAGCACGAGTTCTATTTTTCAGTTGGAAGAGTTCCCCCTGCCTAGGTTTCCCATAGCAACCCATTCCACGAATACATTTTTTGCTACATCATACAAATCAGCACAGTATTCTGCCCACCCTTGATTGACATTTACTTTTCCCCATTTTTTATTCTTAAAACTACTTCCACTCGCAGCCTTAATGGCTGTTCAAGCTCACCGTAATACTTATTTAAGAGATCTATATGGTTTACATCATCACAGAGAGATTCCTACAAACCAAAGCTTCTGCAGTCATCCTCACAAGCCTTAGTAGTGCATCAGTGATAATGAAACAGATGATGAACGTCATGAAACTTTCCAAAAAAAACGCAGGTATGAACAAAAATATTCGAAATCTTGGGAGAATGAAGATTCTATGAAAGGGTGGTTAAAATGTAGTTCCAAAGGTTCGTCATTCGCTCCCTGCACAGCTTGTAATATTCACCTTTCATTAAAGGCAGGAAAGATTGATCTGAGGAAACACTCTCAGGGTAAAAAACATGTGGAAAAATGTTCGGTGCCAGCAAAACAACCAACTCTACAATGGTCAACACTCATTTTATTGCCAATCATATTAGAGTGATTTTGGGGTAACTTTGTGGTGCTGATTCCGAATACGACATCGGTTTTGCTAGATTGGCTCTAATTTATGAGATAATTGGTACCCCCATGAAACACGTAAAATGCAAAAAATTTACTGTTCAGGCGGAGCCTACTTACAATCGCATTGAAATTGTCTCAAATCATACAAAAGTAAACACATGAAATACATAATGGCATTTTATTCGATCTCACCATCTAGAATGTTCCGGTAGTTTCCCATATGCACGCGTTATGGTTACGTTCCTATTAATTGAGGGTATTCATTATCTCAAGAACTAGAGCCAAATCGGAAAAACTACTTTCATTTTGGAATTCAGCAACCCCAAAATACCCTAATTTCGTACGAATTTCCTTGGCAACGAAAAAAAAAATGTTTTTTTGTTGACCTGTGCTATTGGACTGCAATCCATGAGTAGAAAAAGAACAGATGGATGAAATGGTGAAATTCGCTTAGGCGGCGTTTATTAGTGAACTAATATACCAATCCAAGCTGTAGAGCACATGCCAAACCTTATCAAAGCAATTTGTCCTAATTCTGAAGTTACAAGAATTTGAAATGCGGTCGAACTAAGGTGACTTTTATAATTAACAATGTAACTGGTCTGGCGAGCTTTTCATTGCTAGTAAAAACCCTACACGGTAATAAGTTTTCATTAATTGTCGATGAGTTAACAGATAAAGGTTGCATTAAACATCTATGTATGGCTGCCCGTACGCTCGTTGAAAATGAAGTTAAAGATTGCTTTCTGGTCTCATTCCCTTGCAAGATGAAACTGCTGTTGCGCTATACAACAGCGTTGTCAATTTTTTCAACGAAATAAGATTCCTTACAAAGCTAATATGATTGGATTTGGTTGCTGACGGTGCCACTCTATGTTTGGAGAACATCATTCGCTTTCGTCACTGTTAAGCGAGATGTTTCTGGGCTGTTTATTATGAAGTGTATATGCCACTCCTTTTCACTGTGCACATCTTACTCATGTCTAAAACTACCTCGAGCAATCGAAGACTTGGTTCATGATGTTTTTAACTATTTCCATTGCAGTCCAAAACGAGGAGAGAATTACAACTTTTTCAAAGTTTTCCAATGTAAAGCCTCATAAAAGCTGCATCCATCACAAACACGCTGGCTATCTTACATTTAGTTGTATCGAGGCTTCTCGAACAGTATTTTACGGTATTTTACAGACGCTGTTGTAAGTGAAAGGATCCTTGCTTGTGAGAATATACTGTACTGCAAAAACTTAATGATCCCGTAACAAAACTTTACTTAGAGTTTCTCGACTTTATCTTGCAGTTTTCAATGCACTAAATAAACAAATGCAGCATGAGAGCACACAGAGTCACACAATGTACAGATCTGTGGTCTCGGTCCTTACACCACAATTCTTGAATGTTATCTGAAAGACGATTATATTGCGAAAACTGCCTTAACAGATATTCGCACGAGAGACCCATGTTATTTCAAGAAATTGTCAGAAATATACCTTGGAGTTAATGTTGAAATGACATTGTCTCATCAGCACGAAATCCAACTCAAGCAATTCAACACTTCCGCTTGCGGCTTGTTAGACTTCTATATTGAATCAGCTGAGCAAAACCAAGCTATTTCCGTTTCTAATGAAACATTTAACACCTCGAAGCAATGGATCCAAAAGTCGTTCAAGCCAAGCGCAGCCCTTCCTTAACTCTACTCATGTCAGCATTCCCTTCCTTAGTTTAAAAAAAAGCACTGGCAAAACACTGATAGCGAGTGGCGGTCCTTAAGAAATACACTGGATGGCTTGAATCTCGACGAAAATATAGCTCCAGCGCAGATTTGGGTCATAGTAAGAGATGCCAAAACAGGAGATGGGACTCCTCTCTTCCCAAATTTTTATCTTTAATGTTTGCATTGCTTTGTCTCCCGCATTCGAATGCTGCGGTTGAACGAGTATTTTCGTCAATTAATCAAATGAAAACAAAAACCAGAAATCGACTTTCTACCCACAGTGACGGTCTAGGGTGGTCCATAATTTCACTTTTTAAATTTTTTAATGGTCCAACGGGCTAATGTTGTGGGCATTGGTGCAAGAAAGAACATGGTTACCAGTTTTTGGAGTTCCGGTAATATCAGACCCCCCACCCCACCCCCAATTTATATGGGACCTAAAAATTCGACTGAGAAAACGAAAGTTTTTCCGCTTCTCTGTGAATAAACATATGACTATATTATTTTTGCTTGGTAATAATATATTATTTTAATTAATTATATATTCTAGGGGTGTTACCGCCACCCTGAAGCATCATCCCAGCCAGCTTCGTGGCGATGGGCTCGAAATTAGACCAGCTTATCAAGTCAGCTACAGTATATTTCGAGTGGGAACAAACCTGATTCCAGGTCCCCATCGTTTCTTTTTTTTTGCATTATTTTTAAACAAAAATGAATTCCTTTTACAATGATTAAAAAATTATACCAAAGTTTAATTAAAAAGATAAATACTTCTGCATAACATTACACAATAAACGCTCACTTAACATAATTATACATTTCAGCCAAATATTTTTCTTGAAGTCTGAAGAAGGCGTCGATGTTGCTCTATAACTTTTACCAGAAATTGTTTTTTGTGATTCATCATTAACAATTCTGTCTTTGAAATCTTTAATCAGCTTGATTGCTCTCTCGGCAGGATCATTCACAACTTTCATATTTTTGACAAAGTTCTCTATAACTTGGAAAGATTGCAATTTTTCCAAGAAGTAACAGGTTCATTTAGCCAGTCACCACTAGTACCCAAGCATTGGAAAACAATTGAAGAACCCTTACCGACTAACTGACACAGCTTAGTTGTATTTTGTTAGCTTAGGAAGATTGGCTGACCTTTGGGAGGAGGGTGTTGCGGGTTGATTTGACAGATTTTCTTCATTGACTTTGCAATGAGACTTTTCTCTGCACCTGAAATTTGCCGGGAATTTGCTGGATACAATACAGATGGCATCCACCTCGCATAGTGTACTGCCCCAGGCTTAGCCCATCTCACACCAGTGTTTGAGACGTTTTCCCCAAGAAGCAGGGCCGGATTAAGACCTTTAGGGGCCCTAAGCACTTAAAAGATTTTGGTGCCCCATATACTGTATAGTAATTCAAATATAACAAAAATAAACCATAAAATAAAATTTATTTTTTGAAATGAAACAAAACTTACAGTAAGATGGAAAATAATGTTTATTTTTGTATACTTCCACTTCATTTATATTTGAAAAGTTTTCTCCTACTTTTTTTATTGCAAAGTCTTTGATCAGATCCTCAAAACTAATCTTACGTAACACATCTGCTTCTATACTTAGTAGAGATAAGGCATCCAGCCTGCCTTGTTGCATAGTTGTTTCTGTTGGTATTTTTAATATACTTCAACTAGAGAAGAGAGAGCAACAGATAAACTTCTTCAACGCTAATTAACTTAGGTCAGTATATTTATTTTATAATGGCCGTGATAAACATCACTTGATACAACAGCAATATAGAGCGTTTATAGTTTCTTTTATTTTTTAATATTAATTTATATTCAATTCTATAAACCTAAATCTTTCTGTAAAAACAATACCAAATGATTTATGTAAAATATATATTTAATATTATATGCACAAATCACACGTTCAGAATAACTTCCTATAGCACACGAAAATATTTAATCTATATGTATTTTTAATATGGCGCTCAAAGATTTGATATAAACAAAATAATAACGCAAAGCGTAAAGTGTGTGATTACAACGAAATATATTTATTCTCTCAAAAGGGTTGTTGTTCACTACAAATTCAACAATGAAAAAAATAAATACTATATATGAATATATATTTCAGTTTTCAACAGCTTATAGGCTATAAGCCGCGATTATAATAGTATAATAAATCCATGGTAAATCCGACAATGGAAAATTTTCTGTGGTGCCCCCTTCCTTGATGCCCTAAGCACGGGCTTATTTTGCTTAATGGTTAATCCGGCCCTGCCAAGAAGTAATAGAGCAACCTCGGCACATTCTCTGTAGTCGCCTCTGGGAAATAGAGGTGAACTAGCTGAATTAAATGCATCTTTTAGAAAATCTTTTTCCTCAGAAGCTTTGGCTCTCAATTGGCGATTTTTAAATTTTAGTGTTTTTGTTGGTAGTGTTATGTCCAGTTTTGGCCAAATATTTAATCTAAAGCTTTAAACATTCATTTTCAGGGGACGTTGTACTTCCGAAGAGACTTGTATAGACTGAGCACAAAATGCGCTCGTATAGATGATGTCTACATGCTAGCCACAGTAATTGAGTCCCAATCATTTCTTCTAGGATCTTACACGCTCCCTGTCTCCATCCAGAATTCGATGCTGTTGTATCAAAAACCATACCGCGAATATTTTTATCAATATTCCATTCAGAGATAGTTCTGAATACACATTCGGCCTGTGTCTTGCCCTTGCTATTATCTATAGTTGGGATTGATAAAATGTTGCCTTCTTTTAACCCGGAGAACCAGAAACAATGATTGCTATTCTTTCTTCCTTTTTGTAGTTGTAGTTTTCAATTATAATTTACTGTCCCAGTGAACAATGCAGTGCTCTGGAGGATTGAATGATGCCGTAAGTTGTTTTGCACTAGATGCTCTTGTATTTTTACATGAACGTTTTAGAAGTAGACTTGACAGGCTCATGTCATGTATATTTATATTTAATTCTGAGGCAACTGCTGCAGCCTAAACTGTTCTTTGGCTATGCGAGAGATTCAGCCTATCAGCCGTGTCAGAAACCATTTAAGAATCGAAAATGCGAATTCTTTTTTTAGGATTTCTTTGAGCCGAAGGTTGAAAGTCGGAATCATTGATTCATTACTTGATTCATCATTATCTATAGGAATGTCATCATCAGGTGGAATATTCATTTGTTCACCACTGGGTCCTGCATCCATGTCTGCTAAGAATTTTTCTTTTCTCTCTACGTCATGTCGAATTCTTTGGTTTCGTCTTTCTGTCGAGTTACATAAGACTTATCAGGCTGGAGACGTACTGTACATATTCCGAATAGTTCTTTGATCTTCAAGGAATTTATATCTTCGCTTTTGTTTCTTGTTGTTCTCATTCTGTCTTTCATTATTGTTTCAATAGCATCTGCTGCCGATATATCCAATAGCATATCTAATTTTTTACAAAAAATATCCCTTTTATCTTCGAAAGTATTCCTGTTTTGTGTTTTTTCAGTGTTTCATACTCATTAACTAAAGTCAGAATCTTTCTTTTGGTCTTCTGCTTTGGAAATATCTTGCGTTTTAATGCCAACTAAGTCCCAGAATTTTTTAATTTTATTAAGTACAACTGTTGCAGCCTCTTCTTTATTGTTCATAACCATATCATTTCTTTTTAAATGATAGAAATGCTGAAGTGCATCTGATTGGGATGGTAGCTGGAATAGTCCTGTAGGAATCAGTTCATCTTTAAGATTACCAATAATTAGATCATAACTGCTTTTTCTTAACTTTATATTTAATTTCTTAGGAGTAGCCATGATATTTATTTAAAATAAGATTAGAATCAACCAAGTGAAAAAAATCATATACTATATACATCATTGGATATCTGAAAAACACATAAAATATTGGCTTAATCAGCTGTTATAGAACATTTCTATATATACTATTACGAATAAATAATCAATTTATACACAAAATGTGCAAAGTTGATTTCTGATAAATTGATATGCAATATGTATGCTTTTATTTAAGATTAAATATGATTAATCTTTAAAAAATGCTTAAAAGATGTCGTTTTTACTCAGTTTTTTACTATGCAATATAAATTGAGGGTGGGGGGGTCTGATTACCGGAACTCTAAAAACTGGTAACCATGTTGTTTCTTGCACCAATGCCCATAACATTAGCATGTTGGACCATTAAAAATTTTAAAAAGTTAAATTATGGACCACCCTGAGTCCCACACACTAAAAGGCCTACTTTACGCTAAAAGTTTAATGTCGAAAGTGAATGTTATAACTTAAATATTACAAAATGCATGGTGGACAAGATGAATGATGCATCTACAAGCAAGCTAGCGTGGTTGAAGAGGAAGATAAAGAACGGATTTAAGTTAAATGGTATGTACTATGTAGCTAGTGTTCAAGTTTTTATTTAATATATACCTTAGTATATATTAAATAAGTATTACGGTGAGCTTGAACATGCCATTAAGGGTGCGAGTGGAAGTAGTTTAAGAATAAAAAATGGGGAAAAGTAAATGTCAATCAAGGGTGGGCAGAATACTGTGCTGATTTGTATGATGTAGCAAAAAATGTATTCGTGGAATGGGTTGCTATGGAGAAACCTAGGCAGGGGGAACTCTTCCAACTGAAAAATAGAACTCGTGCTAGGTTCAAGGGTGCTCTTAGATTTATAAGGAAAAACAAAGAGAATCTTCGAAGAGAATCTCTAGCCAGGAAATTAGTCAATAGCAATACTTCAAGTAGGGAATTCTTGAAGGAGGTTAATAAAATTAACAATAGTAATCTTACCTTGCCAAATACAATAGAGGGTGTACATGGTGCAAAAAACATTGCAGAACTGTGGAAAAATCATTATGAAACTCTATTTAATTGTCTCGGGGGTGATAGACTAAATATATGCCTAAATTTAGAACGCTCTGAGGAACTACTAATTAATGACTCAGAAATCTGGAAGGCTATTCAAAAGTTAGATGATAACAAAAGTTGTGGCCTAGATGGCATACAAGCAGAACATTAAAATGTTGTAGCCCTCGTATAATACCTATGCTTGCAATGTGTTTCACAAGCTGTATAATACATGGGTACTTGCCACAGTCCATTTTGTCAGTTGTATTGTTGCCAGTTGTTAAAAATAAGGGTGCTAGTATCTGTGATAAGAATAATATAATTATAGGCCACTAGCACTTGCCAGTATACTTTCTAAAGTGTTAGAATATGTCATTTATAATAGGATAAGCACTTACTTGCAGACTTATGACAATCAATTTGGCTTTAGAGTGAAACATGGTACTTGACATGTGTATTTATATGCTAAAGGAAGTCATTCTAAAGTACAAGATGTCAATCAGCAATGTATATTCCTGTTTTTTGGATGCATCAAAAGCATTTAGTAGAGTTAACCATCACAAACTTTTCAAGAAACTCTTGTGTCGAGGGGTACCTAAATATATACTGTTATTTATTTTTTTTTTTATTGGGTTCAGAATCCCAGCTGAGCCGTGAACGGCCAAGCTCTGAAGGGCCAGTTCAACCTACAGCCCAAGTTAAGTTAGACTAAAAACTTACGGACTTGGAGGTCCTATTAGGTCCTACCTCAGGGTTGCTGACTCGATGTGGGCCTACCTTAGGCCTCAGTTGCATAAAATTAAGATAAAAAACAAAAGGGGCACTATTTATGGTCTTTCTAAACCTTGCAACAACAACACAACCTGCACCATTGCACGATACAACAATCTTGTATCTAAACAACCAAACTGAATTGCTAGAGAGCTCTCTATAAGACCACATTGTTAGAAAATCTAGAAGAGGAAGAACCATTGTTGTCCCAAGGCGATATGATGACTAAGCTGATTGATGCAGCATTGCTTGTATATTAAGTTAAGGTGTATATATATCCATCTCATAATTGTAAGGTTAGTGAAAAATTCACTTAATTTAGAGCTAGCATTTTTGGGCTCTTGTGGCATCAGTGTTTGGGACTCTGGTGGCATCATTTTGGGGCGCTGCGCGTCCTTTCTACTCGTTTGTGGGATGTCGTACGTACAGGGTGTGGTCTGATAGAGAGCTCTCTTGCAATTCAGTTTGGTTGTTTAGATACAAGATTGTTGCATCGTGCAATAGTCCAGGTTGCGTTGTTGTTGCAAGGTTGAGAAAGAAGACACATAAATAGTACCCCTTTTGTTTTTATATTAAATTCATGTAACTAAGATCTAAGGTAGGCCCGCATCGAGTCAGCAACCCTGAGGTAGGACCTAATAGGATCTCAAATCCGTAAGTTTTAATTTTAGCTTAACTTGGGCTGTAGGTAGAACTGGCCCTTTAGAATTTGGCCGTTCACGGCTCAGCTGGGATTTTGAACCCAACAAATAAATAAAATAACACACATCCTGTAAGTGCCGCATTTAACAAACGAGTAGGAAGGACGCGCAGCGCTCCAAAAAAATGATGCCACAAGAGTGCCCAAACAATGATGCCACAAGAGCCCAAAAATGCTAGCTCTAAATTAAGTGAATTTTTCACTAACCTTACAATTATGAGATGGATATATATACACCTTAACTTAATATATACAAGCAATGCTGCATCAATCAGCTTAGTCATCATATCGCCTTGGGACAACAATAGCTCTTCCTCTTCTAGATTTTCTAACACTCCCCACCGAAGAGGCATTGTTGTCATTACCTTCTGCAAATTTAGCCAAGCCTTCTCCATGAGGCTGTAACTCAAATGTTTCATCTTGACTATCCGTGTTTTTGCTGATTTCTAAAGCATAGAGTTTTTATATACGTCGCTTTAATTTTCCTCCTGAAGTCTTTACCAGTGCAGACCTAACTAAATTGTCTTTGCCAACAAACAACTCTTCAATTATGCCAAGTTTCCAGTATTGCCTTGGTCTTTCATCCCCAATCATTACCAGTTCTCCCACCTTGATACAATTTGCATTGGAGCCCTTTACATTGCCTGATGGGTAACAATTGAGTTCTGGCAAGTATTCTATCTGCCACCTCTTCCATAACTGATCTTGTAGCTCTTCAAGTACTTGAACCTTCTGGTTAACTTTCCTTGAGTGCTCTGGATGGGCTGCAAGTCTTCTGGCAAACTGGGGCTTGATGTTAATCGTTTACACAAAGAAAATATTTGGTGTCAATGGCTCTGCATCTGCATACTGTTATAAACAAAAGTGATAGGCCTACTGTTCACCATTGCTTCAACTTCACACAAAACATTGCAGAATTCTTCTTTGCTCAAATGGGCATTAGCTAAAAGTTTCTTTAATGGACACTTCACACTTCTCACTAGCCTTTCCCAAAATTCTCCCCACCATGGTGCTCTCCCAACAATAAACTCCCACTGTATCCCTTGGTGTGAAAAGTAGGATTGGAATCCTTCCTCTTTTAGCAAGGACCAAACTTCTTGGAGTTCCTCTGCAGCCTTTTTGAAGGTTTTTGCATTATCCGATATGATTTTATTTGGAAACCCCTTCTGTTCACAAACCTTTTAATGTTGTTTGTAAATCTATATACCCATGCTGTCACTCTTAACAACCTTTTCAGACTGCTAATGTCCTCAAGCCTCAATATAGGGTCCTGCTGCATAACTTGATAACAGTTCACAGTGCATTTTCTCATCTCACTCACCCATTCTTCTTCAGCCTGGCATTCTCCTACAATAGGCTGATTAGAAGGCCAGTTTTCACCTGCAAGTTTTAGCCACTCTGGCCCATTCCACCACAAACTTGACTGTGTAAGATCTTTCACTGAAATTCCTCGTGTTGGTAAATCAGCTGGGTTTTGGGTGCCTGGACAATGCTTCCATTGCTGGGATCTGTGTGTGCTTGAATTTCCTCCAACCTATTGGCAACAAATGGTTTCCATTTCCTTGCCTGGCTTCTTAACCAGTGCCAAACTATAGTGGAGTCTGTCCAATAATAGCTTGGAATTTCATAAAGGGCCAAAGACTTTTGCACCGTAACTGCATGCCGACTATCAATAACTGCACCCATCAATTCCAACCTTGGAATATAAAGCCTTTTCAAAGGTGCTACTCTGCTCTTTGCAGCAACCAACCTGCAACTTACTTCCTCTTTGAATGTGCCTCTTATATAAATACAAGTTGCATAGGCTTCCTCACTTGCATCACAAAAGATGTGCAGCTCCAAATTGTCTGGACTATTGTTCAACTCTCCAAAGTACCATCTTGGGATTTCAGTGTCTCCAAGATGTGCCAATTCTTTGAACCAATATTTCCACCTTACCAACATATGATCAGGTAACTCTTGGTCCCAACCAAGTCCAATTTCCCAGAGGCTCTGAAACCAAATTTTTGACTTTATCACAAATGGAGCCAGGAATCCAAGAGGATCAAAGACCTTCGAAGCCAAACTAAGAGCTGTACGTTTTGTCCACCTTGTCTCATTCTCAGCCAGCTCTACTAAAGATTTCCCATTGAAGGTAAACAAATCCTCTCCTTGCTGCCAAACAATGCCTAGCACCTTTGTGTCTATTGCCCACAATTCCTTAATACCAGAATCCTCAATACTTCCTGCTGCATCAGGTACTACACAGGACTCACTCATAAACTGTTGTAACTGAGAATGATTGGTCTGCCATTTTCTAAGCTCCATGCCAGCCTTCCTCATTATAGCGCTAGCCTCCATGAATATCTGTTTAGCCATTTCTGTATTATCCACTGAACACAGCAAATCACCAACATCAAAATTTTTCCTTATGTGTTCAATAGTGTTAGGATAGACTTCAAAATATTTCTTAAAATGGTACTGCATAGTAGCTGCCAACAGAAATGGACTAGAGCTGAGGCCAAACAACACTGACTTCATTCTATATGCTTGAACTTTAGGTTCATTTTCCAACAAGTCTTTCGTATCCACCCACAGATACCTTACTGCATCTCTGTCCTCTGGTTTTAACTTTATCCGCAAAAAGGCTTGCTTCACATCTGCAGTCAGGGCCGTTCCTAGCCATTAAGGGGCCCTAAGCAGTATACCTATTTGAGGCCCCACCCCTCCATCCACCAACTCACGCCTTACTACATCACCTCAGCACACACATACAAAAAATGGCTGTGTTAATAAAAAACAATTATGAAACAATTTTAATGAAACATTTATGTCCAAAACAACAAATATGTACTTTCAGAAAACAAACAGAAAAAATACTCTTCATGAAATTCCTGAAAATTAGCTTATACATTATTTAGAATAAAGGACACAGAACTATGTATAAAAAAATAATGCAATTATCAACTACCAAACAATTACTAACTCTACGATACAATCGTGTAATAGGTAACAGTTATACAGAACAGTTTCTATCTTCAAAATTTTTGCCTTCTAGATTTTTTCTGGGCGAAATCATCAATAACATCATCATATGAAATCTCCCTGCCAACGTCCTGGTTGATGCTTATGATGCCAAGGCCACTGAGGCGATCCTGCCCCATTGATGATCTGAGGTAGTTCTTGATTAGCTTCATCTTAGAGAAGCCCCTCTCGACTGACGCTACTGTCACAGGTAGAGTGCAGGCAATTCTTAGTGCAACCCAGAGATTGGGGTATAGTTCCTCCAGTTGTTTCTGATGAATGAAGGAGAGAAGCTCCAAAGCAGTCATGTTGTGTGAAGGTAAAGTCAGCAAGTTCTTAATTTCGAGGGCCAGTTCTCTTCCATCAATGTCAGAGTTAGCTCCAGAGCTCAGTATCTTAGAGAGCTTTTCACACTTGCAGGACAAGTCTTCCTTGTTCATTGTGGTGAAGTTTAGGAGAACCCCAAATATGTCCCTCACATCATCTAATGTTTTGAATCTCTCATTTATTGACCCGATGGCACAATCCACCACCACATTGAAAAATTTGACTTCCAGCCTCTTTAAGGCTTCTGTAAATGGTTCGTCAGGAGCTTCGTAAGCAAAGTGCTTTTTTGTGGATCTGAGCCTCTTCTCCTTCAGCACAGCCTCCACATTCATTTCTTCACATATGTGATCAGTCTTTCCTTGTGAACAGACGTGTTTTATCGAGTGTCCAGTGTTATCAATTGAATAAGTGGTTTTCGTTGAAGTGTTTTAAAAAAATAGTGTTCGGTGCATTCTTAACTAAATTACTTCGTGCTACTAATCATTCATTAACGAATATATTTCATTTATTGACGTTATTCAGTACTATATTATTTGATCAAACCAAGGCTACTGCACGTGGCTTGCCTTGTTTGTTTTTCAAATCTATCAAAAACGGGAGTCATAAGGTTCATTTTTCCTTCCTTCGAGAGGTCAGGTAGAGTGTGGTCACACACCGTGTGAAAAAAAGGAAAAAAGTCGGGTCGAATCGCGGACAGATAAGTATTATAAATACTCTTCTTTTACAGATCTTTGTCGGTAGCTTAATTCTATATTATTTAGTATAAATTTGTGTTACAAGAACCTGTTTCTGCGTTTCAAGAACGCGGTAGACCTACGTTGTAATTTATTAATTTCCAAACGCTCGTTTTTTTTTTGTTTTTTTTAACTAATTAAAAGCATGGCACCCCCGTCAAGTACTTGCTCGCTGTGAAGGGAAATTTGCCGCTTACGCGTTTACAATGGCTAATAATAATGAACAGTTAGTTTGCAGGTGGTGCTCAAGCATGGAAGTGCTGAGGAACGAGTTAGAACGTGAAGGAGGCCAGAGTAAGGCTTGAAGAAAGCGTGATGCTCCTGACGGCAAAATTAGAATCCCTTGAGACTCCAGTTACGACCCCTCCTGCCTCAGTTTCTACTAATAATAAATAGTATTAATAGCCCTCTCTCTTCCCCTAGTTCCCAACCCTTCGTTCGAGTGCGTAATGGAGCCCCATTGAGAAAACCTAAGACATGTCTACCAGTAATAACAAACAATAAGTTTTCTGTTTTAGGTTTCGATGATGCTGATGAACCGGAAATACGACTCGTTGGCGATTCCATTGTTCGAGGGCAGCTCGAGGAATTCTGTGGGAGAAACCCTCGTCGTAGGCGCCGTTACTGCTACCCTGGTGCAAGGGTGGAGGATATAACTAATAGTGTTGACCATTTACAGACGGTACCTCCGAGGACACAACGTATGTTATTCATGTCGGTACTAATAACGTTTTAAATTCTAGATCGGAAGAACTGCTGGCTAGGTACAGGGACTTACTAGAGCGATTAAAGGAAAAAACTAATAAGATTGTTTTAACAGGTATACTTCCTCGAATTATCCAACGTAACGATTTCTACAGCAAGGCGACCTATATTAACAATAACCTAAAGTCTCTTTGCCAACAGGAAGGAGTGCATTTTGCGAATTTTTGGAACAGTTTCTACGGCAGGAGGGACTTGTTCCTCGGAGATGGACTTCATCTTAATGACGTTGGAGCTGCGCGTTTAGGAAGACTATTTCATAATACTGTCTCTTCTTTTCAGGCTGCCGTAACTCGAACGGTCCCAGCGTAAATTCCACAAATTTCCCCTGCGCTCGCGAAGGTGTCGCAATTACAAACAATTTGAAGGTTCTATCCTTAAATGCTCGTAGCCTACGAAATAAAAGAAACGAATTTTTTTCTTTAATTGCTTGTAAAGACTATGATATAATTGCGATAAATGAATCGTGGCTTAGCACTGAAACTCGTGACTTTGTAGGGGAGTATCAAATTAAAGGTTATAGACTTTTTGTTAAAAACAGAATAGGTAGGCGAGGAGGCGGTGTTATGTTGTATATCAAAGATAATATTGCGAACGTTATAGAAGTAAAGCACACAATTCCAGAACCGATAGATTCGACTATAGCAGAACTTAAATTGAACGATTTCAAACTTCTTGTTGCGGTTATATATAGGCCCCCTAATCAAACAGCTGATACGGACGAAGCGTTATATCGTGAACTAAAGAGAATAATCGGTAGTGAGCAGGCTTTAGTTATGGGTGACTTTAATTGCGCCAACGTGAATTACGATACAATGCAGGGAGACGCGGAAGGTAATCGTTTAGTTAATTTTCTCGAGGATAGCTTTCTTATTCAAAAGGTTGGGGAACCTACGAGGTTGGACAGTATTTTAGATTTAGTAATAACTACGGATGATAGGCTAATTACTGATCTTCAAGTAATAGAACCGTTAAGCAATAGCGATCACAATATGGTAGAGTTTGTCCTCTCAGTAAGTCACTCGAAACCAGCTAACTCGACTAAAATTCCTAACTTCCACGCAGATACGTCAATTTGGAAAACGTAATGGGGAACTCCAACGCAAAACTAATGTGGGAATCGTTCGAAACAGTATTTAGGACTATAAATGAGGAATGTGTACCGTACAAAATTAAGCGTGCGAAAGTAAACAACAAGCCCTTGTGGTTTACTTCTAGAGTAGGAGACATTATAAAGAGTAGAGATAGGGCTTATAGGCTACATAAGTGCGATAAAGACAATTTGTGTTACGAAACAACTACATATCTCTAAGGCGTGAAGCGAAAAGTGTAATAAAAAAGTCCAAGCGCGAATTTGAAATCTCCATAGCTCGTGACGGTAAAGAAAACCCCAAGCGATTCTTTCAATACGTCAATAATAGAAATCCAGTAAAAAGTGTCTTGGGGCCTTTGAAAAATGTAAACGGAGATCTAGTTTCTGAAAACAAGGAAATGGCTACCTTGCTAAACGAATTTTTTACGTCAGTTTTTACTATAGAAGATGTAACGAATATCCCTACGGTCATAGACATAATACCTTTTGATAATGGTAATATTTTGGATAATATGTGGTTAGTGAAGGGGAGTAATGCGCTATATTGATAAAATGAAAACGCGTAAATCACCGGGGCCGGATTCCATATATCCCATACAACTAAAAGAATTAAAAGATAGCATTGTTGTGCCGCTAACAAAGATTTTTAATGCGTCTATTTCTGAGGGGTGCGTACCAGATAATTTCAAGTTAGCAAACGTAACACCTATCTTTAAGAAAGGCGATAAAGGTGCGGCGGGAAATTATAGGCCAATCAGTTTAACGTCTGTTGTAGGTAAGCTACTGGAATCAATAATTAGGGATCGTATAGTCGAACACTTAGAATTGCATAAACTAGTTAGAAATACGCAGCACGGTTTTAGGCGAAACAAATCTTGCTTAACTAATCTTTTAGAATTTTTCAAAGCGTGGTTGACGTTTACGATAGACATCGGGCGGTTGATGTAGTGTATTTAGATTTTCAAAAAGCGTTTGACACCGTGCCGCACAAAAGACTCATTGAAAAAACTAAGGCTCATGGAATCAGGGGTGTAGTAATAAATTGGCTAGAAGAGTGGTTGCGAGGTAGGAAACAGAGGGTGGTCGTTGATGGAGCGGAGTCGTGTTGGGCTAATGTAGCGAGTGGCGTTCCTCAGGGTTCTGTATTGGGCCCCTTGCTTTTTTATATATATTAACGATTTAGATGTCGGCCTAGTCAGTACAGTTTCAAAGTTTGCGGATGACACGAAGCTGGGTGGTAGGGCGATTAATGACGAAGATAGAGGTAAAATCCAGGAAGATCTGAATAAAATCGTTGATTGGTCAGTCACATGGCAAATGAGATTTAACGTTGATAAGTGCAAAATTTTGCATATAGGTTCGCGTAACGGTAATTTTGCGTATAGTATGTCAGGGAAAGATTTAACAAGCGTAGAGCAGGAAAAAGATTTAGGAGTTATAGTCACTGGTGATTTAAAAGTAGCGAAACAAAGTACAGCAGCGGTCAATAAGGCGAACAAAGTGTTAGGTTTTATAGCTCGAAATTTTGAGTACAAATCGCGCGATATTATAGTTCCTCTTTATAAATCATTAGTTAGACCCCATTTGGAGTACGCGGTCCAATTTTGGAATCCGCATATGCGCAAAGATATAGACAAAATCGAAAGAGTTCAAAGACGAGCAACTAAGATGATTCCGTCGCTTAGGTCAAAGTCGTACGAGGATAGGCTTAAGGAGTTAAAATTGACTACACTCGAGACTAGGAGGCTAAGGGGTGATCTAATCCAGGTTTTCAAAATTATGAATGGGTTCGATAACGTAGATAGAGATAGCTTTTTCGAAATCAAATATCTCAATATAATAGGACTAGAAATAACGGGTGTAAGTTGACAAGTAGAAGGTTCGAGACAGCAGTTGCCAAAAACTTTTTTACGCATAGAATAGTGACTAGCTGGAATAGTTTGCCGGTAGAAGTAATTAGTAGCACGTCTATAAACATGTTTAAAAATCGATTCGACGCATATGTTGATAGATTGGGTATAGTTTAAGGTAGTAAAATTAAGGCTTTGTGGTGATAGATCCCACAGCTCAACACAAGTGTTGTGGGATATAGGGAGGCAGCATCTTGGGTTAGGGGATACTCTCTGTCCTTACACACCCCATTTAAAGAGATTCCTCTGCCGAGCGGTGCCCCCCATAGTACTGTGAGGTATTGAAAAACTCATGATCTTCACTTGCCCCACAAACACCTTGAAATGGAACACCCAAAATGGGTGCACACACATTTCTACATTACTGTACAGTCTTTACAGCCACACCTACACTTTTCCTCCTACGTATATACAGGGTGTCCGAGAATTATCTGTACAATTTTTGGCTGTTATTAAAAGTCAACCATGAAGTGTAGAAATTCCAGTGTTGTCCCATTTTACAGAGAATCTCATTAAGTTTTTCTGATACCAAGTTTTGAGAAGTTTTTTAGAAATTCCAGTGTGTCCGAAAATTATCTGTACAATTTCATCTTTTAATAAAATTCTTGATAACACACGTAAAATTCTTAAACAAGATTATTTAGAATCTGTGTTTTCAAAGTTTCTTTTATTAGAGTAACGTTGTTACAAACGTTCGATATGTGTATCATCAGTGATTCGCAAAACATCCAATCGATACTCCAAATGTTGCCATGTACGCTGCAGCATATCCACATCAATTCGCTCAATAGCAGCTGTGATTCTTGCTTTTAAATCATCAATGTCTGTCACCCGCGTATTGTACACAAGATCTTTGACGAATCCCCAAAGAAAGAAATCACAGGGTGTGATGTCGGGAGATCTAGCCGGCCAATCCACCTGTTTGGGAATGTCTCATTCAGGGACTTACGGACGATCAAGGCCCAATGTGGCGGTGCGCCATCTTGTTGAAAAATGATGCGTGGATGCAGTGCTTCCAATTGCGGATAGACAAAGTGTTGCAACATGTCCAGGTAGGTATTGGAGGTCACTGTTGATTCACCGAAGAAAAATGGTCCAATCACGCGATCATGTAACAGGCCACACCACACATTAACTTTAGGACTGTCTCTGATGTGCTCTTCTATGCAATGTGGATTTTGTGACCCCCATATGCGCACATTTTGTTTGTTTACCTTGCCTGAAACATGAAAAGTTGCCTCGTCCGAAAACATGATCTTGCCAAGAACGCATTGTCCTGGTCGACTTTGTCAAGCAGAGTCATTGCAAATTCCTTACGGGAGACCTTATCTTCTTGCGTAATCTGTTGCAAGATTTGCAACTTGTAAGGATGCAACTTCAAACGTTTACGCAAGACATCATGCACTGTCGAACGAGGTATCTGTAACTCTCGTGATGCAATTCTTGTCGACTTGCGTGGACTGTGAACAAAAGCCTCTCGAATGCGCTCGACATTTTCAAAAGACGTTCGAGGCCGCCCTGCTCCTTTCTTATGCTCTACACTTCCAGTTTCCTTAAACCTTTTATACCAAGCTCGTATGGTTACGCTTGATGGAGGGTTTCTGTTGTAATTAGTTCTAAACTTTCGTTGAACTTGTGTATCTGATTTTGTTTCGATAAACCATTCAACACACTGTGCTTTCTCCTGTGGATTCATTAAGGATGAGGGGTGTGTATGAATATCTGAAAAAGAAAAAACTTGTCAAAACTTGTTATCAGAAAAAACTTAATGAGTTTCTTTGTAAAATGGGACAACACTGGAATTTCTAAAAAACTTGTCAAAACTTGATATCAGAAAAAACTTAATGAGATTCCTGTAAAATGGGACAAACTGGAATTTCTACACTTCATGGTTGACTTTTAATAACAGCCAAAAATTGTACAGATAATTCTCGGACACCCTTAGCAAGGTACTGGTATTGATGGATACCGTAATGAAATTGACTGGATTCTTTGGATCTGATATATTTGCATGTCGGTTATAAATAGATATAGAGTGTAACATATTTGTGGACAGTAGTCTATTATGACTTGATCCTCTGGATCCAGAGATTCTATCTTTAGTTTTAAATCGATAATTAATTAGTTTTAAATTGATAATTATTTAGTTTTGTAAAAATTGGTCGTTGCCAATGTACAGGCAGTTTTTACATAAATTTCTTATGTTCTTGTGGTTCGGAAACCACGTAAAATTGTAGGTCCCCTCCGCCACCACGGAGGACATACACAATACACAATTACGAACACAGTTAGGTAGACCAGCCAAGAGTGGATCTTAGGGTCTTTGTTGGTCTGAAACATTATAACATTATAACAAAACCTTTCTGTAGCTGGTGAGTGAGTCTTTTGTTTTTGTGAGGAGGTTGACTGCCACATCAAACTGCATTGTAGGAGACTGCAGAAGTTTGCTCACATGGTTAACTGCATGAAGAATGTCATACCATACTACTGTGCAAATATGAAAGCGATAAGACCCTACCTCCTCTGCAAGTGCTTGTGCTTCAGTCCTGGCCATGGCATCTGTGGCATTGTTTCTGACTTCCAACAGGGCCTCTCTGATGTTGTGGCTCTGGTATCGCACAGCCTCAATGCTCTTAAGCCGGCTCTCCCACCTGGTTTCACTCCAAGACTTAAGTGTTATGTTCACGTGCTTCTTTAGGATTGTCCATCTCTGTGTAGCTGCTGTGTAGCTGAGGGCATCTGTGGAAGCTTTAGCTGCATCAGCCACTACAACATTCAGAGTGTGAGCCCCACATGGAACATAGAGTGTATGACAGTTCTTCTCTAATAACCTTGCCTGAACACCTTTGTTCTTGCCCTTCATGTTCGCGCCGTTGTCATATGACTGTCCTCTGTAGTCATCAAAGTGAATATTCAGTTCATCTAGTCTCTTCAGAATCAGAACTGATAAACCCAGGCCTGTACCTTCTGAAGCCTAAAAGAAAGCCCAAGAAGTATTCTTTTATTTCTGGTACTTCACCCATTTTAACAGTTCTAATAATAATCGACATCTATTCTTAGTGGCTTATGTCTGGAGTGCAGTAGTCTGAAATGAGTGAGTAATATTTAGCTTGTTTTATTTCTGCAATAATGACATCCAAGATCTTCCCACTAATGGACCCAATGAGCTCATTTTGAATGATGTTTCCTAGGTAACTTGAATGACTATATTGGCCACTTTCGACTCTGCTGATGTGTTGTTCATCACTGGATCAAATTTAGCAAGCAGCTCAACTTCCTTCAAGAAGTTGCCATTGTCTCGATTGTACAATGTAGAGGAAGACCCCCTGAAAGCAAGGTTTCTCTCTGCCAGTGATTGGATTATACTTACAAGACGTGTGAGAACATCTCGCCAGCGTCTTCGCTCTACCTCCATTAATGACATTTCAGTTTGGTCAATGGTCCTCCCAGATTTTAGCCGCAGTTCCAGATCCTTCCATGTTGCATGTTATCTGCATGTTCTGAACTATTTTCATGGCCTTTCAGAAGCGAACCAACGTTTATCCAGTCTGAAAGTCCATCCGTAATTAGTTTGTACGACTTCGTTGAAAACAACTTGCAGCAGAAGCAATAAAGAGCATCATTCCTTCTAAAGTACATCAGCCAGCTTCGCTTTATTTTTTCCCCATTAATTAATGTTCTGTACATGTAATGGTGATGAACGCTTCTACCGTCCTCTCTTTTAGGGAATGTGAAATCTGGACTGATTTGAAATGGTCCTCGTGACACCAGATCTGTCTTCAAGGCATCTGACAGGACAACTGGCCAGTCATACGGATCAAGCAGTGGAGCAGATCTTGGTTCTTGTTGCTCAGTAGAAAAACCTGTGTGTGGTGTTTGAAGCTGAACAGAAGATGAGCCACTTGTTGGTTCATCAGGCTCTACTTCTACTGGTGTTTGAGGTTGCATAGAGGATGGTCCTGCTGTTGGCTCATGATGCTCATCAGGCTTTGCTGAGGATGGCTTTTCCAAATATTTCAGTAGTGCTCCTGAGAAGAACATAACATTACATATTCTGTTAATTTTTGCTAAAATACTCTTTCTTATCTTGTTTGATAACACCAGTACACATTTGAAAACTTGTCGATCGATTTTTACAAACTAGTTGGTGATTCTATATAATTTGAGTGCGCTGATCTCAAAAATATAGTTAGTTTTTCCCTATCACGTATGGTTTTCTTACTACAGGGTGTGTCATAAATCCCCCATTTATCCCAAATGTGAACCATCTTATCGAGACCAACATTGGATTGCACATGCTAAACCATAAATTTTGTTGTTATAGACTACAGTAACGCTTACATAATAATGTAGGGTAAATATATATAACAACCAGTCCCGTTCCCAGCAAAATACTCTCCCCTCCCATCAATGGGTGATTAACATTTGGGGACAGATGAGGTATTACAACACCCCTTGTAGCACGAAATCTTTAGGTGATAGAGTAAAACGTAATTAAAGCAGAATTAAATAGCTCCTAGCTCTTGAACAAGCATATTGCTTGTTTATGAAAGAATAAAAAAATAACTGAAAGAAACAAAATATATTTACCTTCTTTACTTGCAAACATTTCAGGACTTATTCCAAAGACTTAAGACTACGAAGGTAGATCTGACTAATGACGACTAAACCGGTGCTTCTTTGATGTTTTCTTATGCTGTGCGTTAGGCTGATCTCGTTGCAGACACCAGCAGTAATCCGCCATCATATTTGTATGCCATCTTCCTTGATATCTTCTTTCCATGGTTTTGATGTCCTGGTGAAATCGTTCCCCTTGCTCCTCACTGACATCTCCGAGATTTTCGGGAAAACGGTCAAGATGCGAAAATAAGAAGTGAACTTTCAGGCTCATGTTGCAGCCTAAGGCGCAAAACTTTTTAAGCATATTTTCCACCAGTCTTTCATAATTTTGGCTTTTGTAGTTTCCCAAGAAGTTTTCAACAACATCTTTGAAACCAAGCCATGCTTCTTTTTCTTTATTGGTCATTGTGTTCAGGAAATGATCGTCTGTCAATAACTTTCTAATTGAGGACCTATAAAAACACCTTCCTTTATTTTCTCGTAGCTAATCTTTGGATATTTTGAACAAATGTACTTGAAACACTCACCTTCTCTATTCAATGCTTTGACATACTGCTTCATCAAGCCTAACTTAATGTGCAAGGGTGGTAGGAGGATTTTATTTGGTTCAACTAGATGTTCATGTAAAATGTTCTTTGATCCTGGGGTAAGATTCTCTCTAGGAGGCCAAGTTTTCCTCTTCCAGTGCTGGTCATGTGCTCGACTATCCCATTCGCAGATGAAACATGGCATCTTAGTGTATCCTGATTGCTGCCCAAGTAACATGCAAAGGACTTTGAGATCCCCACACAATATCCATCTGTGATTTTGATACTGAATTTTTTCCAGAAACAGTTTCATGTTATCAGTAGGTCTCTTTTAAATGAGTAGAATGGGCCACTGGGATTGATACATATTTGTTACCGTTGTGCAGTAACACTCCTTTTAGACTGGTTTTAGAGGAATCTATAAACAACCTCCAGTCACTGGTTTGGTATTCGATGCCTAGCTTGCACACTAATCCTGTGATGTCCTTGCAAAATACCAAGGGACCATCTTCTTCGAAAAAAGGCACGAAGTCTTTCTCACGATTTCTGTACCAAGCGAAGTATGTGTCGGATGCCAATAAATTGTTCTCCTGCAATCTAGACCCCAAAAGTTCTGCAGAGTCCTGAGGCAGATTCAAATCCCTGACTAAGTCATTTAGTTCGGCTTGGGTTAATGGTTTAGGAGGATCTCGGTCAGCTGTTGGCTGTTCATAAACATCATCATTGTCTGGATTTGGAGCTGAATCAGAATCTGAATTGTATTGATCCAGACTCTCGTGGGCGGGGAATAGGAACTTCTGGACCATGGGGTACCAGCCTTATTGCAGATGGAAGACTTGGGTATTGAAAGCTCTCTTTATTCTTTGCATTATAACCTTTAACATTGCAAGAACAGAAGTACAGTCGTCGGTATGGTTTCTAGGCTCGCGCCATACCATAGGGATCCCAAATGGCAAACTTTTCTTTTTACCTTTGCTCCAATTCCTTAGTGCCGCAACACACGTAAGACAAACCTTGTGTGGAGCCCAACTTTTGTCTTGATCTCCTAATTTAATTCCAAAATAAGCATGATAAGCTCTCTTAATGAAGGTCGTTACATTTGTCCTTTGTTTTACAACAACATACCGACCACAAATATAACAAAATATGTCTGGACTATGGGTACATCCTCTAGAAGCCATTATTAAAATTTTAAAGACGTAATGTTAGAATTATCTATCTGAAAAATATGAAAAAACGAAATTAATTAAAGATAAAAAAGTAAAAAATTACAAAACGCCCCAAAATTGTTTTGCTAATAACTTTAAAACTGTGGGTGATAGAAAAAACTGGTAGCATTTTTAATTCAGCGCAGCGAACTGCTTCAGAATCACAACTCAAAATAAAGAAATCGATTTTCATGCAGACCGGTGTAATTGATCTGTGTGAACAGAATTTCAGGTGATGTGATCCATTAAATTTCACATTTCGAAATATTATAAATATTACAGAGCCTAGCTTACTCTACACGATTCCTGAGCACTTGCCTAGCTTGATGGTCTACCTAACCTAGTTGCCTGAACTGTAATCATAAGAATATACAAGTGGCACATCTCACCTGTGCTACTGGAAAGCTTCTCCTCCTCTATTTTCTTCTTTTTCCGTTTTTCAGCTCCTGATGGATAATGTCGTTTCATTTTCCAAGATGCACGAAGTCACATCTAGTTAACCACAACTAATCTGCTAAATAATAATAATGATGATAACAATGATGATAATAATATAATAATAATAATAATAATAATAATAATAATGTTATAATTATAACGTTAATCAAATACATTAAAATAATCAGACCATTTAGGTTTTAACCAACAAAATTCACAATATCTGAAAAAGATGAGAAAAGAATTAATAAACTTGAAAACTTAATGAAAATAATCCTAGGTTTTAAAGTGTTACAAAATCTCTTAATAATTAGTAAATTAGTGAAATAATGTTTAACGATACTAGAAAAATTAAGCATTTAGGAAAGTATAAGCATGTAGTAAGAATAAATTTAAATAATATAGAAATAAGATCTCACAATAGTTATTTACACATAACGACCAAAACGTTTCGTTTGTCTCCGTTTTATCACATTTGTCTCATACAAAAACTTTAATTAATACGACAATAATAATAATAATAATATTAATCAGTGCTGGGCACTTGCGCAAACACTTGTGCAAAACGCAAATTGCGCAATTGCGCAAGTGTGATTTCGGTTGGCATTTGCATTTGCGCCAATTCTTGCGCAAACTTGTGCATTTGCGTTTGCGCAAGTACTTGCGCAAACGCAAACTGTGCGCAAACGTGAAAAAAAAAACAAATATTAAAAATAGTGGATTTAGCTCATAAACACGTGACTGCCAGACAGGTGGCGCCGCCAGACAGCAGTGAGCACTCAGTATACCAACAACGCTAGAGAAACACGTTGTTTGATTAGTTGATTTTAATTTTATTTCAGAGTTCAAACTACTAACTACTCTAGTAACTTCTAGAAACTTCATAAGTCATAACTACTGTCTATAACTAGTGAACTATGGACAGCCTCAGACACCAGTCTCTGTCCAGCCCCACCTCTGCCCCAGCCCGGCCGGCAGCAGCGTGACCAGCCATGGCTCAGAGCCTCACCAGGAGGAAGAGGACCTCAACAACCCCTGGCCCCACCTGGACACCTTCTTTGGACCTTTGACCAGCAAGAAGAGGGTGGTTGAGAGTGGCAGGGTGGTCTACAGGGGCAGCATCATCTGTAAGAGGTGCAAGGCCAAGGTCAGCTTCAACACCATCAGCATGTACACCCTCAAGAGCCACTACCAGCATGTGAGTTTAAATTTATTTATAAATTTAAAATTAAAAAAAACTTGATAAGTAGTTAACTTTAGAAATTATTATTTATTAAATATAATTAAATATTAAATAATAAATTATACTTTGTCTCAATTCAAACACTTCTGTTGTATATCACTGTCATTACAATATAATTTATAATATTTTTTTTCAAGGTTCACCCCAACCAGAGCAAAGACCTCCTCGCTGCCATCACTGGTGGGTCCAAGCGCGGCCGGTCCCTCTCTGGCGACACCAAGGACTCTGGCTCCAAGAGAATACGCCAGGCCAGCATAGAGTCCTCCTTTGCTGGATCTGCCGCCTTCAACAATAGCAAGGCCCAGGACCTTTTGCACAGGTAAATAAATAATAATTATAAATCTTAATTTTATACACTAATAATAGAATAATTTAAATAATTTATTAAATATATCAAATATTTATATGATATAAAGATAAAAATTCATTGTAAAGATAAGATAAAGACTTTCCTTACAATCATACCTAATCTTTTTTGTAACTTATGTTTTAAAATACATTTATTGAAAATGTTCAAAATGAATTTAATTTTCAACTTCACAGGTTCATGGTTGAAGAGATGTTGCCCGCCAAAACCACGGAGTCCCATCTTTCACCAGATTCCTCAAGTACCTGAACCCCAGCTTCAAGCTCCCCTCCAGGCGGACCTACATGAGGAACCTCAAGAAAAAGGCCGAGGCAGGGAAGACAGAGCTCACCTCCATCCTGGACGAGGTCAATTATGTCCAGGATGTATAACTCTGTAGGTTTGGATTGTCATGTCCACATGAGAGAAATATGAAATATAAAATAAATATTAATTAAAATATTTTTCACTTACCTAAGAAACTTAGTGAGAAAAATGCTCTGTATGAATTGGTCCACAATTAACCCACCCCTTATATCTCCAGTCTAACTATAGAGTAGATCAAGTCTAGCCTAGAGGGGTCAGCCTAGAGATTCCGGAAATGGTCCAGAGCGGGCAGATAAATTGAGGTCCACAGTAGGATTCCTCACCAATTAGGTTAGGGCAATCTACCTTCACCTTTGTTAAGCTATGAGTTGATGCTGGGTCTTAGGCCACAATGTAGGCCTAACTTGTCTGACCCAGCTTAATTTAATGTGATTAATTTGCTGGGTTAAAAACACAATTAGTCACTTACTGTTAGTTATTAGAGAGTCTCTTTTCTCCTTCCTGTTTAATTGTCGAGAGCGTACTTGCTGGTGGGGATCTTTTTCGTTGTCTGTTCTCGTCCCTTCTCCAGTTCCGTCCTTTCGCCCTGTTCCTCGTTTTCGTTCTCCTTTGTTCTCCTCTTCGCGGGCTTTTTCCACCAGCGTTGTCTTGGTTTTTTCCTCGGTTGGTTGAGCGGTAATGTATCTCTATTACCGAGCACGCTCTTCTCACACAGTATATAAATACTAGTGTGGAGAATAACTCTGGTGAGCAACCAATTGGTTTCATCCACCCAGTTATTGACATAAAAGGAATTTAATAATTGTTAGATTAACTACCTACCTACTCAGTGAACCATTTTCGTTACGTCCCAACTACCCACTCATCAGTTTCCATATACTGGGGGCCCCGGGAGATAAAAATTTTGGTGTCATTGTCACCAATTTTTATGTCTGAGTGTAGACTAGCTAACTATTTGACTGTAAATGCCTGTTAATGTGATTAACAGTGCCTATCCTCACCTTCTCATGGAGAAGGTGTAGCATTTAATTAGAGAAAATATACATCCATAGGATGAAACTGTCTATGGTCTTTACCATAAGAAAAGAAAAAATGAAAGTTAGAAGATAAAATTACAATTCCCCAGCATCTATTTTTTGTTGTAAAAATAGTCGCGCCTTTAATGCTGTTTGTCGCTGAGGTCTTGTGTCTGTCAATGTTGTAGTAGGATGCGTTACCACTCCTACTGTCAAAGGAATAGTTACTGGAAGTTCAGTGTCTCCAGTTGTTACTGTCAGTGGAGAAGGTTCTCCAAAGTCCATTGTTTTGGGTCCAGACTCTATAGGGTACAAAAGAGAAATGTCTCTTGTTGTGTCACCCGTTGAAGTCCTTAATTTGACCACTCTTGTTACCCCGTCTGCCCCTGGTCTGAGTTCTGAAACTCTAGCCAGAGGCCAGTATTGTCTTGGAGTACTGTCATGTATGAGAACAAGGTCCCCTACCTTAATTGTGTCAGACCAATCCTTCTTAGTCATTTGTTTATGTCTCTCCCTTAGACCCATCAAGTACTCAGTTTTCCACTGTTTAATGAAATGAGCTTTAACTCTAGTTAAATGTTGTAACTTAGTCTGGAGCTCATCATGTCGTTGAGTCCAGTTTGGGTCTTCTGAAGAGTCTATATTGTAGTCCGGCAGGAGACTAACTTGTTCTCCCCGAATCAAATGATTTGGAGTTAATGGTTCCGGGTCATTAATGTTGTCACTCACATAAGTGAGTGGTCTATTGTTAATGATGTTCTCAATCTCAGCCAGGAGAGTGAGCAACCCAAATAAGTGTATCTGTTTTTTGCCAATTGCTTTCTTCAAGCAATTCTTTACTGTTTGTATATTCCTCTCCCAGATAGAACCATACCAAGGAGAGGCAACCGAATATACTTCCACTTTATGTTTGAATTTTGTATATATAATTGTGTGATTTCATCGCTTAACAAGTCGTGGATGACTTGTTCACCAGCCTTGAAATATGTAGCATTGTCAGTCCAAACTGTCTTGGGTACTGAATGTCGTGCACAGAATCTCTTAAAGACAGCAACAAAAGATTCTGCTGTAAGGTCCTCCACAACATCCAGATAAACAGCTCGTGAGGCAGCACATGTAAACAGTACAATGTACATTTTTTGTTCAGTGTCACCCACCCCTACAGTCAATGCTCCTGTATAGTCAATGCCTACAGTCTCAAAGGGTCTGTTGAGAGTAACTCTCTCCTCTGGCAAAGCAGGAGGATTTGGTTTCCTATAGGGCCTAGCATGAATACGCCTACATGTGACACACTCACTCAGAACTGTTTTAACAGTGATCCTTCCCTTGGGTATCCAATAAGTTTTTCTTAATGTAGTTAGTGTCTGTGGTACCCCCATATGATATACATCATTGTGTGTTTTTCTGATGATTAATGTTGTCAAATAGCTAAATCTACGTAAAGGATTGGATGTTTGCTTTTGTATGACAGTTTTGATTTGTCTAATCTCCCTTTACACCTTAGAAGGCCTTCCTCATCTCTGAACAAGTTTAGATCCACAACTACTGATGGTACAGTTTCTTTTGTTTGTTTCCCATTAGTTAAGAATTCTAACTCTTTATTGTACTCTTTTTGTTGTGCATGGCCTATCCAGTATTTGGTTGCAACTTCTGTATAATTATGATTATTTTTATTTAGCTGTTTGTTAATTGTAGTTAAACAGTTGTGAGCAAACCTCAAACAGTAGGCTGTGACCCTGACAAGTTTACTGAAATCAGAATACTGTTCATAATTAGTGATTGGTTCAACCTTTTCATTTGAAAAGATTAAATTTAATGTCAAGTTAACTTGTTCCACAGGCCATTGGTCTGTATTACAGAGCCACTTAGGTCCCATAAAGCAAGTTTTGTTTGACTTCAACAACTTGTAGGATAAACCTCTGGTCAGAAAGTCTGCTGGATTTTGTTTAGTTGGAACATAGTGAAAGTTTACTTGTAGGCTTTCATTAGCTTCAGCTATTTCTTTTAGCCTATTTCTTACAAAGATATTCTTACTATTAATGCTATCATTCCGTATCCAGGCAAGACAAATCTGACTGTCAAGCCAGATGTGGATATGAGTTATGTTCACATAACAAACAGAATGTCCCATGAAAGTGGCATTTTCTTGATTACCTTTGTTTGGGGGAGGTATCTTTTGAGTTTGAGTACTATTGTTTGGACACTTTGGTGAATCACACATTGAGGAGACATGTCGTAAACTTTTACAAAACTTACACTTGAATCTTAACCTAGATTTACAGTCTTTCTTATAATGTCCCTGGCCAGTACACTTTTTACATAGGTTCAACTGTTCACATCTTTTAGCTCTTTGGTTAAAGTCTGAATATTTGTCACACCCAGTACTACTGTGTTCATTACTTGCACAAAATTTGCAATGTAGTGTGTAAGTTGAGGCAGCAGTTACATTAAAGTTCTGTAATGGAGGTGTTCGTGTATTATAGTTGGTCACATTTGATTCTACTGTACAGCATCAAGTTTTGTCTGTTTGGCTGTAGCTAGTTGGTCTCTGGGAACAGTCTTTGGTTTATCCATAGTCTGGGTCTTATTTTGTGTTGGAATATTTCTCAATTTGTAATTAGTTAGGATATTGGGGAAGTGTTTTCTTATATCTTCCAGATTAGGATAATTTTCTCCCGTCTTTAGAATTAAAATATCTTTAACCCTCAAAGGAAGGCACCTAAGTACTATGCCTTGTATAATCCAAGATGAAGCTTTAATATCTATCTCATTGCTAACTAGTTGTCCTATAATAGCTTCTAATTTTGTATAAAAATTTTCCATATCACTATGGTTATCTTTTATGGGTGCAAATTCAAAAATTTGTTGAGATAATTCATATGCAATCTCATCTTTATTAATGTAATTACGTTTTAAGAGATCAATAGCTACTTCATATGAATTCCCTACGGCTGGTAAATAGGCTATCAGGTTATAGGCTGGGCCTTTAAGGAAACTAGTTAAGTAGCTAAACTTTTCAACAGTTGAAATATAAGGTTTATTACCTATTAAATTCTCAAATTTGTCAATGAAAGATGGGAATTGTACCGTGTCCCCTTCAAATGTTGGTACTAGCAAAATGGGTAACTGAGCCCTCAATTCTTGTGACTCAGGATTTAGCATGCCACTTAAATTTTGTTGAAGGTTAGCTCTACTTTGATTAAAATCAGAATTAGGTTTTTTGTGTGTTAAGTCAGTCAAACGAGACCGTAGTCTCCTTATTTGCTGTTCAATTGAGATTACCTGATCATCATTATCAGCGTAAAGGTCTATCAATTGTTCTTCAGCCATTTCGGATTCAACTAACTCTGAAATACTCTCATTAATGGCTATTATTTCCTTCTTTTTAGTTTCCAATTTAAGAATTACACTCTAAATCTTCCTTACCTGGTTGTGTAATATTGTTAAAAGTGTTCACAGCCTTTGTAACAGCTCCCAACTTTGCCCCCCTTTTCTTTTTTAACTTTTTCAATTCCGCACTGTCCATGTCTAAGTAAAAATTGTTTAACTGGGGATCGTAATGAAATAGAGGACAAGAAGAAATTACCAGAGAAGAGAGAGCACAGACAAAACAGTCAAGTTTAAATTTGGTTTAATCCCCACCAAGTACTTATGTGTCACTCAGGTCTAAGCTTATAAGAGAATGAGACTCCTTAAATGTAAATGTTTCCTAGTTAGGCCCTAGGTTGTAGACCTAATTAGGCTTGATTAGGTTAGGCTTAGGCTTAGGCTTAGGCTAGACCATTTAGCCTAATTCTGCAATTTTTGTGTTAAGTAAGGTTAAGGTTTGTAAATTCCCCACACACGGACCACCAATGCGAAAAATGCTCTGTATGAATTGGTCCACAATTAACCCACCCTTATATCTCCAGTCTAACTATAGAGTAGATCAAGTCTAGCCTAGAGGGTCAGCCTAGAGATTCCGGAAATGGTCCAGAGCGGGCAGATAAATTGAGGTCCACAGTAGGATTCCTCACCAAATTAGGTTAGGGCAATCTACCTTCACCTTGTTAAGCTATGAGTTGATGCTGGGTCTTAGGCCACAATGTAGGCCTAACTTGTCTGACCCAGCTTAATTTAATGTGATTAATTTGCTGGGTTAAAAACACAATTAGTCACTTACTGTTAGTTATTAGAGAGTCTCTTTTCTCCTTCCTGTTTAATTGTCGAGAGCGTACTTGCTGGTGGGGATCTTTTTCGTTGTCTGTTCTCGTCCCTTCTCCAGTTCCGTCCTTTCGCCCTGTTCCTCGTTTCGTTCTCCTTTGTTCTCCTCTTCGCGGGGCTTTTTCCACCAGCGTTGTCTTGGTTTTTTCCTCGGTTGGTTGAGCGGTAATGTATCTCTATTACCGAGCACGCTCTTCTCACACAGTATATAAATACTAGTGTGGAGAATAACTCTGGTGAGCAACCAATTGGTTTCATCCACCCAGTTATTGACATAAAAGGAATTTAATAATTGTTAGATTAACTACCTACCTACTCAGTGAACCATTTTCGTTACCTCCCAACTACCCACTCATCAGTTTTCCATACTTAGAAAGTACAGTAATTCAACTTTTAAGTAAATTAGTAATTTTTGTGTTGTTTCTAGGAGTTGAGGACCCCAATGGAGAGCGCCACCCGCAACCGCCTCTCCACCAAGGTGGGGAAGGAGCTACATGCTTGGTGCTCTGAAAAGGAGAAGACCAGCAAGGAGCTGGAGCAGGGGATGTTCCCCGCCCTGTACCGCGCCGCCTGGGTTGAGGTCTTTCTGAAGTACAACACGGCCATCCCCAGCTCTGCAGCTGTGGAGAGGGTGTTCTCCCAGGGGTCTGACATCATGAAGCCCAAGAGGTCCAGCCTGACCTCTGAGAACTTTGAGAGGTTTGTGTTCCTGAAGGGCAACATGGACCTGCTCACGATGGAGTTGGAGGAGGACTCTGAGGAGCTTTGAAGTGTCAAGTGCTGAAGAGCTTTGAAGTGTTTTTTTTTGTAATATTGTAATTTCTTTTTTTTTTAATTATTATTTATTTAACATTGTAATTTTGTATCTATTCTTTATTGATATATCTATGGATCGTGTGTCTGTTAATAAAGTCTTTTGATTTGATTTGATTTATTATAAATTTAATTTTATACAGGGTGTCCCAAAAAAACCGCACCTATTTTTTATTTTTTTGAAAACCCTGTATATATAAATAGTTTGCGTTTGCGTTTGCGCAAGCGCAAGTTTCGAGAAGTTTGCGCATTTGCACTTGCGCAAGGTATGGGTTTGGGTTTGCGCAAGTGAATTTTCGTTTGCGCTGCCCAGCACTGATATTAATAACTTCAGCTATATTCCTATTCTTGCCCACTGAGCTATGACCTGGGAGCCTGTCTAGGGGCCCCCTAGTAGCAGCGGGGCCCTAAGCGGCCGCTTAGTCTGCTTATGCCAGGAAACGGCCCTGTCTGCAGTCAATGCTACTCTACCAAACCTGAAACTCAGTAACAAGGAAAATAAATCTGCATTTAAATTTGGCCCAGCATCCAAACAGTCGTTCAAGGACACACCACCTTTATCCTTGGCTGAGCCATCAAAATCTATCCTCAGTTTGGTGGTAGTTTTGTCTCGCCGTACCACTGCATGGTGTGGCAGATAATGTGCCTCCTAGCTCACCAGCTCACCTTGCACCCTTTCAGCATAGTCCTCCCTTACATAGCTTAGGATGGCCTCAAGGTATTCAATTAACAACTCCTAATTTTTTCTTAGCCTGTACAATAAAGTCTCCAACCTCCTATTAGCTAGCTGAAGGTTTGAACTGGGTTTGCAAGAATTCTTCCAAGGGAGGCCAACTTCATGGCAACCATCTCTAAACCCAATCCCTTTTTCAAATTGCTCTAAAACATCACTGTTCACTGTACTTGCCTGCTTCTGTTTGTCCTTTATGCCAATGGATTCAAGTTCCCAAAAGGCTTTCAATGCCTTTCCAAACCATGGCTGTTCTCCTCAATCTTAACAAAAAGAGCTTTAACCTCCATTTCATCGCAATAGCTACCATGTAGCATCCAGCCTAGCTTACTTTCAATAGCTACCGGACCTCGAGATGTGCGGACAATATTACCAGTGATAAAGCCCCAATAATAGTCAGCTCCAATCAAAAGACTAATATCTTCTGTTCCTTCAAACTTATTATTGCCCAAATTAATTCCTTTACTTGCAATTCTTGGACACATGCCATATTTAAACAAGTAGTGACTGGAGCACAAAGTTCCTCAATCTCTACAGCTTGGACCTTGATAGTGGGACTTTGTGGTAACAACCCCTTAACCAGAACTTCTACCTTCTTAACTTTGGTTCGGTTTTGACCGGAACCCCCAAACCCAGAAATTCTTAAATTTTCCTTCTTAAGTTCTTTAAACTTCAATTTTCTGGAAATTCTGATCTTAATAAAGTTACACTGGCTACCACTATCAAACAACACTCTTACAGTAGCTTCTCCATCATTCCCAATTAATAATGCTGCAGCTGTTTGCAATAATCCCCCTTTACTTTTACTCCCTTTCATAGCAGTGACATGTGCCACTGATGTCTCTACTTCTCGGGTAGGCCTACTAGGAGTGTTTTCACACAATAATGGCTGATGCGGGGCCATGGCATTTTTTGCACAAAATTTTAAACTTACAAAACCTTGCTCTGTGACCTTTCAAAAAACATTTAAAACATGCTGTGGACTTAGTTACCCTGTCCTTTCTCTCCTCAAAAGGTAAAGCCTCAGGCACCTCACATTTATATGACTTGTGGTTTCCTTCGCAAAATATGCATTCCTTGATTCCCTTTAATTTATTCTCAGAGGATGCATGTAGAGCTGACACTGTACCTGGGCTATTCCTTTTTGTAGAAACTTTGGTGCTGTGCCTGCCTTTGTCCCCTTGTTTAACATCCCTCTGAGCACACTCAACTCCCTTTCGTCTTGCTAATTCTGTGCCTAAAAGACTTAACATCTGCTGAAGGAGGATGTACACAAGTTCTGTAGAGTGTCCTCTACTTAATTCAAGCAAAATTGAGCTAGGCAATTTAGATTCCAGTAGAGTAACCAACATTATACCATGCCTTTCTATTCCTACACCCAAGTTGTCCAGGGACCTAGTTCTAACTTCAAATTCATCATATTATTGCCGTAACTCCTTGACACTATTGGGATTATTAACAGGAGGTACAGCTAAAAGTTCGCGGAGGTGGCTTCTAATTAAGATCTCTGGCTTACCAAACCGTTTCTTTAATATATCCCAAGCCACAGTATAATTAGCCTCTGTTAATGCTAATTCTGTTATTGTCTTTGCTGCCTCTCCTTCCAAGAGGGACTGCAAATAATTAAACTTCTCCACTGCACTTAACACTTGACTAGAATGAACTGCTGATTGAAAACTGTCTGCCCATCCTTGCCATTCCTGAATACTCCCAGAAAATGTCTTGAGTACAAGCCTTGGTAATTGAACTGCAGATCTGTTAACCTTAACTTCACAAACACCATTTGTTGAGGGTTGTGTCTCATTATTAGACCTGGTCTCTAACTGTACTGAGCTGCTAAACTCTTTTGCTCTGTCGCATACTTTAATTATATCATCAATAATCTCTTCAAAGTAAATTATGTTATTTTCTATTTCATCCTTTTCTATAAGAGCCTCAATTTTAACATTTACTTCGTTTAGAGCAACCTTTTTAGTTTCTAATATGGAAAGCTGCGCAGTCACTAAGCTTAAATCCTCTTGTTCTATGGCAGAATCTATAGTGGCAAATTGGCAATGACCTTTGTAATTAGACCTTTGTAGGCGCTTCTCCTTTTTTTAAACTTGTTCAATTCAGCTGCACTCATCTTCAATGCAAACAACAATTGGGCTCAATGCCAAATAAGCTGAATTGGCAAAAATACTTAACCAAACTGATCAAACTCAAATTTTTCTTTTTTCAAATAAACTGAATTGCTTGGTTGGGGTACTGACCAACCACCAGTATGGAATACCAAATTTTCCACCCAAGTAACTGGCGCACTGAAGTCTGCAACCTTCGCCTACGAATAATAAACCAAAATTAGCCAAACCGGTAAAATGTAGGCCCAAAACAACGACAGACTAGTGGCCAAGTTTCGCAATTGGGCGACCAAACTTTCTACCCTGGAACCTTAGCTCAATTATGCTCAACCCGTCTAGGCTAAGCTGGGCTACAATTTGCACAATCAGAACTTTGCCGAAAAATAGTCACTGACTCAGTCTTGGGGTAGAATCCGGTTCCGAAGGACCATGTTATTTTTTTTATTTTATTGGGTTCAGAATCCCAGCTGAGCCGTGAACGGCCAAGCTCTGAAGGGCCAGTTCAACCTACAGCCCAAGTTAAGCTAGACTAAAAACTTACGGACTTGGAGGTCCTATTAGGTCCTACCTCAGGGTTGCTGACTCGATGTGGGCCTATTTTAGGCCTCAGTTGCATAAAATTAAGATAAAAAACAAAAGGAGCATTATTTATGGTCTTCTTTCTAAACCTTGCAACAACAACACAACCTGCACTATTGCACGATGCAACAATCTTGTATCTAAACAACCAAACTGAATTGCAAGAGAGCTCTCTATAAGACCACATCCTGTAAGTGCCGCATTTAACAAACGAGTAGGAAGGACGCGCAGCTCTCCAAAAAAATGATGCCACAAGAGTGCCCAAACAATGATGCCACAAGAGCCCAAAAATGCTAGCTCTAAATTAAGTGAATTTTTCACTAACCTTACAATTATGAGATGGATATATATACACACCTCACCTTAATATATACAAGCAATGCTGCATCAATCAGCTTAGTCATCATATCGCCTTGAGAGATGGGCAGAGATGGGCAGTAACGCGTTACATGTAATGACGTTACGTAACAAACGTTACAAAAGTAACGAGTAATGCTTTCCAAATTTTTTATCAATGTAACGGATTTTTTGGTTATTCGATACTTGAATTTGAATTTGATAACATTGCCATTCCATTCATGAGGACTATTAAATGCAATTCATTATTTCGTGTTAGTGGCAACAACTAAATTTATATTTTCTAGGTCTCTTCATCTTTCCCAAAAATCATTGGGGGTGCAAATTATTGTGCAATATATCGTTCTTAAGAGAACAACATTTATATAGTCAATAATAGTAGCTATTAGAATTTATGTGGTATGGCTGTCATTTGTATGTTTATTTGTAGTTTCAAAATACTCGTGAAGGCACATAAACAAATATCAAATGTAACTAGTTACTGGTAACGTCGTTGCATGTATCGAGTAACGGTAACGCTTTAAGGATTTTCGAAAGTAACGATGTAACGGTAACGCCGAGTACATTTTTGACGAGTAACGAGTAACGGTAACGCTGCCCAATTTAATGTAATGGTGCCCATCACTGTACTTAGGATACTTGCATTCTGGTATACAGAGCAGACCATGTTTGTAAGATGGAAAAACACTGTATCACCAGGTTTTAATGGTGTTAGGCAAGGAGGTATATTATCACCCTATCTTTTCTGCATATACATGGATGACCTTACCAATTAACTAAAAACTACACGTACTGGCTGTGTCATTGGAAAGGAAAAAATTAATCATTTAATGTATGCTGATGACCTTGTTCTTCTGTCACCCTCTCCCCATGGGCTGAGTGTACTATTAGAGGTATGTGAACAATATGGTATAGAAAATGACATCACCGCAAAGAGCTGTATTTTGATTTTTAGATGTAATATACTGAAACATGTATCATGTGGGTCTTTTGAAATGAATGGTCAGACTATACCTGTCAAAGACACATGTAAATACTTAGGCCATGTAATTACTTACAAGCTGCGAGATGAACTTGATATTGAGAGGCAACGTAAAAAGCTGTATGTACAGGATAACATGGTAGTAAGGAAATTTGGTATGTTTTCAGAATCAGTTAAAATTTATCTTTTTAGAACTTACTGTACTGCGTTGTATACATCCCATCTGTGGTGGAATTATACAAAAACTGCTATGAATAAACTCTCTGTTGCTTATAATAATATTTTTTGTATGCTATGTAGGGAACCAAAATGGTGCAGTGCCAGTTTTATGTTTACTACGTGTAACCTACCTACCAGCCAAATGTTAATCCGCAAGAATATATATAATTTCATTACAAGGGTCTAAAACAGCTCTAATGTGTTATTGTACAATGTCCTGTCTTCAGATACTGTATACCTCTCACCTAAATGGCAGTCTTGGTTCAGAGAACTGCTGGTTTACAATCCCTTATTTTTTTAATGTAGCAAAGATTATACGGTGAACCAAAAGTAGGTGGACAGTAGGTTGAATACGGTTTGTGTTATATTATATTATAACTATGGCGTTCATTATAACTATGGTGTTTGTGTTTTATTATATTAAATATTATAACTAAATTTATTTAAATTTTATTTTGTATTATAGTATACAAAAAAATTAAATATGTATTCTCAAAATAAACGTTATCATTTACTGTCCACCTACATTTGGTTCACCCTATATATGCATATTAAGTTGTGTTATAATAAGTGTTATACGTGTTATAAGATGTCTCAGATAATAACAATATACATAAAATTGTCAGATAATAATTAATCAAATAGTATGCCAGTATGCTAGGTTAAGTGGCTATGTTGGCCTTATTTTTATATTATTTTTGTATTAAGTTCAATGTATACGTAAGATTGTACTTGTATGTTAGGTTAAGTGGCTATGAATTGTGAATGATCCACAATAAAGATGTTTGTTTTTTGTTATATATATATATATATATATATATATGATACACACAGACAGTGCATGGAACAAGGAACTCTTCTGGGATAATTAAATCCACTATAGTCCGAATAAGTAATGGTAAATGACAAATACCATATTTTTCTTTTTCATGATGCTAGCCCGACGTGGGCAACGGGTCACTCGCAAAGAGGTCCCATAAATATAGCTTCCCTCACCAGCTATCTGCAAAGCAGACAGGATCCAGCTTTGGGACATGGATCTAGGGTTTAAAGCACCTAGCCATGCTACATTTAGAACCTCAATATAAGCAAAAGACTCGCTGCCTTCACGTCAGATTGAATGCATCAAAGAAAAAGAAAAGTGGACGCTCAATTCTGCCAGTTGAGGTTTAAGTTTTGGTTTTTGGCTAAAAATATAATAGTTACCCCTTTTTCTTTTTCTTTGATGCATTCAATCTGACGTGAAGGCAGCGAGTCTTTTGCTTATATTGAGGTTCTAAATGTAGCATGGCTAGGTGCTTTAAACCCTAGATCCATGTCCCAAAGCTGGATCCTGTCTGCTTTGCAGATAGCTGGTGAGGGAAGCTATATTTATGGGACCTCTTTGCGAGTGACCCGTTGCCCACGTCGGGCTAGCATCATGAAAAAGAAAAACTATGGTATTTGTCATTTACCATTACTTATTCGGACTATAGTGGATTTAATTATCCCAGAAGAGTTCCTTGTTCCATGCACTGTCTGGTGTATCATAAAAAACTCAGGGGACCATTCTGAGTTCATTCCCATATATATATATATATATATATATATATATATATATATATAACTGAAGAGGAAGAGAATGTGGAGACATTATGGAGGAGGGGGAGAGACTGCTTACTACAGGAGGCAGAGAACTTGCTGGGAAGAAGAAGGAACATGAGACAGGCTTGGATGACCGAAGATGTGATGAATCTGTCCGATGAAAGGAGAGAGACCAAGAAATTAAAGAATAAAGACCCAACAGAGGAGAATATGAGAAGATATAGGCAGATCTGTAGGGAAGTGGATAGAGAATGTAAAGAGGCAAAGGAAAAATGGATCAGAGAGAAATGCGAGAGATGTGAAGACGCTTACAGAGGCGGTAATTCAGCAATATTATACAAAACAGTGAAGGAGATAACGAAGGAATGGAGACACCAGTCTATAGCAGTAAGAAACGAGAGGAGTGAAAAGGTATCAAGTGAGAATGAGGTGAGGGCTGCATGGAAGAATCATTTCCGAGGCCTGTACGAGAGGCCTAGAGAACAGTTCACATTAGAAAACTTTCCTGAACTACAGAGGCAGGAATTAACCCATGACAATACCCCAGAAGTTTTACAATCAGAGGTGATGTATGCTATAGCATCGCTGGCGAGATCCAAAGCCCCGGGTGCGGATGGGGTGACGCAGGAATTGTTGGAGGCTGGTGGGGAGGCAGTTGTGGGAATGAAATGTGGGATGGTTGCTGAAGCTGTGCCAGAAAGCACTGGAAGAGGGAGTTACACCCGAAGAATGGCGACAGGCAGTGGTAGTACCGATCCATAAAAAGGGCGATATGACAGTTTGTGGGAATTACCGCCCCATCAGCCTGCTGCCTCACTCATACAAGGTGCTAGCCAAGATACTGCAGAAGAGAATTAGCAACAGAGAAGAGGCAATCCTAACAGAAGAACAGGCAGGTTTTAGACCGGGTAGAGGGACAATTGATCAGGTGTTCACGTTTTCGCAGATCACGGAGAAGATGTGGGAGATGGACAGGGATATATATTGCGTGTTTGTGGATTTTCAACAGGCTTTTGATTCGGTTTGGAGAGAGGCACTGACGGCAGTGCTGGAGTTTTATGGACTGGACGATGGTGTGAGCCAACTGATCAGAAGATTGAATGAGTCGACACAAGCAGTGGTGAGGAAGGGAACAATAATGACAGAAAGCTTTAGAACGGAAAGCGGGGTGATTCAGGGGTGCCCCCTCTCGCCTCACTTATTCAACTTGTACCTTGAGATGGTACTGAGAAGCCTTGGAGGGATTTGAGGGCGGTGTGGAGATTGGAGGACAGATAATCAATAACCTGAGATACGCAGACGACATCGTGCTGATGGGGGAATCGGTGGAGCAACTACAGGAAATGGTGGACAGATTGGAAACATCGTGTACAAAGTATAAGATGACTATTAACAAAAATAAAACAAAGTCAATGAAGATAGGAAGACGAGGAGAAGCCATTCAGGTAAGGTTGTCATCAGGAGCGCTGGAACAAGTGGACTCGTTCAAATACTTGGGAAGTTGGGAGTACGGTTCACGGAAGACAAAGATACATTGAAGATGGTGAGTGATAGAGTTGGACTTGGGTACGTTACCTTCAGAAGGTTGACAAAGGTATGGAAAGACCGAAACATCACGCGAAAACTTAAACTGCAACTGCTGAAAACAATGGTGATACCTGCAACCTTATATGGATCAGAATGCTCGGTAATGAAAAAGAGAGAAGAGAAGAAACTATTGGCATTCGAGATGCACTGTCTGAGGAGAATATTGAATATAAGATGGGAGGATAGGGTGACAAACCAAAGAGTGAGTGAAATGGCTGGAGTGGAACGGAATATAGTGGAGAGAGTGCATGATGCACAGAGGAGATGGTACGGGCATGTTGAGAGGATGGAGGCGGAGAGATGCCCAAGATTGACGCTGCATGGACGAGTACACGGAAACGCCCGAGAGGACGACCGAGACGGATATGGCTGCGGGGGTTCGGCGAGGCTAATGAAGGTTTAACGATCAGAGAGCTGGTGGATCTGGCGAGGGATCGAGACGAGTGGAGGCAATACCGACATATCAGATGGGACCCTACCTGAAACCTCAGAAGGGACATAGGTCAGGGTAGGTCATATATATGAGAAATTTTATCATATTTCCAGAAATTTTAGGCTAATAGCTACAGACAGTTCAAGTTAGGCACCTGGCAACACTGGTCAGTATGCTGTTTGTAGTCAATAAGGTGCCTAACTATGCCAGTGTCATTCGCAATTTTGTATCATATTTAGATTTATCACTGGGCTGGTGAGTCAGTCAATAAGATAATAGAAGCCATGGTTAATGGACTGGTCTCCGATATATTTTATAAATCTCAAATCTGGAAGCATTGACGTAGGCAATTATATGTTCATTATGTACAGTGATTCACTGGCCTATTTAGTCAGTGCAGCAGACAAATATCTCTTAACCTTCTATGGACCACTTGTATAATGTTTCTACCTGTTGAATTTGAAATAACGTGTTTATTTTGTTTTTATGTAGGCTACTTTGGCGGTAGTAAATAGTTGTATATTAATTAGTTGACTTTAGTTTGACATTTTGCAAGATTTTTTATTATTATTAAAATGTAGCTCATGACTTGGATTACCTCGATAGGCCCGAGTGGCTTCATGTTTTCCAAATGAAATGCAATGTAATGTAATCTGACCATATTCTCTAATATTATATTAGACTATCCCAGCAAAGTTAAAAAACACTACGTAAATACAACGTTGTATCCTGGTAGAATCTTGGTCCTGTCAGAAATTGACGTTGTACTGACGTAGTCATAACGTAAAAATTAAATGTTACATTGCAACGTTGATACAACGATGTATTAAGACGTTGTATCCACTTGAAGTTCAAATAAACTTCTGACGTAATTTTTTGTACGTAGCATAGACGTTGTTTGCACATAAAGTTTTACATCCATAGCATATAGTTTCGTGTTACATTATTCTTTGTTACAAAATTGTAACGGAGTTACATACGACATACTGTATTACTATCTCAAATAGGTCGCCTTTGTCGAACCAAATTCTACCCTTGAGACGTTGGGACAACGTTGTATCTACGTAAAGTTTATGTAATATCACAACGTTGTGAAAACGTAAGTGAGACCACACAAATTTACGTTGTATCTACGTAAAATTGTTAGTTGGGATGATTATTAATCATATGATGTATGCAGATAGTCTAGTTCTTATTTCTCTATCTGTAAAAGGGCTCAGCACACTTCTGAAAGTTGTTAAAGGTATGGGAAGGATAATGACGAAATATAATCACACTAAAAGTCATATTATGATTATGAGAACCAAGGCCTATAAGTATATAAAATTTCCTGAATTTCAATTGAATAGTATCAGGGGCGGATCTAGAGGTCGGGGGATTACTGGGGTTGCAACCTCCCCTTGAGTTGACAAATTTTTAAAGTTATTATTAAAAAAAATTATTCGTTTTTTATCAGTGGGAGAAAGAGAGTCGGGGCTCAACTCTGTGAGCGTATAATTTAGTTTGATCTATCCTCTCTTCCTACAAGGCCGCTCCGGCAGCTTTTCTCAGGGTTGCATGTGTGGTGGGTGGACTCACTGAACTCAAGAAAACTTTAAAACAAACATGTCTCCTGGACAAGAAAAACACAGCAAGAGCAGTCGAACAGCTGAAACCTCCACCTAGGAGCCAAGAAGCAGAAACAGGCATCACTGACGAGCTTCTTCAGGCCGGCCAGTCACTCGAGTTAAGTACAGATCCAGGAGCGGCTCGCAGGTAGGCACTGTGGAACTGCAGCACCCCCATGATCTTATGATCTTTATATTTAAATATTTAAAATAGCCTCTCTGATTGTTTTTTTTTCATGAACTTTGAGTTTTTAAATCAGATTATATCCTTTTTTCCTTAAACTATTTCAATGCCGAACGATTGAATCACGAAAGTAGCTTCAGCCTTCCCGTGGAACTGCGTACTTAACAGTTCCAGATTTTGTTCGAAACGCTTGAAACCTCGGTGGCGGACGTACGAAGAGCGAGTCAGAATCGAGGGTTTAAGGATCCAAAGCACTGTGGACAGAGCAGTGCCGATTTGTTTGTTTGACGTGGTAGTTGTGTTGCTGTATCGTTTGCTAATTCGAAATTTAATTTCCGAATTGCATTTATCAATGATTCGTTATCATTTATTTTTTGTCGTGAGATTGAAGTTAATTATATAATAATTGAATTATTTACAATATAGTATAGCTTTCATTTCTTAGAATATTTTTTCGCTCAGAATAAAAACAGAAGAATGGAATTTGTTTATAAATAAAATTTTTGGCAAATTCGAAATTACCCGTTAAGCGTAAGTACCCTATAATTGATTTATGATATTATTTTACTTATTTTTATGACTGAGTAGGGAGTAGTTATCTATTTATCTATTCGACTTTCTCTCTCTCTCATATTATATATATATATATATATATATATATATATATATAATATTATATATATATATATATATATATATATATATATATATATATATATATATAATCGACACAATTGTTCGCAATTTCTGAGGCAGCACCCCTATAACTGAAAGTCACGAGCCGCCACTGTACAGATCTTATTTTGTTATTATAACAACCAATGGCAGGGGTGTAAAAAGTACTAAAATATGTTATTCAAGTTCAAGTACAAGTACTTTATCAAAAAGTTACTCAAGTACAAGTAAAAGTATCCATCCTGAAATTTACTTAGTTAGAGTAAAAAAGTATCTACTAAATAAAGTATTCAAGTAACGAAAGTAAAAAGTACTCACCTACAGTTCTCGCAAACTATACTGGTCCTTTTATGTTGTGGGCCATAAGGTCTTTAAACAAAACGCTGTATGTAAAATATTTGCCATTGCCAAATTATGTCAATTATTATTGATGTAAGATTTGTGTCGCTGGTGACTTGGCAAGGCGCCAGCCTGCTGATGCACGTGATTAGTTGATTAAAATACCGCGCACAACTTGCGTTTTGACTGGCTGGCGGCTGCCATAAATTTGAGTTTTAAGAATAGTAACGAAATGGATAAAATGAATTGTACTTGAGTAAAAGTACAAGTAATTCTCCCAAAAATCTTTTAAGTTAGAGTAAAAGTACTTGAAAATATAAACACTTTTAAAAGTAAATACTAGTAAAAGCTACTTAAGTATGGTACTTAAGTAAAATTACTTCGTTACCTTTACACCCTGATCAATTATAAAAAAAACATGAAATTTTGATTTTTCTAACATTTTTTATATTGTGCTGAAAGTAGTATTTCATTGGCTTATTTAGTTTTGAACTTGGTGGTGAAGATGAAGATAAAGAGTGCTGTGGTGGGGAGCAGGGCCGGCGAGAGCTGCCCCTGGCCCCGGGAAAGGATTGATATATGGGCCCCCTGTTTACTCAGTATTTTATTATGAATGTACATAACAAGCAAATTGATTATATGTCCTCCAAGTCACTATTCAAAACATACAGTATGATAATCTCTATAACATGTACGTTCATTAATTATATTTCCTCTCTGTCATTTAATCAATTGCTTTATTAATATTTTTAGATTTTATACCCCCTCTTTCCGAGCCCCCTAGAGGTCTGGGCCCTGGGGATTTAACCCAGCTTCCTCGCCCTCTCGGCAGCCCTGGTTGGGAGTCACCTAGTGAGGTTGAGGATGATCCAACAGGACCAAACACAAAGCAGAATGAAGACAATGCCATAGACACAGTTATGACTGGAAATAACTCTGCTGTTAACTTTAAAACTGTGATAGCGTGGGGTAGACACCCCAGTTAGGTTACTTAGGTTCTAGCAAACAATCAAAAGCACTTACCGGTGCGTTGAATTAGGTATTCCTTGAAACCTACCGTTTTATTCCTGTGTCCCACAACAGCCTACCTAACTCTCTCTTACATTACCAATTTAGAAGCTATAGACATTACCCTAACTATACTTAAGTACGAACAACTTCCTACCCGATTTGTTACCTTAGATTCATCACCTAATTTTACTCAGCACCAAAGATTAGGTCAGATAGGAAAAAACATGTCTAGGCCAGACCAAAGCAATACGAACCCCCGTTGGTTCGTTTATGGCTTCGTCCTGCCATTCAGCTTAGATTTAGTGATATTTACTTTTAGTGACTTTTAGACTATATACATATATATACATACACGTCACCTCACTCTCCCCTACAAGTTTAGTCTGTCAGGGGATGAGGGACCCTAGACGACCTGCGGAGCGGGGTTGATGTAGTAGGATCAGGTGCAACCTGTATAGGCGGGCAAGTTGAACCATTTTCCGGAGGATCAGTTCTCTCTTCCGGAAGACTCTGGTCCTTCTGCACTTCCCGTTCCCATATCTGGTCCTGATGGCGTTTAATAGAACGACCATCTTCTAGTTGGCACTTGAAGGAAACAGGGCCCGTTCTCTCCTGCACAGTTGCAGGAACCCATTTTGGTCCAGCCCCATAGTTGCGAATCACAACTGGATCATTAGGTTTCGCTTCTAGAACTCTCCCTCTTTTAGTGTCGTGGTACAACTTCTGTTTTTCCTGATGGCGTAAAACTCGTTGTTGTAACATTTCGTTTGGACGTAACAAATCAAAAACTGAACGAATTCCCCGGCCAATCAGAAGTTTAGAGGGAGACACCCCTGTCGTGGTGTGTGGTGTTATTCGATATTTAAACAAAAATTTATCCAACACCACTTGCATTTCCTCCCCACGAGAATGACGCAAGGCCGACTTGAAAGTACGGACCATGTTTTTCCGCGAGACCGTTAGTAGACGGGTGGAAAACACTAGACCGGACATGTCTAATGCCATTTAGGTGGACGAAGGAACGAAATTCCTCACTGGTAAAACAAGTACCATTGTCGGAAACCAGGACTACGGGTAAACCCCATCGAGCGAAAACTGAACGGAGTAAGCGAATAGTAACACCCGAAGTCGTGGAAGTGGTTGGAAAATTTCCACCCACTTAGAGTAGGCGTCCACCATGACTAGAAATAAATATTATTTATAGGACCTGCATAGTCAACATGGATCCTATGCCACGGTATAGTAGGCCATTTCCAAGGATGAAGTGGACTTTTCCTTGGGAGATCTCTGTTCTCTAGGCAGCTTTGACAGGAACGAACCAATGATTCGAGTTCTCCATCTAAACCAGGCCACCAGAAATAAGCTCTCGCCAGCTCTTTCATTTTTGTTGCGCCCATGTGTTCAGCGTGAAGTTCCTTCACTAAATTCGACCTGCCTTTATTTGGAATAATCACTCTGTGGCCCCATAAGAGACAGCCATTTTGAATAGAGAGGCCAGACTGACGCTGAATAAAAGGCTGTAATTTACTCTCAACCTTAGTAGGCCAACCAACTGAGCAGAAATGGATGACCCTAGACAGAATAGGTCTGATTTTGTCCACTGCTCTATTTGTACTGCAGATACTGGAGTGGATTCCAAAAACTCCACCAAGTGAACCCATTCTGTAGGTATAGGTACACAATCATTTGGATTTTCTAAGGGCAACCTACTTAGCGCATCAGCCGTACCTAGAAGTTTACCTGACCGATGTACTAAGTCAAATTTATAGGCTTGTAGAATCAGTGCCAATCGTTGAATCCTACCTGAGGCCATAACTGGAATATTTTTATTAGGTGAAAATAAACCTAAAAGAGGCTTATGGTCAGTAATTAGTTTAAATTCATGACCCCATAGATAGAAATGAAATTTTTTTACTGCAAATACTAAGGCTAATGCTTCACGTTCCACTTGTGCATATCGTCTTTCCGTCTCAGTTAGTGTTCTAGAAGCAAAACAGATAGGCCTATCTACACCATCAATGTGGTGAGATAACACTGCCCCAATTCCATAAGAACTGCTGTCTGCTGAAACTACGAGAGGAAGTTTAGGATCATAATGCACTAGGAGAGTGGACTTTAGTAGTACGTCCTTGGAAGCCTCAAATGCTTCCTTTTGAGTTTTCTCCCATCTCCACTGTTCCCCAGATCGTAATAGCTTATTTAGGGGTTCAAGGAAAGTCGATGCATTAGGCAAAATTTCCTATAAAAATTTAGACCTAAATAAGCTTGTAACTGTGTGATGTTTTGTGGAGGTGGTGCCTTTTCTATTGCTTCTAGTTTATCCACCGTTGGATGAATGCCTGAGGCATCTATGCGGAACCCTAAATATGAAACCTCGTTAGTGACCCATGAACACTTTTCTCTCTTTAGCTTAAGTCCAGCATCCCGGAGTCTTTTTAGAACCGTGGTTAATCTAGTTAGGTGTTCTTTTTTAGTCGAACCTGAAATGAGGACATCATCTAGAAAGCAAAGTACTCCTGGAATGTGACCTAGAACTTGGTCCATTTTCCTCTGAAAATACCTGGAGCCGATGCTATTCCATAGCATAGCCTATTGTACTTATATAGGCCTCGGTGCGTATTTATGATAGTTAATTCTTTAGAGTTTTCATCTAAACTTAGTTGAGCATAGGCTTGGGACATATCGAGTTTTGTGAATATTTTCCCCCAGCAAGAGAGCTAAATAATTCATCAGGCTTGGGTATAGGATAGCAATCTAGAAGGACGGCTCTATTTGCTGTTAAACGGTAATCCCCGCATAACCGCACGGACTTGTCCGGTTTTAGTACAGGAACTACTGGGGCAGCCCACTTAGCGTGTGTGACTGGTTCAATAATTTTATCTTTTAGCAGCCTGTCAATTTCTAAATCTACCTTCTCCCGCAGTGCATGCGCAATTGAACGAGCCTTACAAAATTTCGGAGTTACATTAGGATCTACTTCTATGCAGACCTGATGGCCTTTTAGGTTGCCTACTTCAGGCCCAAAAATAGAAGAAAACTCCCTTAACAATGAGTCTATGTCAGATGGATATGAAAGTGTATGCACATCTGCCTGACCCCTTGGCAAGATTTTGTCAATTGGCATTTCCAAAGCATCAATCCAATCACGGCCTAGTAGAGTAGGCCCTTGCTCATCCACCACTAAAAGGGTTAAGGGATGAGACAAAGTTTTCTGGTTAAGTGTAACTGTGACGTATGCTTCTCCACAAATAGGTATTTGTATGTCACCGTACTTCTTCAAAATCGTTTTAGATGCATGTAGTTTAGGTGTGTTTTTGAAAATCTTATCAAAAACTACCTTGGACATGACCGTCCGGGCAGCACCCGTATCCAATTCTAGAGAACTGTAATTCCATCTAGGCCTACCTCTACAATATATGGGCCTGTATTTTCCCCACTTTGCTGCTCATAGAATAGGTACTCCACTCCAATGTTCGAAGTATTTCCCTTTTGAGGATTTATACTAGAAATGTTAAAATTAGAATTTTCACCCTTTGTTTTCTTTGAATAACACACTTTAGCTATGTGGCCTATTTTACTACAGTTTCGGCAAACTGCTTCTTTAAAAGGGCAATCTTTCTTCCAATGGTGTTTTCCACACCCTGTACATGGCTTGGAAGGCTTAGTAGAATTAGTAGGCTTAGTCATATTCGCCTCATACCTTTTATTTGCCTGTCTAGTAGGCTCGTTAGGTCTGCCAGGCCTAGAAGATTTAAAGCTATTTACGTGTTGGGCTTTACTACTATGATTTCCAAAAGCTCTAACATCTTTAGCAGCTGCTTCTCTAGCCGTAGCTATTTCTACAGCCTGACTAAAAGTTAGGTCCTGTATGGCTAATAGGGCTCTCTGGTAGACTCCTCTTTGAGACCCATTACAAACCTATCTCTTAGCATTTCATCTAATTTGTCCCCAAATTTACACGTACGGCTATGGCTTTTTATTCCTGCAACAAACTCTGCAATGCTTTCATTTCCCGTCTGATGCCTTGAAAAAATTTGAAACGTTCATAGATGAGAACTACTCGGGGTTTGTAGTGATCGGTTAGGGCCTGTACCAATTCCTTATAGGTGCAAGTTTCCGGTGCTTTAGGAGAAACTAGGTCCATAACTAAACCAAACGTTTTAGGGCCTATTATAGTTAAAAAGGTAGGTACCTTCTTAGCATCCGGAATGGAATTTGCCTCGAAAAACAACCTCACCCTAGTGGCATAAGCTTCGAAGTCCTCCCCATTGTCTTCGTATGGGCTTATATGGCCAATCACCGACATGCTAGAGCAAAACCGAATTAGACCAACTCACGTGAAGTAGGTTAGGTTAGGTTTAAATTTGGTCTAGTTACTGAATAGTGAATTTTATTAGAGTTAGGGCTGAATAGTGAATTGTATTAGAGTTAGGGCTGAGTAAGAATTAGTTTTAGAGTTAGGGCTGAGTAGGAATTAGTTTTAGAGTTAGGGCTGAGTAGGAATTAGTTTTAGAATTAGGGCGGCGGGACCTACGCTATAGTACGGTAGCTTCCCCACACAAACAACCCAAATCGGACGACCCACTAGTCTGCATCCAATTTTCCAAACAACCACTTGAACCCAATAAGCCAAATTAACCCAATAAGCCAAATTAACCCAATGAGCCAAATTTAACCCAATGAACAAAATTTAACCAAATGAGCCAAATCCCATCCTCGTCGCCAAATGTGATAGCGTGGGGTAGACACCCCAGTTAGGTTACTTAGGTTCTAGCAAACAATCAAAAGCACTTACGGTGCGTTGAATTAGGTATTCCTTGAAACCTACCGTTTTATTCCTGTGTCCCACAACAGCCTACCTAACTCTCTCTTACATTACCAATTTAGAAGCTATAGACATTACCCCTAACTATACTTAAGTACGAACAACTTCCTACCCGATTTGTTACCTTAGATTCATCACCTAATTTTACTCAGCACCAAAGATTAGGTCAGATAGGAAAAAACATGTCTAGGCCAGACCAAAGCAATACGAACCCCCGTTGGTTCGTTTATGGCTTCGTCCTGCCATTCAGCTTAGATTTAGTGATATTTACTCTTTAGTGACTTTTAGACTATATACATATATATACATACACGTCACCTCAAAAACTAACACATCAAATCATATGTCTAACAAGATCAATCTTTTTTTCTTTTAGAATGAACTTGAACGTTGGCAGAGGTATTAGAACGACAAAGCAGGGTATAAAATAAGCGTGCAGTGTTCATTGTAATTTGTATAGTGTTCATGCTGATTTTGTGCAGTTAAAAAATATCTACAATAATATTACTTAGATTATTTCAGGATGATGATTTGTTAAAAAACAAAAGACATCAAAAATAATACATAACGACAATCAAGCGACTTTTCATTGTAGTAGATATTTAATTGTTTTTCTTCATGTAATTTGTAAAACAATGTTCATTTTGCAGCTTATTTCATAGGTTATACCTTAGGGCTCAGGAATATCTAAGAAAGGTTAATTTTAGATTTAATTTCCTACCCGCCCTCTCAAAAAATGTAATAACTAATAAGTTACCATCAATTAACTCTCTTCATTTTGAAATTTATACATAAAGATGTGTAAAATAAAATTTTAAGATATGGAGTATGTCTACTGTCTAGTTTATATTTACCTTATTAATGTTAAACTTGTGGTTAAGTCTTCAGTTTAAAGAAACATCTTGGCGCATAAGAACACGGATTCAGATCTAATCGCGAAAATTCGCCATAATGTTCAGTGATCATTTTTTCTTATTTTATACCCTGTGACAAAGAGAAGCCTGCCAGACTCATAGGTACACTACCTGTAGTGACCTGTGGATAGGGCTATGGTTCGCACACTATATACAGATGCAGTACAATAACCAGAATTAAATTAAACAACGAAATAATTATAGACTCACCTCAAGTATAGAACAAACAGTTCCAGACAATATTCTAGATAGCCAATAATAGTCGTTAGTCAATAGCTATATCAGTATATCTAGATAGGCTAGTAGTTCATAAAAGTACTTTTTAGCACTTAGGAATAGTTAGAACAACAGCAACAACGACAATCAGCAATACATCAATAATAATAATGCTAATGATCATCCCAAAACATCATCGTTGCCTATCCGCCCTAATCCGTCAAAACCGGTGCTCCAGATCAATATTAGTTTTTATTATTTAGGTGGTTTTTTGGTGTGTCGATCTGCAGACTTTTAGTCATACCAATCCACCACATCCTTATAGTTATGCAGAGGATGACTTCTTCCCAAAAATCAGACAACTTCTACTGATTGGATGCGTATCTCCCATTGACAGCTGTGAAGCTGAGTGATCTTTCTCAGCACTCTGGAGAGTTAAATCTATGTGCGATCGACAATGGGGGAGGAACGGCTGGCAGGACTCACACTAATGGCTGTGCATTATGCAGAATGCCAACTACTGGAAAAAGATGTGGTGATAAAACAGTCTATTCAGAAGGAACAACGACGCATGTTCTGCAGATCCATAATTTTTTACTGATATTTCTGAGCTAGAAAGAGTTTTAGATACGCATATGCAAGAAATAAAGCTTTAACTTAAGCTTGCTTTACCTTTGCTGTGATGGTACACCTATTGTGTGGGGAACTTTTCCCACAATCTAATGCAAATGAAGTTTTTTACTAATAAAAATACGACGATAGACAAACATTACTATCATGCATTTTAATGAAAACAAAGAAGTTAAAAATCGTCCCAAACTTCCTGATAGTAAGCCTCGCTACACTTGGCATACTTGTTACCCTGACCACCTGAGCAACCCCCTCCCTTCAAAAAATCCTGGATCCGCCCCCGGGTATGGTGCTGTCAAAAGTGACCCAGACTAAGTGTCTGGCCACATACTAACTAATAATTTTTCAGATGACTGTGATATCCTGAGGTAGTGGAGACAATTATATGCTCAGGGAAATACTTCAATTAGAAAATTTCATATGTGTACATTAGATGTTGAATTGATCTTGTTCAAAACTTTTTGTACCCCAGTGTATACAGCTCATATGTAGTGGAATTACAAGATATATAATATGAGAAAACTGTATGTCGCCGATAATAATGATTTTAGGAGTTTATTAACAACTAGATTTATAAATGGTGCTCCTTCTATTGTGAGTATGCTGTTTGTAGTCAATAAGGTGCCTAACTGTACCAGTGTCATACGCAATTTTGTTTTAGATTGATCACTAGGCTTGGTGAGTCAGTCAATAAGATAATAGAAGCCATGGTTAGTGGACTGATCTCCTATATAGTTCATAGATCTCAAATCTGGAAGCATGGGCGCCCGCAGGTAGGGGCAAGGGGGGGCGCTTGCCCCCCTGGAAATGCCAAGAAAATATATTAAATATTTTCTAAGAAAATATTTATATCCTAAACTTGCTGAAAAGTATAAAACTGCCTCCTAAAGGGTGAAAATTTTTATTTGTGTGCAAGATAAAAGGTTGCTACCTTTTTATTTGTTCACCGGGAGAAAATCAACTCCAACAAACCTGATTTTATGGAAAGGTTGTTCAATTTGGTAGTGACCGCAGACGACTACAATTATTCAAAATGAGCAGTGTAGGTGATGCCGAAAACACCGTTTTCAATTAGGTACAACGTTTACTTCAGTGTGCTTTTTCTCATTCTATCATGTTTTCTGTTATAAATAAAATAAATGATGTTATCATGTGCATTGTATGTATATACAATATATATTTGCATTTTCCATTACAGAAAATGCAACACTAAACTTGCTTAGAATTAACTGAAAAGTATCCAACTGCCTCCTAAAGGTGAAAATTTTTTATTTGTGTGCAGATAAGGTTGCTACCTTTTTATTTGTTCACCGGGAGAAAATCAACTCAAACAAACCTGATTTTATGGAAAAGGTTGTTCATAATTTTGGTAGTAACCGCAGACGACTACCAATTTCCTATTCAAATGAGCAGTGGTAGGTGATGCTCGAAACACCGTTTTCAAATTAGGTACAACGTTTACTTCAGTGTGCTTTTTCTTCATTCTATCATGTTTCTGTTTAAATAAAATAAATGATTGTTATCATGTGCATTGTATGTATATACAATATATATTTGCATTTTCCATACAGAAAATGCAACCTAAACTTGCTTAGAATTACCTGATGGTTCCTAAGGGGTCAAAAGTTTTTTGCTTGCTCCCGGTCCTACCTATTAATACATTAAATTTTGCCCCCCTTGGAAAAAATCCTGCGGGCGCCCATGTCTGGAAGCATTGGCGTAGGCAACTGTACGTCATTATTTATAGTGTTCCACTGGCCTACTAGTCACGGCTTCAGACAACTATCGCTAACCTTCCATGGATCATTTGCATAAAGTTTTGTCCCGTTGAGTCTGAAATGAAGTGTGTTTGTCGTTGTTTTTATTGATTCGACGTGGGCCTCTTTAGACCTTAGTAGCATAAAAATGAAAAGAGGGGCACTCTTTACGGTCTTCTTTCTAAACCTTGCAACAACAACACAACCTGCACCGTTGCACGGTGCAACAATCCTATATCTAAATTACAAATTGAATTGCAAGTGAACTCTTTATAAGACCACGCCCTATCAGTGCCACATTCAATAAAAGAGTAGAAGAGAGCTGTCGGTTCCCGAAATGATGCTACAAGATCCCCAAAGGTTAGCTTTAAAATAAATGAAAATTTTTCACTAACCTTACAATAGAGATGGATATATGATATATACACCTTAACTTTATATATTGTATACAAGTAATGCTGCATTAATCAGCTTTGTCATCATATCGCTTTGGGATAACAATGCTCTTCCTCTGTAGGTTTTCTAACAATGAAAGTAATGAGAAACGTAGAAACCATTTTTTTTTTTGCATGAAGAAGAGAGAATGATGAGTTGTTTACCCTCCTTCGCAACATCTAAGTTCATATGACAGACGAGAGTTACAGCTTACGTAGGATGATACATAATCTGGACACAGGACGGTCCCCAATCCAACTAATCTCCAGACGCACTGCCGCTTAACTGGTCGACGAGAATTTTAATTTCATAGGGTAAGCTTGTGTTGAACCACAAAGTAGTTTAAAATTTATGGAAAGTGTAAAATTAAAGTACGGATCTCTATTTTGCCCGTCTTGTTCTTTGATGTCTCATGATCCACACAGATATCAGCATTTGATTCTTCCTCCACAACCATGCAACCATGCTCCCATTGCAGAAAAGCTGTCAGTTGGTGGTGAATCCTTTTGGAGGTTATGTACATGAAAGTTATGTAGCATTAAGAACTAGGCTATAATAGACTAGGCGCAAGGGTGTAACCGTGGAACGGGAAACTTAATGTATACTTAAGACTGTTTTAAATTTTATTAATATTTTAGACTAAAAGTATTAATAAACTGAACAACGGTTGAAATTTGTGTAACCTATAAGAAAACGAGTGCATTTGGATAGGAGCATTTTAAGAACAAGAATAAGACATTTATAGTGGGCACACTAGGGCCACTTCGGTCATCGAGGTGCTCACTATGTAAAAACTGCCTGTACATGGCAACAACCCAATTTTTACAAACTAATTAATTACAATTTAAAACTAATTAATTAATTATCAATTTAAAACTAAAGATAGAATCTCTGATCCAGGGATCAAAGTCATAATAGGCTACTATCCACAAATATGTTACACTCTATATCTATTTATAACTGACATGCAAATATATCAGATCCAAAGAATCCAGTCAATTTCATACGGTACCCATCAAGGTAAATATGGATATTACGGCCTCCACCAAGTTGACAATACTGGTTATTATCAAACGTTTCAGCATAATTTTAGGAGTCTAATGGTATATGTTGTTATTGGGCAATTGCGTATTTATAATGTTATAGGCTTTTAAAAAAATTATTTTCTTAACTATTTTTGAATGACGTCATCATAAGTGTATCTACTTGGGTGGAAAAAAAACAAAAAATGAGGTATAGTATTTTCCATTTTCTTCATTAGTGATTTTCCAATATGGCGTGTGAAGGATGTGAAATGTATTTCGAAGATGTAATTATAGATATTAACAATATTGATAATTCTGGGTAATTATATAGAAAAACGGCGCAACCCGAAGTATGATGTAAAAAACATTTTATTAGGTCAATTTCGATGTGCTGAAGCCAAATCTGTTAACCATTTGGTGTGCAAATGCTTCAAATTAGAGTAAATGTTATTTATATTTTACTCTTATTTTGAAGCATTTGCCTAAAAAATGGCTAACAAGCACATGAAAACTAACCTAACCTAAGTAAAATATCAAATCAACTTACCTTTAACTTAAACATTGGGAGGATACAACTTTGCCGCAGCTTTGAGGAAAAAATGAAGTCTCTGATCACTAGGGACGTTATGTAAAAATAAATATCTAGCAAAATATGCTAGATATTTATTTTTACATAACGTCCCTAGTGATCAGAGACTTCATTTTTTCCTCAAAGCTGCGGCAAAGTTGTATCCTCCCAATGTTTAAGTTAAGGTAAGTTGATTTGATTATTTTACTCTTAGGTTAGGTTAGGTTAATTTTCATATGCTTGTTAGCCATTTTTTTAGGCAAATGCTTCAAAATAAGAGTAAAATATAAATAACATTTACTCTAATTTGAAGCATTTGCACACCAAATGGTTAACAGATTTGGCTTCAGCACATCGAAATTGACCTAATAAAATGTTTTTTATATCATACTTCGGGTTGCGCCATTTTCTATATAATTACCTAATTCTGCTGTAGAGATTTTTGTCAAACATGGTGTGCTACAGTCGTCTTTTAAATGTAGAGAGTGTGGATCTGAGTATTCCTACGATGAATCCATTGATATTAGGGTTAGGTTAGGTAGGTTAGGTTCTCTAGCAATTTGGATATTGGAATGCATTCTTCTAGTAGTATTTGATGTGCAATGTTAAAATCTGGCTTTCATTTTATGGGGAAATGAACCAAAATATGTTAAAACTTTGAAGTCTCATAACTTTTGATTGGTTTATTTCCATATAAAATGAAGGCCAGATTTGAATAAAGCACATCATACACTACTAGGAAAATGTATTTTGGCATCAAAATTGGGTGGAGACCATAATATCCATATTTACCACCCATCAATACCAGTACCTTGCCAACCAAAAATAAGTCATAGTCCATATCAATTGCGGACCAAGTCACAATTTACAACCATATACATTATAATATATATACTTAGAAGGAAAAGTGTAGGTGTGGCTGTAAAGACTGTACAGTAATGTAGAAATGTGTGTGCACCCATTTTGGGTCTCTCATTTCAAGGTGTTTGTGAGGCAAGTGAAGATCATGAGTTTTTCAATACCTCACAGTATTATGGGGGACACCACTTGGCAGAGGAATCTCTCTAAATGGGGTGTGTAAGGACAGAGAGCATCCCCTAACCCAAGATGCTACCTTCCTATATCCCATAATATTTGTGTTGAGCTGTGGGATCTGTCACCTAAATGCACATATATGAAATAAACTAGTATCGTACCATTCATGCAATAAAAATGGGCTTTAAACACTATCACCAGATGTCCCTTCAGACATCAAACTATCCAACCTTCTTTTGAAAGAATCAAGTGTATCTGAAGTCACTACTTCTGTCAGACTGTTCCAAAACTTAATTACTCTATTTGTAAAACTATGTTTTCTTAAATTTGTTCTACATCTTGGCTTAAATAATTTCATACTATGACCTCTAGTCTAGTTATTGTGATCTTTAATGAAAAGCGAATCAAAATCTATCTTATCTAACCCCTTTATCATTTTATATACCTCTATCATATCACCCCTTAACCTCCTCCTTTTTAATGAGAACATGTTTAGATACGCCAGTCTTTCCTTATATGTCAATTGTCTTAGAGATGGGATCATTCTTGTTGCTTGTTTCTGTACTTTTTCCAGTTTTTCAGTATCTTGTATCAAATAGGGACTATTAAATTGAATACAGTATTCAAGGAGGGGTCTCACATATGAAATGTATTGTATTGTCATTGCTCCTGCTACTGACTTAATATTATGGCCTAATTTTGTATCATCAGCAAATTTTGAGGTTTTACATGATAGGTCCTTCTCTAGCATGACTCCAGATTCCTGGGATCTTGGGAGCATTGCTCCAGTAAATTTGACCATGAGAAAAAGTAAATTTGGGTTTGGGTTTTGTTCATCCACTAGACATGCAATTTTTTTGCGTATACGTTCTTGTACAAACCAATTTTTTTAAATTACAAATTTAGTTATTTTAAGTTTAGTTGGTAATTCCATATTTAACAATTATTTTTATTTTTTGTTAAGCTTCAATGTTTTGATAATTAAAATTTTATTAAAACGTATATTTTTTTAATATAAAATTATCAGGATTGGACTATGTTCCATTGATCTCGGCCAGGTTTGATAAATTGGCCAGATAATTACTTGTGCGGTTTTAAGTAATCCACCATGACTCTAGAATTGAAAAGTTTAGTTAAGTTTAAACTTACTTTTACTTACTTTAACTTACCTACTTTTACTTACTCTTCCTTACTTTTACTAAGTTTAAAGCACTTACTTTTACTTACTTTCATTGTACTATATTTACTTACTTTTACTCACTTTACCATACTATATTTACTAACTTTTACTTATTTTGTATTTTTTCAGGTAGTCAATAATCAATAATGGATCCTAATATTGATGAAGTTGGAGAGAAAAGTGAGGGTGTTAAAAGGGGTTACTTTTGTGGTCAATGCAAGAACAAATATTCAAAGAAGCAAAACTGGGAGGAACATTTTAATTCCCAAAAAAATATTTGTTACAATACAAGAGGTCCCAGAGTTTGGGCCCACAGCTTAGATATTGCAGTAAAGAAATACCAGGATGAAGTGCAGCAAAGAGATACGGCAAAGCAGTCATTTAGTTTGTTCACAAAATGTGCTAGTGCTGGACCTCAGAAAAATGAACCAACTTCATCAACTGCTAATCTAGAAAATGAAACTTTTTCACTAGATGTTTCACAGACTGAAGAAAGTGCTTCTCCTCCACCTAAGAAACAAAAGGTAAGTGAGGAATCTGCGCATCAGACTAACAAAACTGCTTTAGAGGAATTTGAAAATTCCTAAATCCAGAAGACATTGAATGCAATTTTGCGCCTAACAAAAGAAACTCACCAAGCTGTTGTGGTTAATAAAGAGAAGAGTCAAAATATGCCTTCAAGTTCAAGTGTTGCATCCAAATCTAATAAAGCAAAAAGCAACAAATTTGACATTTCCATAGCCCATTTAAGCAAGTGTAAATCAATACAAGAAATCCTGAACAATGATTTGATCAAATCTACATTCAAATTGGTGGAAAAGAAGGATCTAGGGCATGCTGATGATTCATTTTCAGTACCAAGTGATATAATGGAAAACATTGCAAATAGTGACACTAATATGCCTGATGTAGATATAGCTGTTGAGGATGAAGATGATGATAATCAAGAAGATATTGATGATGCTTCTGATGATAAAATGTTTACATTATATTGCATAGCTTGCACAGACCCCAAAGCATGTGCTTCAGACAAACATTCTAACATAAAAGGTTACTTCAATGTTAAAGATTTAACCTATGTATGCAAACAAGGAGAAAATCAAGAGAGATGGTTTAGAAATCTGAAAACCCACCTGAAGAGACATTTAATTAAACTTCAGCATCATCAAAGAGCTGCTGTTTATGAAGTGATGAAAACATCTTCTCGGAACACTACTAAATGCATAGAAGACTTATGTGGCAACATCTTATACTACATAATGAAAACAAACACTGCATGGGCTCTATATCCAGTACGTCTAGCTGTATTACATAGGTCAGGTTGTGAGGTTGGAAATTTGAATCATAGCGCACATGCGTGCGAGACAATTTGTGAGCTATTAGATAATCAACTTAAAGAACAAACTGTAAAGTGGTTCTTAGAACAAACTTCAGTAACAATAACAGCTGACATTGGAACAATTTTGGGATTAAGCATGCTAGTTGTATTAGTTATGAGTGAAGAAGATAAGACTGTAAAACTTGCTGGGATAAATTTAGTACGCAGCAAATCAGGAGTTTATTTGGCCAATGAAATTTTTGATGTGTTGAAGTCTCCTAATCACTTGAAACTATCTGAAGAAGCAATTAAATCCAAGGTATCTGGAATGGTTGGAGATGGGGCTTTTTGTAAGGACAACGAGCCATTTAAAAACGAAATGAAAAAGTTGTTTGGAGAAAATTTCAAATTTCGATGGGACTTAATGCATCTTGTGAACAGAGCCCACGTTGATGCATTGAAGAAAATTTGTAAACTAAGTGAGCTTTTAGACTTTATTCAGAATCACTCTTCAAATCTGAGATCAGGCCTTGACTATACCAATATGGTTCTTGACAATATCATTGGTTTTAAGAGACCAAAACTCAAATTTGATACTCGCATGGTTAATTACGAATTTGATCAATTTGACAGATTTGTGGAAAATTGTGGTTTTTTTTATCATCCACAAGAGAAGAAAATTAGTGCCAAGTTCTATGTATTGATTTCCTATGTAACAAAGATTATGTTGCAAGTAGCTCAAAAAACCACAGTTAGTGCAGAATTTGTAGAAAATATTTTATAAAGAAGGAGGGAAAACTGTTATGTTAAGAGTGATGGAAACAATTTCCAAATTAGCTAATGGAGGAAATGCAAATGATGTAGTTTCTGAATTTAAGCACGATACCACAGGGCAGCAAAAGGAACTAACAGCTGAGGATTACATCCTAAATGAAGTTTACAAATACATCAAGAAACGTTCTGATTACTACCAGGTTGCTGAAGTTGCTAGACCATCCAGAACCAGATCTGAAAGTAGTTTTACAAAAGACTCAGTGATAAATTGGCTGACAGAATATATAGAACAGCTGTGGAAAGGAATCACAGAGAGATTAAAGCATTTTGATAAAGATGGATCAACTGCCTGGAGTGAAGCACCAGCTGAAGGGACATTCTCCATTCTTGGTTACATTGTTGAACACAAAGGATCCATTAAGCCATCTCATTTGACTAAGCTGTGCAGAATTGTGAAGGAGGGTCCAGCTCCAGGCACTAGATCTGCTGTAATGATCACACAGAAAGCCATTGATCAGTGGCCAAGCATACATGGCGGTAAATTCACAACAAATGCCTACATGCAAGGTCTAACATAGTCCACTGTTGCTGCTGCAATGAATAAATAAACTTAAGGTGAGTTATAAACTGTACATTATTGTATTATTATGTTTAGCTAAAACAATTTGTAATTGGTATGTCGTCAATTCAAGAGTTTACTATCATTAACCTATCTAGTGGTGTAAGGGAAAAAAAAGTAAATTCAGAGCTGTGCTCCAGTAAATTTTTTCAAATCTGGAGTCATGTTCTCTAGATCATTTATATAGACAACAAAAAGCAGAGGTCCCAGCACAGACCCCTGTGGGACTCCGCTCAATACAGGTCTCCAAGTAGACTTATTGCCATTTAGATGAACTCTGTTTTCTGTTTCTCAGCCATTCTTCTATCCAGTAAGCTATATGACCTCTTATACCATGGGCTGGCTCTAACTTATTACCAACAATCTTGCATGAGGAACAGTATCAAATGCCTTTGCAAAATCTAAGTATACTATATCTACTGGCTCTTTATTGTCCAAATGCAATAGGACTTCATCATAAAATTCAATCAAGTTGGTTAGACAGGACCTTCCATTTCGAAAGCCAAGCTGGCTATCATTTATAAGGTTGCACTCTTCAAGGAACTCAGTAACTTTACCTCTAATGATACTTTCAAGTAATTTGTAAATAATGGAGGTGAGGCTGATGGCCCTGGGCCCGGTGATGGGTCTGTAGTTTTTTGCCAAGTTTCTTTTTCCTTTTTTAAAGATTGGAGCCACATTTGCTTTCTTCCAATCCTCTGGAATTTCAGTACATATCAATGATTTATTAAAAATAATTTCTAGTGCCTGTGCTATATTCTTTTTGGCAGCTTTTATGACTATTGGATGCATTTCATCTGGCCCTGGAGATTTTTCCATTTTTAATTTATCAATTGCTTTTAGGATATCTAGTTTTGTTACCCTTAATTCATTTATTTCTCTATATTGTCCTGGTAGTATAAGATCAGGAATATTATTTAAATTTTCATTTGTGAATACTGATGAGAAGTATTTGTTTAGTTCTTCAGTTATTTCAAGATCATCATCTGAGTTTTATCATCTATATGGAGGGGGCCAATTTTCTTTTTCACTCCTTTTCAAATTGAAGTGACTGAAAAACTTCTTAGGATTGTTTTTTGAATTCTTGGCTAGGCTTTTTTCCAGGTCTCATTTGCTATCTCTGATTGCTTTCTTGCAAATGCTTCTTTTACTTTTATATATTTCGGAGTCTGTGCCATATTTAGTTCTTTTGAATTTATGAAATGCTTTTGTTTTTTCTCTGATTGCTCTTTTTACATTGCAGTTTATCCAAGGTTGTTTTTTATTTTTTCCAGTTCTGATTTTACACTGGGATATGCTTCCGTTGTATGTTCATTATTATACTTTAAAATTTTTCCCACATACTAGAGACTGTCTGTTCAGCCTGGAGAATATCTGTCCAATTTATTAGACACAGATCATTTACGGTATTATTATAGTTTCAACCACAACTTGATTACTGCATATTTGATCTGTTGTTTAGCTGTATCTCTTCATTTCAGACATTTTCTAATACCACTTCCGTCGCAAATGGATAATAACGGAGATAATAAATATAATAATTTTTAGTCTGCCATATTGTCTCAGTCTAGCCATGGGTACAGTGTGTGAAGGTTGTGCTTCTTACTCCATTTGAAGTGTGAAGTGATTCATAAATTATTTAAGAATAACATTGACTCGTTAGGTTAATTGAATGCCTGGTTAGGTTAATTGAATGTCGGTTAGGGCAACTGTACACCCTTGATGATTGGTTAGGTTAAGTCATGATATTTTCGTTAGTTTAACGATTTATTTTTAAACTAATTTACGCTGGATTCTGAAGGAATCGTTTATCTTATCACTCCGTCATAACCCAACCCAACTCAATCCACTGGATTGGATTGAGTTGGGTTGGGTTATGAAACATGTTTTTCCTATGTTTTTTGAGGTGATTCACTCGAATTTGACATCCATTTCCACCGTAAATCACTCATTTTTGGCTTTTGATGTTAGGGGGGAATCTCAAAAACGAGTGATTTGCGATGGAAACGGATGCCGAATTTGAATGAATCGCATCAAAAAACATAGGAAAAACATAAGTTTCATGTTCAAAAATTAGGGCCAAAATGCAAATTTACCAGGTTTGGTTCCTAGGTTTTCCATTGGTTTCTGACGTGATTCATCTGAAAATAACATTCATTTCCGTCGCAAATCACGCGTTTTTGATCCCCCCCCACCCAAAAACCCTGATTTCCCACACATTCCCCCATATTGGGGGGGGGGGGATCACAAAAACGAGTAATTTGCGACAGAAATGAATGTCATTTTTAGATGAATCACATCAGAAACCACCGGAAAACCTAATTTTTATTTTTCAAAAAGAGTTGTGGTTGAAACTATAAATTTAACCTCATTTACTAGTCCATTTATATTTCCTCTTTTAAAATCTGGGACTTCTACTTTATTTTCACTAGGTCTTGAATTACAAACACTATTAAGCTGAATTCAGGAAACTGAAGATAAGCCTATCATACAGGAAATAAAGAAATGATTTATGATGAAAATTAATTACAGAAGATTTCAACATGTTTCATATAGCCTAGGCGTATATGACTTACTGGGATTCTATAAAAGGATAGACCTGAGAGTGACTGGTCAAAACTTTCACTAGCCAAAATATCCCCATTTTAAAGTAACCTGACTAGGTTAATTGAATGTTTGGGTGGTTCAGCTGTATGCTTTTGACAATTGGTTAGGTTGAGCTATAATATTTTTATTAAAACTAATAAAAAATCATTGTATAGAAGAGTAGATGGCAATCTTTCATTTTAGGTACATAAAGTCGAGGCTACAAATAAGGCTAATGAAATGTAGGGATAATCAGTAATTTTGGATCTTTTCCTTTATAGCACCCTGAATTTCTGACCCAAAATGTGAAAGATTTCATGAGGGTGAGAAGCACTAATCAACCTATTTATTGGATTTAATTATCACTAGAAATATATTTGGGAAAGAGAGTAGGTGGGTAATTCTATGAGAAATAGACAAATGAAGTACACGGTAACCTCTTCAAAATTCATGAAACTTGGTGTGAGGGTTGATTTAGGTCCAAATTACAAATTTCTGAATGTTTTTGAAAATTGGTCAAGTTGGTCAAATTTTATGGCTTGACCAAATTTTGGTCAAATGAAAAAACCAATAATTTTCAAACGTAAATATCTCAGCTCCTAATTGTGGTAGTGTAGTAAGTCTTAAATGATAAAATATGTAAAATTAACTGTAGTTTCTAAATATGTATCATTTTTTTAGGGTAACAAAAATAAAATTATGATTTTTTGGAAAAAGTTTTTTTTTTTTTTTTGCGATTTGGCAGCGAAGATATCATTTTTCGAAAAAAAGACCAGGAATAAAAAATGTTTATTTGATGTATGTACACCATAATAAGTAATAAAAAGTCAGCTTATCGACGATTATTATGAAAAAAAATGACTAAAAAAAAATCCTCCAAATTTTAACAATTTTTTGCTTTCTTTCCAGATTTTCAGTATATACCTAATTTTCTAGTATACATAAATTTACCTAACCCTTAAAATGCCTCAAAACACAAAATTTTGTTGCAATCCTATGAAAAAACACTCAAGAAGAATTTTCTGTAACATCAAAAAAGTAAACTTTGCCATGGCAGCTGCAAGCTATGGAATTTTGGAAGAAAATCAATTACTATGCAGCAATTGCTATGTCACAATTAAAAAGAAGCCAATTGTATTAGAACATGTTCAACGTTCATCCAGAGAGCCGGAACCTGCGCCAATACCTGAGCCAGACATACTTAATGAATCTATGGAGCAAAGCAGTAGCGATTCCACAAATCCACCACCACAATTGGAAGAATTTGTCGTTCAAGACAGGCAATTCAATAAAGACTTGCTCAGCGACAATATTTTACCTTTATTTGATGAAAGCCCTATTAAAACAGGTAATAAAACAATAGAGACTCCATTCAGGACATTTGTTTCTTAATGCCAAATTTGTAGTTTTCTGTTTTTAAATATTAGCATCAGCACTTGAATACATATATACAAAATATTTGCTATTTGATTATTTCACGCAACCTAAATTTATGAATTTGTTTTATAGCTGGATTGAAGCTGGGACAAAAACAGATAAAGGCTTCTATGAAATTCAGATCGACAATGGAAAAGGTTAAACGAAGTTTTGAAGCTGCTTATGGGGCTCCTATTGACTATTCTGAAGCTGGTCCATCCAAAAAAAGTTGTTTGGAAGATGATTTAGAGAGGCAAGACTACTTTTCGGACATAGTTATTGAAATTTGACATTTTAAATTAAATTTAATACAGTCATCGAAGTATATACTAAATTAAGTTTTATCTGTTTACATTTTTATAATCGGACAATATAATACATATACATATATTTTTGAAAAGTTTAATTAAAAATATACTAATTAAACTTAATGTCAAATACACTTTATTTCAAGTATCAAAAGGTTATGGAAGAATTAAAGGAGAAATTTCAAGCAAGTAACGATCGCAATCTTAGGTTACAAATACTATCATTGTATCCCTATCCCATTGAAAAAACTGCTGACTTCTTTGGAGCAACAAAGTATATGGTGCGTAAGAGCCGCAATCTTCAAAAACAGTTTGGGATTCTTCCTAACATTCCAAACATGATGAAAGGGAAGGTTGTCACAGCTGAAATGAAAAAAATCATTCAGGAGTTTTATGAAAATGACGAATATAGTAGGATGTGCCCGGGAATCAAAGATTATAAGTTTGCAATAAATGAAGAGGGTGAAAAAATAAAAAAACAAAAAAGACTGGTATTGTGGAACTTGAAAGAGTTATATGCTGAATATGCAAAAAATGATGAAAACCCCAAAATAGGCTTTAGTACCTTTGCTCATCTTCGACCGTCATGGTGCTTGCTTGCGGGACAAAGCGGAACTCAGTGTCTGCGTATGTACGCATCACCAAAATGCAAAACTACAAATATCAGCGTTAGGCATTAAAGATTTAGACTACAAAAAATTAATGTCTTTATCCGTCTGCGGCATGGACAATGAAGATTGTATGATGCACCGATGCAAAAGATGCCCACGAGAGGTCGGAATCAAAAATTATTTGGAAAGTTTGGACTTCATGGCGATGGAAGAGATAAAATATAAACAATGGGTGTCCGTCGATCACTGTATGGTAAAAGATATCACCGAAACTCCAGAGGAATACGTGGAATCACTCGCCAAAAAAATTGCACAACTGACAAGACAACACTTCCTGAATAAATGTCAGTCGAGTTACTTCACAAATCTAAAAGAAACTGCCCGAAAATGAAGGTGTTTTGGTGGGTGATTTCGCAGAAAACTTCTCATTCATCGTACAAGAGTGTGCCCAGGGATTTCATTGGGAGAACTTGCAATGTACAGTGCACCCATTTGTTTATTATTCCAAAAACAATGCAGGAAAACTAATTTGCAAAAGTTACTGCTTCGTTTCAAACCGTCGCAGGCATGATACAATTCTGGTTCATAGTTTTCTCAAAAAATTAATCCTGTGCATCCAACAACAAAATTCAAACCTAACTAAAATTCATTATTTCACAGATGGATGCGCGGCTCAGTATAAGAATAAAACAAATTTTCTAAATTTATGCCATCATTTCGAAGACTTCAAAATTCATGCTGAGTCGAATTTTTTCGCGACATCCTACGGGAAGAATGCCTGCGATGGTATTGGCAGAATGGTAAAAAGAGCAGTCGCCAGAGAAAGCTTACGACGGCCTCTCGACCATCAAATCTTAATAGCTGAGGACTTCTACAATTTCTGCTCTCAAGAATTCCTAACCGCTATTGACTTTTTTTACGTCTCTGAGGCAGAAGTTGTAGATGTAGAGCTTTCTTTGCAAAAACGTCTGAGTGAACCTATTACTTCTATCAAAGGTACTCAACAATTACATCGCTTCGTCCCAATTTCCAAGAATTTGTTGAAGGTTTATCCACTCTCTCAGAGTGCACAGTCAGTCGAAATAAGAGAGCTCATTAGAGTTTCTGCTTCGGATCAAGAACATAATACTGTCTCTCAACGTGAAATTGAAACAGGCTCTTTTGTGGGTTGTATGTATGAAAATAAACTATGGCTCGGATTAGTCCAGTCCTTTGACTGTGAATATGATGATTTTCTGATAAAATTTCTCCATTCTTCAGGCGTATGTCCCTTATACGTTTTTCCTGCGCAAGATGATGTTTGTCACGTTCCAACAGAAAATATATTTGGGAGTATTGAAGCAAATTTACGAGGAGGAACAAGAATACAATACATTTTTCCACTTCAAGAATTAAATAACTTTTCAAAGAAGATAAAATAAATTCTATCGAATGTATACTATTTAAGATTGTCTATATACGGTAATATTTCTAAAATTTTTATCTAAGATTTGTGTATCTACTTAAGTTATAAAAATCTTTTCAAATTTTTTTTTCTTATTATTATATTATAGTGTCTAAAATTTGGATTCACTGGATGAGAATACTGTCTCTTAATTCATTCTCAAAGACTTGTGTACGTGTAGTATTAGGAAGAGTATTTTATACTCTGATAAGCGCTTTATAAATTAAACATTATTATTGTCAATATATTCTGTCCTAAATATAAGAGAGGTTATGTATGTACATTTATTTTAAAAGATTTTTTCTCCTTTGGTTTATCTACAGTACATGTATTTTTTATATGAATTGAAAATTGTCTTTTTTTGGACCAACAAGTCTGTAATAAATCTTCGTCGTCTGAAAAACAATTTTATTACTTAATTTCACTCAGTTTTGAGCCTTATAATAAACTATAAGCTGACTTTTTATTACTTATTATGGTGTACATACATCAAATAAACATTTTTTATTCTTGGTTTTTTTCGAAAAATGATCTTTGCTGCCAAATCGCAAAAAAAAAAAAATTGACATTTTTTCCAAAAAATCATAATTTTATTTTTGTTACCCTAAAAAATGATACATATTTAGAAACTACAGTTAATTTTACATATTTTATCATTTAAGACTTATTACACTACCACAATTAGCAGCTGAGATATTTATGTTTGAAAATTGTTGGCTTTTTTCATTTGGCCAAAATTTGGTCAAGCCATAAAATTTGACCAACTTGACCAATTTTCAAAAAAATTCAGATTTTTGTAATTTGGACCAAAACCAACCCTCACACCAAGTTTCATGAATTTTGGAGATGGTGGAGTGTACATTTGGCACTTTCATTTGTCTATTTGTCCTGGAATTATGGAATTACCCAGGTACTATTGTGGACACTCCATTAGGTTAAAGTGACTATGCAGTCTTGAAATTTGAATATATTGCCGATATTGACATTGAATCATCTATACAAGATAAACTGAGATACAACTATTATAAATGTAATGAAGATAATATAAAGACTCAATTTGGCTTAAACTGGGAAGAACACCTCTCACCATTAGATATCAATGAAGTCTGGAAAGTTTTTACAAACATATACCATAATGTTGGTGAAACCAATGTACCCAAATCTAGGAATGATAAATATGACACTAGATCTGAACCTCCCCCTGGTATAATAAAGAAGCTGCCAGAGCAGTGAAGGGAAAAGCCTGTGCATGGTATACAAACAAAAATAAAACATCTTTATTGCAGCTCATTTGTAATCCATAGCCACTTAACCCTTCTGCATGACTTTGCCTCAGCAATGTATGGTGCAATATACGACTTTCATGAATGCACGCTCTCATCGTAGGGAAGGGGTTAACCTAACATACAAGTACAATCTTGCATACATGTAACACACAATTGATTGATCATTGCAGATGGATGATTTGGGCTTGAGTGATCGATGGATAGAAACCAAGCTGATGAAAATGAATGAAGCATGTAATGAGAATTCAAGTTCAAGGCCAGATGGGAAAGTGCTTTGTGGACTGTACAAAAAAGATGCGAGTTTGTGTTTTTCCTGTGAAAGAATAAGAAATATTTTTGACTATTTATTTAATAATAAATAAACAACTTAACAAATAAATGAACAAAACATCTTTATTGCAGATCATTTGCAATCCATAGCCACTTAACCTAACATACAAGTACAATCTTACATATTATACACTGAACTTGATACAAAAATAAGGCCAACATAGCCACTTAACCTAGCATATTGGCATACTGTTTGATTAATTATTTGACAATTTTATGTATATTGTTATTACATGAGACATCATTAACTGAAAAAGGTCATTTGTATACGTAGGAGAAAATAATTGTAGCTTAATGAAAAAATCAGAGAAATTATGAAAATAAAAAGTTTAATATAAATGCTAATGAATTATGGAAAGCTGAGTTTGGATATGATTTTTGTGGAAACTATATTTTAACACTTTCACTCCGAGCCACGTGGAAAGAAAATGGCTGTCACAGCTGAGCCATGTAGATCTACATGGCTCAGAGTGAAAAGGTTAAAATATTCTCTCTCTCTCTCTGTGATTAAATGAATGTCTCTCTCTGCAGTTAAATGCTAATGTTAATGCTAATGATAATGCTGTGACAGCAAGTTTCTTTCCACGTAGATCTACGTGGCTTGGAGTGAAAGGGTTAAATTACCCTATTAATTACAACAAACAAAACATCCTTGTTGCAGATCATTCACAATCCCTAGCAACTTAACCTACATACAGCTTATTTTAAATTTGAAAAGTTTATTGTAAAAATGAATAAAATCAATATTATTTACAATTAAAATCATGTAATATTAATAATAAATAAAAAATAAATAACTTAATTTTAATTTGAAAAGTTTATTGTAAAAATGAATAAAATTATTTACAATTTATATCATCCACTGGTAATATTAATCTTTTTTTTATATATAGTCATAACAAAACCAATCATTGTTTGTTGGTTGGGAAATATTCACACAATACTGTGGAACCATGATGAGCATTTATCACAGAAAACTATTAGTTTGCCATCATTGATTCCTCGGCAAGTACAATAAATTTGTTCCTTGAAGGTCCTTGAAATCTTGGTGTTTCTGTAACTTGTGTATGTGGGGAAATCACTGATGTTATCATTCTTGAGGCATTGTTGGAGATACTCTCGAGGATTGGTGTAGGTAAGCTCTGTAGGTTCATGACCATACAGTAGTGTAGTAGCAAAAGCCACAGCAAAAACTCCATAGTTGCTGCTGTTTTGTTGTTTCTGAACATTGAGGACTTGGAGTTGAATCTTCTCTGTTGGACTGTGGATGTATCTTGAAATGAAACTGGTGGTCTCCACTGATGGTTTTTGATGAAGTGAATCATAAATGTTTATGATGGAGCAATGTTCTTCCCTGATGTTAAATATTGTGATCCACTGGTTTGCATTCACACACAGAATTTGAACAAACTCAGAGTCTGGAACATCCAAAGAGTTTGCGTGTTGTAACAAGCTGTCTTGCAGACCAGCAATAATGGAAAGTTCTGTTTGAGAAGATGATGCCTTGTTGATTTCTATGTTAGATAGCCAAGTGGTGGAAGCATTTTTAGTGAAGGAGGATCTGAAGATCAGTTGACACATGTTGATGGATGGCAGTGGTTGGTACATTTGATCCCAGTGGACTTGTATGGACATCATTTGGTTTTGCATCCTCCGAAACAATGACAATGGTTCTTTGTGAACTTACTGTATTTTTTGGTGTATAAGATGTACTTTTTTTCCAAAAAAAGGGGTCTCAAAATCACCGTGTGTCCTATACACCATAGGTCATAATATTACCTTTATATAGGCTAGAAGAACTGATGGATTTTTATAAAAATTCATCATCTCTTAGTCCCTCCTGACTGTGTATTGGTTTGGCCAATTTTACACCAAGTTTCTACTCTTCCCAACTCACTGATAACAAGAAAAACAGTACGTATTGCATAATGATTTACTTTTATGTTTCATAACATATAGTATAGTCTCCCGTATACTTAATACTTTTTTCTTATGAGTATGGGTGAAAGAAAACATATCACCATACTTTTGATGGAGGGCTTTAACAAAAGTCAGCCTCGCTGGTAGAAAATTACGGACATTTTCTGACAACTAGGCAGTTGGTCATAATTTGTGGGAAACATAAAATACGAAGTTGGATTTTGAAGGTTTTCATAAAGAATGAACAATGTTTTTTGTTAAATGTATGGAACTACCATTTTTTTATTTTCTTTTGAACACTCCTCCTGAAGACTTTGAAGGGTTTTATGATGATTGAGCAAAGTTTTTTGTTTATTTAATGTTTGAAACTACCATTTTTCTTTTTGAAAGTAAGAAAAAGCACTTTGTTTACTATTGTAGTATAGCTAGTTCTAATAAACATTAAATGTGTGAAAAATAACTTTTTTTTCCTGAAAAAAGGCCTTGAAAATAGGGGTCTCTCTTATACAAAGGTGCGTCTTATACACTGAAAAATACAGTAGTTTCAGGATGCTGTTGTTGAACAGCGGTTCTAAGAGAAATCACTTTTGTGTCATTTGGTTTTACTTCTCCAGAAAAGTCTTGGGGATCTCCTGCTCTATAGTGACCTTTGATGATATTGTGGTGGGATTCGGATTAACCTAATGGCCGCACCATGAATAAGAATTTTTCTTTTGTTTAAGAACTCCACGAAACCAGGCTGCTTACCTTGAAGGGTTGTTGGATCCAGGCTCGCTGCCCAGACCTCCGATTCCACGACTGCTGGCTTGTGCCGCCAACAGTTTCTCACTTGTTTCACAGGTCTTGCCAGAATAGCTTCCTTCTGTTAGTGTTTCAATATCTTCGGCATCCCCTTCCTAACAGAACTTAAAGTTCCCTTGGTCCAATAACGGTCTTCAGCCTCTCAGACAAATCCAGCCTGAATTTAGTTTCCTCTGTTATGTTCTTTATTTTCTCTTGTCAAATTACACACACAAACTATTTTATTTTTCTATTTACATTTCCACACATGCGCCAATTGGTTCCCCCCACTTCTCAAAACTTGAGTTTTGACACACACGCCGACACTTTTAAACCTCAGAAGGGTCTCTTTTACTAAATTTGTTTATTCCTCTTTTTTTTTTTTTTTTTTGTTTGTCAACATTAAACAAGTACTTTATTATCCGTTTACTAACAGGGTTTAACAAGTGACCGTCCAACTCTCACTCTTTTTCCCATACTAATTTAATAAAACTGTTTTATTCCTCATTCCTTGTTTACAAGTTTACCATTTCTTTATATATAACTTATTGTTTATTCTTTTCATTCATTCACTAAAATGTTTTAACAAACATATTACATACTTATGCTTTATTTATTAACTTCTTACGATTTATTGTTTACTTATTTAATTATTATTCATTCTTTACTATTTATATGTATTTAAGACTTATTGGTTATACTTTTCTTTTGTTAAAATATTAACATTTACCTTTTAACATTCTTATTCTTTATTTATTTTTTTGCTGGAAAGAGAGAGAGAACCATTAAAATCCTATCTATAACAAGTATTTCATTCAAAAATCAAAGAAATTTAATATATAAATAATAATAATCAAGGCCAGGGGGAAAGGGCTGAGAACTAAAAGGGGAAAGGGTTCACCCTCCACAATATCATACTCAGACACAATGGTGTACGACAGGGGTGGGGAAACTTTTCAGTACCAAGGGCGAAAATCGATAACATAAACACCTCCACAGGCGTCTGGCAAATTTTAAGCTTATATACAGCGTGTCCCAAAGAAATGTATACCCACTTTGTTCGATAATACCAGCTATGAGGATAATAAATATATTACTTTTTATATGTTTTTTAATAAAGAATTTTCTCCTGAATCTAAATATGTAATTATTTTTATTAAAATTTGAAGAACAAAAAAGTTACAGATGTTTAAATTATAATTATTATTTTCGAGACTTCATGAGCGATATTTTCTAATATTTTAACCGACTGTTTTGAGATACTTATGTTTATTGTTGATATTGAAGCATAAATGTAATTATTAGTTAATTCAAAAAATTTACAAATTCCATGGTTAAATGACACTTTATATAAGATGTTCGACGTCTTCCAGAACGTTGTTTTTGTAAGTTTTGCACAGTACCGTCGGTTTCAAACTTATCTCGTATACATGCAAAAGTATTAGAAAATATCGCACATGAAGTCTCGAAAATAATAATTATAATTTAAACATCTGTAACTTTTTTGTTTTTCAATTTTTAATAAAAATAATTACATATTTAGATTCAGGAGAAAATTCTTTATTAAAAAACATATAAAAAGTAATATATTTATTATCCTCATAGCTGGTATTATCGAACAAAGTGGGTATACATTTCTTTGGGACACGCTGTATATAAGATGTATTTTAAAAAGCTATTTGCTGGGCTGTAAATAAATAATTTGTAGTAAATAATAAATACCTAAGCAGGCAAATTGAAATTAGCTCGTGGGTGAAATTTCGCCCGCGGGCGAGGGTTTCCCCACCCCTGGTGTACGACTTCACTCGGTCACCATGAACCTGATGCACATTCCAGGTAGTTTAGAAAAATTGGTGGCTGATCGGTCAATCTTTGGGATTGACAATAGACAGTCACCAACTTTGAAATCTTGGGCCTTTACTCGCTTGCATTGGTTGTAAAAGTTTTCCATTTGTGCTGTGGCATTGTATGTGTTGTCTCTGGCATGCTTTCTCACTTTGATGTTGACAGCATGACGAGTTGGAGATGGTAATGGTTGTGAAGGTGGAGCAAGTGAGATCAGTGGTGAAGGCAGAGCAGTGGATTTCAGTGGTGATGCAGATGGTGGTGGAGCTCCCGTGCATGGAGCTGGAACTGGTCACTTGTGTGGAGCAGGAACTGGAGGTGTTGGTCTATCAGTACGCCCTGTTTTAAGTTGTTCTTCATCAACACAGTGGCTGGTGCTTCCAGGAGCAATTGGTGCTGGTGTTTTTTTTTCCAAAAACAACATGGTATGGTGAATCCTTCAGGCCTTCGTGCTGCTCAGAGTTCATGGAATACATGATCTGTGGCAGCCAATCTGACCATGGGAAACATTCATCATCTGGGTTGTGCTCTCCTTTTATCGCTGTCAGTTTCTTCTCTATAGTTCTGTTTCCCCTTTTGATGAGACCTTGAGATTGAGTGTCTCTAGGTTGACCATTGATGAACATGACATCACCTCCCCATCTGCTGAACATAGCTTGAATCAACTGGTTCACAAATTCTCTTCCATTATCAGAATGGAAGACCTTTGGTGGTCCAAGGTAGGTGAGGACTTTCTTCTAACATTCTGGAAACAGAGTGGGCATCTTTTTGTGCAAGTGGAAACAACATGTGGAATTTAGGAAAGTGGTCCATAAAGTGTCCAATGTACTTGAATTCACCATGAGGATGATGGCGCATTAGGGCATATCATACTCTGGGTTCAGGGTTGAAATTTTGGAAAAACATAGTGGCTAATATGTATTCCTATGTAAAAATTAATTCTAAGATGGGTTTATTATTTGCAACTTTTCCGAAAAATCTAATTTTTATGGTCAAAATTGCGATTTTCTGATTTGAAGGCTGCTAATGCAGCCTCAGGGCACCCAAACCAACGCATGCAGCTGTTCTGCATATGATTGTCTAAAAGCTGCTTTTCTGACCTCATCCTTGCTTTCTTGCGTGTTTCAACACCTCTGGGTGCTGAAAAAATGTTTAGATTTCACGTAAAACTTAATAATTTTAAGTTTTTCTTCAAAGAATAGGTGTGGCTCACCAGCTCTACTCTGATCAAGTAGTGAAAGACTTGCCACCTCCACATGTAGGTTTATACGCCTGTTCTTCCTGGATCCCTGAAAAGTGTGGCCTCATAAGATCTTATATTATGATCTTATGAGGACTTTCAGCTCTTATGAGCATTAACGATGGCTTCAGCCTCTTCATCAGCCACTCAAACCTGAAAAGCTCTTAAGTATGTCCTGCTTCGATCTGAACACTGGGAGCATTTCTCGATGGTCTATCCTGGCTCTCACCCACCCATCTCTCCTCTCGTGACCGTACACAGCTTGGGAAGCAGTTGAGACTTCCTGTACAGCTCTCTCGCAGGACTGAGTATGAACAGAGAGAGCGTCCACTTTGAGTGGAGTTTTCCTGAGATCCTCGAGCTCAGTCAAGGTCATCTTGCTGGTGAAAATAGGCTCGTAAATATTCTCTGATTCCCAGTTGATGAGATCCTCAGGTGAAGTGGCTTGCAGATTGACTGGGATTTTTATGGGGCCTCACTGTCGTATCACCAAAGTCTCTTCCTTCTCTGATCTCTATCTGGCTCATAGCAAAAGCTCTCTGATGCTCATCCTCACTGCACAGGAATGAAGCCAGGATGTTCTCAGGATGTGTGTGGTAAGCTCCTCTTATCACTGCAGCAGAGATGATGTTCCTGACCTCGGTAGTCTGGTTCCTCAGCAGCCTCAGGTTTGAAAAAACGTGTGCAGGACCAAATTTGAGGTGGTGCTTCACTTTGATGTCATAGTACATTTTGAAGTAGAAGTTAAGGCAGAACTTCACGAGGACCTCGAGCCTCCTCAACACCTCCCCCTACAGTCTGTGCTCCCTCATCCACAATAGCAAGATGGCCTGTGCAGTAGTGAGCCAACTGTGGACTGAGACTTCCAGACTTGATGGCTTTGATCAGAAGATAGCAGTTGTGCTGGTCTGTGGATAGAGATTTGACTATCTCTACTGGCAGCTCTATGATATCTTCAGTTCCTTCCACTGGTTTGAAGTTGAAGTTGACCTCAAGTTCATTCACTTTCTCAAGAAGTTTTCCAATAGGCCCACTGAAGCCTGACCAGGGAATTACAGGGCCATCCAGCTTGATGATTAAATGCCTCAGGGAGAGCTCATTCACATGGAGCTGACAGATCATCCAGTGGTACTTGCGACCCAGCATCTTCTCCAATAGGGCTATGGTGCCTCCAGACCACCCCGTGTTTGTATTGGTTGAGTCTCCTCCAATCATTACAAGGCTCTCGTCAGCTCTGTGATCCAGAAGCCACTCATGCAGGCCCTGAGCGATCTTATGAGCAGGCTTTTCTCCTTCTCAGGTTCCTCGGAGTGAAATGGAAGAGGTACTTTCCTTGAGGTTCCCACGTGATAGTATAATGCTCCTCGATCACTTTGCCAGGATGAAATCTCCCTGTCACTTCGTCATATTTCAACACCTTTGTGTTCCTATCCTGCTTGCCATCAAAGAATATCCCAGAGATCTTCTTCTCCTCTGACCTCTGTTTGAGAGCTTCAACTGATGAGTCCATTACTTCCTCCTTTGCCCTCCAGACTTTCATGCCATCTATGGCCAAGTAAGCCTTGTCTTTGGAAAGATGACTTGCCTTACCGAAAAAAATGGCATCCACTCACTTCTACTTCACAATTATAACTGGTGTAATTGCTCAGAGCCATCTATTGAGAGAATGTTGAACTTTGCCTTCTGCATCCAAATGGTTACAAAGATTCAAATGGAGTAGATTTTTTTCTTATGTATGTATGTATGTATGTATTAAACCTGTGTAAGAGTTAAGCAAAGTTAATGTGTCTCAATGGCAACAAATTACGACAAAGGGTTAAAAATATGAGGTTGTGTTCAATTGAATATTCAGTATTTCAACATAGAACAGAAAACTGCAATTTTGAACATAACGCGATTTTTGGGAAAAGTTGCAGAAGAGGGAACCCTCTCTTAGAATTAAATTTCACATAAAAATACATATTAGCCAGAGTGAAATTTGGACTCGGAAAAGTATGATATGCCCTAATGGCGCATGTCGATGAGATCAACCTGAACACAATCCAAAAAGTCATTCTCCACAATCAGATGTAATGGTGGGTGAGTCACTGTAGGTTGGCTGAGTTGATAAACAGAGCATGTTCAACAGAACTCTTGAACAAATGCCCTGGTTACTCCAAAATAGCTGCTTTGGATGAACTCAAGCGCCTTTTTGTAACTACTGTGTTTCAACTCTGTGGAATGAACTTGAGATACCACTTTATAAAATTGGCCTGCATGCACTACACGTAGAAACCTGGAAACACTATTTGCTATTTTTTTTTACCACTGTTCGGAACAACTAATGCTTCATCAAGTCCAAAGTGACGAAGTTCAGCTAACTCAAATTTACATGATTTGACCCGTGTTTGAAGTGCGGGTCAACTTTTGCTGACAGATTTCACATGATCCACAATGGTGGTGTACTTATCCTCACTGATGACATTTTTCTTAGACGCAGCCTGTTCCTCAGCTAATTTGTTAAGGTGTTCTTCATGCAGAGTTGCCATATTGATTTTTTGTGCAACACGTAGCTACTGATGATTTAAGAAATCCAAGATATTATATACTAATCTTGCTTATTTTAATTGAAATCAATAAATTATGAGTTGTCTGTACATAACTTATTCATTTAAAGTTACCTTAGGCATTCAGGTGGTTGGTTGTTTCACATTTGTATGAGCAGTACTTTATCCTGTTACAATAAAGTAGCTATTTATGGTGACATGAAATTTCTTCAGTTTGTAAATTACTGTTAGAATGATAAACTTGTGTTCCCAAGACATCCATCGTTGGCCATCTGCCATTTGGGTCATTCCATATCAAGTGGACCTGTGGTCCCCACCTCACCATGTCAGATTTTGTTCTAACTTTGCTCACAGATTCCTTTAACCCTTTCAGCCCGAGTGGAACATATTTGTTCCATCAAATATTTTTTAACACAAATGGATCATAAATGAACCAATTTCTCATATTATTTGCATGTTTCTGTCCTAAACAGTTCATGGCCTTGCCAGATGTAAGATCTTAAGAAGTCTGGCATCAACATGTTTGTGAAAGATGCCATTTTTGTGACAGTAAATTGAGCCAGTCATTCATTTTTCTTTGTTTCTCCAATTTTAGGTAAGTTTATACAATATCTAGTACTGTTTTTTATAAATATTTTATGTAAGTAATTATCATAGCTTGCTTTGAGTGTGGTTGCTCATTGAAATTCTTTCATATAAAAAATTTATGATACATGAAAGGGCTCCTGTGTGTCATTGGAACATGTGTGTGTTCCATTGTAGTTATAGGTTGGCCGTATATGTACCAGCTGTGCTATATGAATTTTTTTCTTTTTTCAGAATGTTAAAAATGAGAAGAAAAAAACCATTGCAAGAGGATCAAATAATTGAATTACTAAATGAACCATATGATAGTGAAGATGACAGCTGTGATTCAAGTTTGGATGAAGAAGATATAGACAGTCCAGTTGATGATAGTGACGAAGATAAACTATGTTCCTCCAAATGAAAATGTATCTGAGAGTAGTGATTCATCTGAAAATGAAGAGCACAATGAAGCTAATTCAACTGAAAATAGAAATATTATTGTAGAGAATAACCATATGCCTGTAACTACAAATGAAATATCAGTACATTGAAAAGCTGTGACTAATGATTTCGTTCCAAAATTTGATATTCCTCCCATTCAAAGAGGTAAGATTTTACATGATTTTAGTAGAGAAGCATCACCTATTGATGTACAGCAAGGCTTTGATTAGTACGAGTTTGAATAGTACGAAATTTGATTTATTACGAATTATAAAATGATACCAGACCTTATTTAATATGAGCCAAAATTTGGTTAGTACAAGTTTTTATTCCAAACTCATCAATTGCGCACCAGAAATTACATGTGGGTTATCAATGGGAAGAATTAACTGCAAGCAATATGCGTGCAGTGGAAACACATTTTGCCTCATTGCGCAAATAATTTTGATGGCTTTCCCTCGCAAGTGCAATCTGTTGTTGAAGAAATAACAGACATTGGAAGATGGCTTGGTTTTAATGAATTGGACACTACAAATGTCTGTGAATTGTTTGATTCACACTCGGAAGAAATGACTGATGGAGACCTTCTTAATTTAGATCAACAGCGTGCGTTTGAAGAAGCCAACAATGCTGATGAAGAAGTAGATAATGCGCAAATGAAGGAGTTCACCATCAAAGAATACGAAAAAATATTTCAAACTCTGGAAGCTTTAAAACAAGAAGTTATGGATGCTGACCCCCAATGTCGATTGAAGCATGCAAGTCCGCCGAGATATGGATAAAGTTTTTAACAACTACAAGTGCATGTATGAAGATTTAAAGAAAAAGAAGATGGTTCAGTGTACCCTGCTAAAATATTTTTAAAAAATGTAACGACATTTTCTTTGCTTAGTTTATAATAAACTTGAATCAGATACATTTTTATTATCCTTGCATTCTTTTGGTAATATATTACGTTAATAAACAGATAAAAAAACTTGTGCTTAAAATTTTTTATTGCATATTGTCATTGGGGTGGGACCAATTATCATACTTTGTATTATAATAGCTTCGAATAGTACGAATTCATTTAATATGATTGTTCAGCGGGATTCATTACTCGTACTAATCGAGGCGCTGCTGTATTTAGAAAGCTGTTTCCTAGAAGTCTTATCAATTACATTGCTCAATGTACAAATGAAAGGATAGCTATTGACTAGGGTGTGACCGTTGCCCTCCAAAAATCAAAAAATGGTCCTACAATGCTGTTCAAAGTTTTATTGTTGTGTATTTATCTAGGAAGCCCCTGTAAATTTTCTTGGAGATCGGTGCATGTTTGAGCTAGCACCGTCGTACCAGCAAGTATTGCTATTTCAGCTTATGAACTTCATAAATAAGTGTGAAAATAGCACATTTTATCAGATTTTCATTTCCGGGTCTGGAACGCTGACCCACAAATTTTCCACGTATTATTTTATTGCATTTAATTTTAATGATGCTCTTTTCTTTTCCCTTGACAGTGATTTGATGTTGTGAATAGAGAATTTAATCATGGATACACGGCAAGATGATGAGTATGTCAGAATGTTATTGGGCACCATACCCCGAGAAGAAGAAAAGGAAATAAAGGGCTGCAAACTGCCAACTAATAGGCAGGTCTTACTATGTCTGTTAGCAAACCTTTGGGATATGCATTGGGACCAGGCTTTATCTGCCACCATTGACAATGTGCTTTTGCATTACCAGAAGGCGAATGTCCCGACCATTACAGGCAGGAACAATACTGGCCGAGTGATTAAAACTTACTATGACAAAGACTACATGATGCTTATGAAAAAGAATGAGGATAGAAGACGAGCTGATGATCCTGGAATTATGAAGTTTAAATCAGAATTGAGCCTGACGATGAAATTTTATAAGAACACAGTGTTGAAAGACATGGTGGCTGCGAAAAAGGGGAAAACTCAGGCTGAACAAGATGCCATCGATACTGACATAGTCTTTATGAAAAGCATGCTAAGTGACAGAGTAGCTACCTACTCTGGGGTAAACAAAGTACTCACAGAAAAGGTTCAGAAGCGACAGAAAAGGCAGATGCGAGAAGAGAAGCGACAAGAGAGAGAGCAATGTGATCGTGCTGAGAATGTACAGGCTGATATTGATTCACCTATTAGCTCTGATGAGGACGATGACATTGATGAGGCCAGCACTGCTGAACCAAAGAGAAAACATCGAGAACAGTGAAAGAGATTTTCAATTTTTGTGCCCCATGATATTCTGAAGTCGGCAGAACTTGTTTCATGCAGTGTTCGAAACAACATCTCGCCGACCCAGCTGAGTGCAATTGTGTACTCCCTTGTATCTGCATGTGGTGGAGATACATCAAAGCTGAGTCTAAATGCAAGGACGGCCCACCGATACTGAGCTTCCATCGTGTCAGAAATAAGTTTAAAAATCATGGATGAATGGCAACCATCAGACAAAGTACTGGTGCACTGGGATGGTAAACTTATGGACACGGTGGATTCCAAAGGCACTGATGACTGCCTGCCCATTCTTGTGTCTGGTGTCAATGGCACAAAGCTTCTTGGAGTCCCACCTCTTCCGCATTTGACTCAAAAAGCTGGCCTGGTTCAAGGAGACTTGATATCAACAGCAACCAAACAACTTCTGGTCGATTGGGAGTGTGAACAGAATGTCGTTGGTATGGTTTTTGACACAACTTCATCCAATACAGGTAAACCTATTTCAAACATCAGCGTGAATTTATCATGACATTAATACCAAAATTCAGTGAATGATTTAACAGAAATCTGCAAAAAGCACGTGCCTGAAATGGTGGCCTTAAACTATAATTACATTTTTTTTCAGGACAAAAAACAGCTGCTTGCGTCTCCCTCCAAAAGGAATTAGAGCGTGCCGTATTCTGGTGTGCCTGTCGCAGGCATGTGGGCGAAGTCATCCTAGGTGTTTGCTGGGATTGCTTGAAAGTGGAGGGCTCTTCAAGTCCAAACATAATGGTTTTCCAGAGGTGAGTCATAAGCTTTACAAAATAACAAGGAATATTATTATCTAATGAACAAATTTAGTGGAATTTCTTTTATTAGATTATAAGAATACTAACACCAAGCAAATGATCGATCATATCAATCTTAATACCCCTAAAACAATATTATAGATTAGTACGAAATACAATAATCCCAATAATTGCATTTCTAGGTTCAAGAACCATTTCTCTCAACTGGCGTACAATGAAAAAAAGAAATACTACTACCCCGCAATGCCTGGAGTGTTTGAGGAGCGCCAGCAGGAGATGGCTGACTTCTTCCGTGAATCTCTAGCCCAACCATTTACACGTGGCGACTACAAGGAGCTGGTAGAGCTTTGTCTGCTGCTTGTAACTAAAGGATCCGAGCCAGTGAACTTCACAATGGTCTACCCCGCGCACTTCACAAAGCAAGGTGGATGGCTAAACTGCTCTATACCCTCAAGATTGTTCTTTTGTCAGGCCAGATCAAAGAGTAGTTTCCCAAAGCCGAGGTTGTGACTAAAAGTCAAATCAGCAAGTTAGAACGGTTTGCTGTGTTCACAGTCGCTGTTTATGTCCCATGGTGGATTGTTTGCCCCGTTCCAGCAAGTGCGCCACTGAATGACTTGAATTTGGTCAAAACCTTGGCTGAATTTGCCCCATATGACACCACAATAGTTGACAAAGCACGTGTGGCACTCGGTAGACACACTTGGTACCTAACTGAGGAGTTGGCCCTACTGGCTTTGTTCTTGTCCCAAGTACAAGAAAGGACAAAAGAGGAGATGAGGAAGGCCCTTCTTTGCCATGAAGGCACTGAAGTTACTAAGAGAGAGGGGCTCAATCATGGGGGCTATGGAAAGCCATATCTTCCCCCTGTCCCAGAAAGTGGCACTGCCCTGGTGGACCTAATTGGGCCTGACTCAAGCCAGTTCTTCACCATTTTAGGCATGCCCTATCAGTTTCTCCACAGTCCAGCCAGTGAATGGGCGGATCATGATGACTACCTGAACATGAAACGGGTTGTGGACAAGCTTCAGGTCATCAATGAGACTGCAGAGCATGGTGTAAAACTTTGCCATGACTTTCTTAATGTTGCCAGGGATGAGGAGCGCTTTCAAGTTCTAAGTCCTTCAAGTAGTTGAAAATGACAGACTCCGCGTTCCTAATCAGCGCAAATGATCATCTGTTTCCGAACAGAAATCATGGTTTCTTGCTCTAGAGAAATAATACCTTGTGAATATATGATAAAATCCCTTAATGTACCATGAGAGAATAAGAATGATTAACTTTTTTGTGTTAGTGATAACAGCTTTTAATTAAGACAGGCAAATGATTTGTGTTAATATCCCTTATGATGGTTGTGTAATCTCATATATAGGTGCGTATGCCATATAAACAAAATTGCTATTTTTCAAATTGCTGGTGCTCACTTGAATATGCATGAATCTTCAAAAAATTGCACGTGGGTATTTTTTGTCAATATGCAATACCAAAATTTTGAACAGCATTGCAGGACAAAGTTGGGGCAACTGTCACACCCTACTGTATATCATTTGTAGTTCTCTCTTTTAGTCTGCGTAAAAATGTCAAAATTTCAATGTACAAATATCAATGCATATTTTTTCAATAATTTTTAAAATATCTTGCAACTTGATACCCCATGTTTTTTATTGTTTGTATCTTTTAACAATTAATGGAAGTTTAATAAATGAAAATTTTTTGGGATTTCATTGCCTAGGGGGGGAGGGGGTCAAATAAATAAAAAAGGGGGGAAAATTTTCATTATTGTTCTACACATTTGAATGTGGTATCATTTAATAGATCTCTCCATGCTGAGTCTAAAAATGTATAGTTTTATAGGTCTCCGTAAGATTTTTGGGAGTTATTGCCCATTAAAGTTAGGTGGTAAAGTGGGGGCCCATATCTCAGAAACTATGGGTCATAGAACTTTTTTATTTTGACCAGTGAAATCAGCACCCGGAAGAACCCCATATGTCAATTTTCATCAAAATCCGAATTGGAGTGGTGACATGCATTGGGTGAGCTCTCCTGGAATGCCCCAATAGGTGAATAAAACATAATTAATGCATTATTTCATGTTACTAGAATTATTGGTAAAAGTTTACTTTTTAGCCATGGCCTTATATAGTTATTTTAGAAATTATTGTTGGAAAAAAAATCTTTAAAAGTAGGGACTCCTACTTTTTCTGGGAAGGGAGTCCTGCACTCCTACTTTCAAAATCCTCTAGTGAGAACCTTGTCTTGACATATGGTACAAATAAGGAGCTTAAACATACTGCATATTATGCTCCAGATAGACAGGAAATTCAGAGAAGCATGAAAGTGATCAATATGGGGGTAATGTGAAATTTGAGACACAAAATTAGATAGTGATAAACAAAGCAAAAAGAGCCGCAGGACAGGTACTAAGAATGTTCAAAAGAAGGGCCAAGACAATAATGATTCCCCTGGTGAAAACACTGATCATACCAAAACTTAAATACTGCTCAGTCTTGATGTCTCCATATAAAAGGAAGAAACTAATAAACTAGAAGAAACTCAGAGACCTTTCACAGCTAAGATTGATGGCTGCAAAGAACTCAACTACTGGGAAAAACTATGTAAACTAAATCTGTACTCCATGAAAGAAGAAGAGAGAGGTACACCATAATGTACATATGGAAAATGATAAAAAAACTGGTACCAAACCTCAAACAAAATGCAATTTCCATCCAAACAATGCTGGAAAATAGGAAAGGCACAATCTGTAGTGTTCCCAAATTAAAGGCCTGACAAGGAACCTCTTCAACACTGAAGGAAAATACAGTAAAACCTTTATCCAGCAAGCTCAGGGATTAGGCCATTCCAGTTGTCTAAATTTTCTGGTGATCTGAGGGTACCATTAACCTAGGAAAAACCAATGGACAATAATAGTAAAACTCAAATTTTGGCTATACTGCACTGTACACCAATGTAAACTATATTGTAATCAACATAAACACTATGCTAAGTATGTATAAGACAAAATTTTGAAACAATTGTCCCATCCATACTTAGCATAGTGTAAAATTTAGTCTTATTTTATTAAAAATGTTAAGGATGTTCTAGATTTTTCTGGTTGGCATCAGAAAGCTTCCTGGTTTCTATCTAGATTGGTGAATTGTATTGGCCTAATATGAAATTTGCCAGTTTCTAAAGTTTTCTGGATAGTTGATTGCTGGATAGTGCAGGTTTTACTATAGCTTGATTGTCAGGGGGCCAAGATTTTTAACCAGCTTCCAAAAGACCTCGGAAATGTTACAGGAGTCAAAGTTGAAGTCTTCAAGAGAAGACTAGATATACAGATCTGCAGAAGCTAAGGCTAACAAAGACCCTAAGATCCACTCTAAGGTTAGCCTGAGAGAAAGAAGAGAGTAGGGGTTCAAAGAAGAGAATAAGGGGTTAGTAAGTAGCAAAACCTATCATTTGTGGGTTAATATTCATTCAGAAAAAGAGAGAAAGACTCAACATCATCATCTGCTGGCCACTGCCGACAACTTGGAAAAATAATTGAAGAGAATAGGAAAGTGGTGAAAGATAAAAAGTAGTAAAATAAGAATGCTTACAAACCATGCAAACACAGTCTTAACTTGAACACTGTCATACCATGCAAACTACAGACATGCAAGTAGAGAGAGGATAAGAAAAGAGAGAGAAAACAAAAAGTATGAAAAGTATAACAAAAAGTGGGTTAGTTTACACTATGAGCTACATCTAAGTTTGTGTTAGTCTAATTTTTTTTTTAATATAATTTTGTTGCTGGCATATCACAAGCTGGCATTACTCATCAACAGACTCAAACCTTGACCATTACCCCCAGAGCTCCTGTTGCTAATTGTTTTATTATTTTAAACAACTTTAATATTTTTAAAATGCCTATCTAAACAGTTTAAACATATTAATGCTGGTAGAGTTCACGATGGACACAGGAAGATTATTCAATTTATCAATTACTTTAAACATAAAAAAGTTTTTAGCAATGTTAGTAATGAAACTTCTGCCACATAATTTAAATCTGTTATTATGAGTATTGCTATTATAAAAAATGAGCAATTTGTCAAAATTACATTATTGATTTTATTAGCAATTTTGAAAACTTCAATAAGCTCCCCCCTTAATCTCCTAGTTTCAAGTGAATGCAAGTCTAACTCATTAGCCCTATCTTCGTAAGACTTGTGTAGTGATGAAATTAGTTTTGTGGTGCATTGCTGAACTCTTTCTAACCTATCAATATCCTCATGCAAATATGGGCACCAAAACTGAATGGCATATTCTAAGTGACACCCGACTAAGGACTTGTAAAGGGGCAATATAATAGTCTTCTATTTAAATTTGAAATTACACGCTATAAAGTGTAGCATCCTATTAGCTTTTGAGCAAGACTCCAGGCACTGGTTCTTAACTTTTAAACCCTTAGATACGCATATGCCTAAATCTACTTCATCAATGCTCACTAACTGTCTGTCCATCATCCATTGTGTATGTGTGAATAACAATGGGCCTAACTGAACCCTGAGGGACACCACTACCTACATCCAGCGACCCCAATTCCCTACCATTAACAACGACCCTCTGTTTCCTGGCATGAAGCCATTCCTCTAACCAGTTAGCTACCTGACTGCGTATACCATGCGCTTTAACCTTTGCAATTAATCTTCTATGCGGAACTGTATCGAACACCTTTTTAAAGTCTAAATAAATAACATAAGCTGCTCTATGTCTATCATATTCACGCACTATTTTGTTATAAAACTCAAACAAATTAGTTGAACAAGATCTATGGCATTGAAACCCATGCTGACTACTATTAATCAAATCATGACTTTCTAAGTGATTGACAATACGATCCCTAACTCTGGATTCCAAAAGTTTACTGACAATTGACATTAAGCTAATAGGTCTATAATTGCTAGCTCCTGTGCAGTTGCCTTTTTCAAAAATGGGTGTAACCTTAGCTAATTTGAAGTCTACAGGAATAATCCCCATTTCCAGTGATTTATTAAAAATTTTTGTTAAGAGGCCTATGATAACATCTTTCAAATCTTTCAAATGTATAGGATAAAGCATGTCAGGGCCTGGAGCCTTGTTAACTTTTAGCCTATCGATATAATACGCAATCTTACCCTCGTAAACAGTTATTTCATTCAAAATAGTTTCCTTACTAAATGGAATGATATTGTCCACATTGGGGACATTATTTGTCTTCTTCGGTAAAGCTGTTGCAAAAAAGTTGTTAAAAATACCTGCCATTGCCTGAGTGTCAGAAGCCAAAGTGCCATTAGCATCCACTTGTATGGCCTCTGTTATCTTTTATCAGCTAACGATTATTGACATAGTCACAAAACTTCTTTGGATTATGTTTACTATCCACAGCTACAAGTATCTCAAAATTACGCTTATTATTCCTAACAGATCTTTTAACCTGATGTCTAAGCTCGATATATCTATTAAAGTTAGCTACCGTGCCATTACGCTTATTAAGTCTATATGCTCTGTTACGCTTGTTTATGAACTCTCCTATTTCCCTAGTCCACCACTTGGGCCTACCATGATTACTAGCGCACTTGGGCCTGTGTATAAATAGCAATGCCCTTGTAAATTCTGGAATTATAACCACAAACATCAATGATCATTTTCCTACTTATGCTATATTCAATAACATTGTTGAAGTTGTGGACAAAACAACTTTATTACAGAATATTCTCAGAGGTTAACAAAAGAAAATTTATTGGGGTTGTAGAAAATACTCAATTTGACTCTGACGAACCTATAAATGACCCAGATCATGTGTTTCACTTCTTCTATGATACCTTATTCCATATTTTTAATATTTGCTTTCCTTTAAGGAGAAAAACAGTTTCACCCAAAAGTGTCGCAAATCCATGGATCACTCTAGGAATTATCACTTCAATAAAGAACAGAGATAAATTATTCAAATTGCAATTACAGAGCAAAATTCCTAAAATACAATATACTCAATACAGAAACGAATTAACTAAAATAATCAAAATTGCAAAATATAACTACTATAACAATTAATTTTCCAAACATGAAAGAGACATGAAAAACACTTGGACAACCATAAATAATTTTCTCGGAAAACAAATTAAGAAAAATTCAATAGAGAAATTAAATGTTGATAATAAAGAAATTACTGATGATACTGCTATTGCAGACTTTTTAAATGCACATTTTACTTTAATAGCGGATTAGCTTCACACTCAATTACTAAATAATGATATCACACCTCTAGAATATATGCCACCCAGCCCACTAAATTCATTTTCTTTTGTTCCTGCTACCTCTACTGAGGTCCAGAATATTATTGGTAAATTAAAAAATACAAAAAATAACATTCGTAACATTCCTGTGCTTATATTGAAACTTGTTAAAAATAAGATATATGTAACTTTGGCTAAAATTATACTGTGTAACACAAAATTTGTCCATGAGTTAAAACTTATTTTCTGATTTTTTAGGGCATAAATAAGTAAAAATGAGCAGTCACTAAGTTCAGACTTCGGTTCTGAGTTCATGAGATCGATTTATTGATTTTTTGCCATTTTTGCTTATTAATTTAAGGGTTTTTCACACTATCTGCTTTTAAATCAAATGAATCCTGTTAAGTATAATTTTAATTGATGTTAACACGATTATTATGATAAATCAATGATGAAAAATGAAGTTCTCCAGGCCCCGTCTTTAGAAATGAAAATAAAAAGAAGGAAATGAGTAGGGAATAATTATGTATTATAATATGTTAATACACAGACAGTGATACAGTGCAGTGATGTAGAGAGTTGATAAAGAGTATTGCTACGGAGAATTGATACAGAATTGATACAAAAATTCTAGCGTTATAGTTTAATCAAAAAGAAGTTTGTCTACGAGATTGGCGATTGTATTTCAGTTCACTCACGCAAAAGGTTCCAGATATAGTCCCCCATCATACTTTCATTGTACTGTCCCTTGTAGCGTTCCTCGAAAGAGCTGACATCCTGGTGAAATCTTTCACCTTGTTCTTCTGAGTAGTCTCCCATGTTTTCTTTGAACTCATCAAGGTGGGCGTGTAGTACGTGCAGTTTCAGCGACATCCGACAGCCCATGCTCCGGTACGTGTCCACAAGTTCGTCAACGATTTCCCTGTAGTTCTCTGCCTTGTGGTTTCGAGGAAACCTTTGACTAGAGAAACGAAGCTTGTCCAAGCTGCCCGCTCAACCTCAGACAGCTTCTCAGGAAAGCTGTCGAGTCAATAAGTCGCTTCACCTGAGGGCCCACAAATACTCCTGCTTTGATCTTCGCCTCCGACAACTTCGGGAACAGCTCCTGGATGTGCTTCAAGGCCTCACCCTCTGGATCCAGCTGTTTAACAAACTGCTTAATGATGCCCAATTTGATGTGCAGGGGTGGCATCAGCACTTTCGTTGGCTCCACCAGTGGCTCTTGCTTCACGTTATGGGCCCCAACCTCATAGCCGGTCCTGAGGGGCCAGTTCCTCTTCTCGTAGTGAAGGGCTGTATTTCGGCTATCCCAGAGGCACAGATAGCAAGGGAACTTGGTGAAGCCTCCCTGAAGCCCCATCAAGAAGGCCACCATCTTGAAATCGCCAATGACCTCCCAGCTGAATTGGTCGTACTTCAGTGCACTCAGCAGGATTTTGACGTTCTGGTACTCTTCTTTCATGTGCACTGAATGAGCCAGAGGAATTGAGGGCCACTGATTTGTGTTGCAAGTGCAGTAAAACAGCCTTGAGGCTTTTAGATGAACTGTCGATGAAGAGCCGCCAGTCAGAGGTGTTGCAGGGAATGCCCACAGCGTCGAAGAGTCCTCTGATGTCATGGCAGTAGCACAACCCATCTCTAAGAGTGAAGAACACTGAAAAGCTGCGATGCCGCTTCCTCTGGGAAGTAATTCGAACACTGTCGTTCAGTAAGTCCCACTGCTTCAGTCTGGAAATGAGCAGCTTGGCGTTGGACTTTGTCAAGGCCATTTCCCTGATGAGGTCGTCGATGTCCTCTTGGTTGGGGTAGTAGGGGCACCTTTCACTGGCCACCCGGCGCCGACGGCGCGCAGCAGATGACGCACCTTGCTCCTCCTCGGAATCATCATAGCTTGCTTCTGCTGGACAAGATTGATCTCTCAAGGGAGGCTGTGGCACAGGTAGGTCCGTCGCGTTATGGGGAACAGGTGCAATAGATGACGGAATGTCAGGGTACTCAATGGGAGGCGCATTCTTCCCCTTTCTTCGTTTTGTCGGGTCCACCATACAGAAATAGCAGTCCGTGAGATGGTCTGAGGGCTCACGCCAGACACGGGGGATAGCGAAACGCATTGCCCTCTTCTCTCCTCTAAACCAACCTTCAAGAGTGTGGCGGCAGTAGTCACAGATGACATGTGGTGCCCAGCGTTTGTCTTGGTCACCGACTGGCATTCCGAAGTAGGCATGATAGGCTTCCTTTGCACGGGTGCAACTGTCCAAGCAGTGTTTTTTAGCCGTCTTTGCAAAGAACTCACCGCACACGTAGCAGAAGGAATCCGCTGGGTATTTGCAACCACGAGCAGCCATAACAGTAACTTCGTCACACGTCACACCTCTGAAAAAGTAAAAATAATGGATTAATTTAACCCTATATGGACATAATTCTTATTTTTGTCTTAAATTTTTTTTTACCTATATTAAACATTCATTTAGAGTACTTTGAACATAAATATGTGATTTTTAATGTAATATATATATAATATATATAATATATAAATATATATATATATAATAATATATAAATATATATAATATATATAATGTAATATATATAATACAAATTGGACAACCTTATACCACGTGGCAAAGAAGCATGGATGTCAGAGCCATCAATATTGTTAAGTTTCAATAAAATATTCTAGTGCTCAGTTTATCAGAATTGTTTCATATTGGCGTTGGAATCAGAAAATAAAGGTTATTGCCCAGAAACAAAGAAAAATTTTTTTTTTGTTACACGGTGAATTATCAAAGTATTTCCAAAGGAATATTCCCATCAATGCTAAAAACTGGTTGCATAACACCCCTTTTTAAAGGGGGTGATCCTACACTAGCAACAAATTACAGGCTGGTGTGTTCATTTTCTGTGTTCAGCAAAGTTTTTGAAAAAATTGTAAAAAGTAGAATGCAGCAATATTTAGAATCAATATGGCTTCCGTAATAATAAAACAACAGAAATGGCTATTTTAAATCTTATGGCAATTGCAAATATACCAGTAGCTAAAGAGAACAAAGAAATAATGATATCAATGTTTATAGATTTGAGTAAGGCGTTTGATGTAATAGACCATAATATTCTACTTAATAAATTTATATTGTTATGGCTTTATAGGAGCAGTCAGTGATTGGTTTAAAAGTTATTTGTCCAATAGATATCATTTTGTATCAGTAAATAAGGTTTGCTCAACTAAAGCACTTGTCAAACATGGTGTGCCACAGGGCTCAGTTCTGGGTTCACTCTTATTTTTATATATAAATGACCTTCCATGTTCGTCTGATATACTGAACTTCATAATGTTTGCTGAGGATACAACTCTCTTTTTCTTGCAAAGATATTAATACAGCTAAGAATATATTTAATTCAGAATTCATCAGTGGAATGAAATGGTTGATGACCAATAAACTCTTCCTAAATACCAGTAAAACAAATTTCATGATTTTTACTAATAAAAGAAATGTATATCTTGATGAACTTAAATGTTAATGAAATCGCCATAAAGGATTGTACTGTAACAAAATTTCTTGGTGTAATAGATAAGAATTTGCAATGGAGTGATCATGTAAATTATATTTTGAAAAAGATTTCAAGGAGCATTGCTATAATGTTTAAATTTAGAAATGTAGTCCCTAAACAAGTTTTATTGACTCTATCATACTCTTGTTCTTCCTTATTTAATGTACTACACCCTTATTTGGGGAAACTCTGCTAACAATGCATTAAATGGTATCTTTGTCATCCAAAAATGAGCAATAAGTTTATTATTTGATGCTGATTTCCTTGATCACTCTAGTGCATTATTTAAAGAGCTAAACTTACTAAAACTCAATGATATAACCAGACTGGCACATTTTATTTTTATTTACAAGTGTAAGAACAAAATCATTAATTTACAATGGGTAAATAGATATTTTGTAACTCGTCAAGAAATCCACTCATATCAGACCAGAAATAGATCAAAGCTTGTTATGCCTCAATTTAGATTGTCTTCATCTCAAAAACTACCCATTTTCATTGGATTTAAACAATGGAATGACTTACATGCCGATATAAAAAATATTGAGTGTGTAAATTTGTTTAAAACCAAGTTGAAATCCCGATTAATAATGGCATACTAACAAAAATGTAAGATTAATGTCCATTAATATTGTTTACTAATTATTAATTTCTTGTGTGTAATCTAGTATTAAAAACACATTTCTTGGGATTGTTCATTTCTTATCTCTCATGTATAATATTTTTCTTTGTATGGTATTGGTATAGTGCCTTCAATGGTGACCTTTATTTGTCATGTCAGTAGTGATAATTTAAGATTAATACATGTTTTAACTATTAATAATACTTATTTACTTATTTATTATTATTAATTAATAACAACTAGCTGTTTATTTTTAATAAGAGCCCAGTAAAGCCTAAAGCTTAAGGGCCAAATTAAATAAAACAAATAGTCGAGCTTCACAATTATTCATGTCAGTGTAAATTGAAAAGAATGTATTTATTTTATTAATAAAGGTTATTCAATTCAATTCGATTCAAATATGTGGAATAAACTCCCTTTCAATATTTAAAAAACTTTCTTCAAACCCCTACCAATGAAAATTTGCATCATTACCCAGAAATAAATTATCCCAGTCCACTACTCTCATCCTATCCCCAAAACTATCAAAATTAGCCCTACAAAACTCAGGGACTTCTATTATGTTACTATCCTTACTGTTTTCTAGCATATAATACGTAGCTTAAACCTAATAATTTGGTGATCACTACATCCCAAACTCTCACCTACTTCCAAACTTTTGACTATATTTTCATTTGTCATCACCATGCCTAAAATATTGTCACTGTGTTTGTTCAGTAACCATCTGTTGCAAAAAATTATCTTCCATGAACTTAATCAGTCTCAAACCCTCATTATTACCAGTAAAAGTCTCATAATTAACGTTAGGGCAGTTAAAGTCTCTGACAACTATTCTATCCTGATTATTAATAAAGTTACTAAGAAGTGTGTAAAATCTAGTATTGGTATCAATGATGCCTGACTTAGCTGTATCTAAGGCAGTGGTTTCCAAACTGTGGGGGTGCACCCCTCCCTGGGGGAGCACATACTACTTTACACATGTGCTGTTTTTGGTTACCTCCAAAAATCTGATTAATAATACAAGTATGAATAATAATTATACATGCCATTTTAGTTAGTTGAATCATTGATAAGTAATGGGGGGGGGGGGGGGGCAACCATAATTTTGGGGAGTTAGGTGGTCATCGTAACATAAAGTTTGGAAAACACTGATCTAAGGGGTATCTGGCTATGTGCAGAGGAGAGTGCAAGAGAACAACTTGCTCCTCCACCAAGCCAGGCCTAGAGGTGGGGTCACCAGCTTGACCTTCCTCTAAAGAGAGACCAACACACGGAACTTCAACTAAGTTAACAGGGTTATATAAAATAGGCTTGGTAATATTTCAGAGTTTAGTTGGAGTTTGAAGACAGCTGACCAGTAAGTCACATTCACATTTTGTGATCATCCAATGTCCATGACTCCAGATTTGAAAAAATTTACTGGAGCACAGCTCTGAATTTACTTTTTTCCCCCTTACACCACTAGATAGGCTAATGATCTAGTAAACTCTTGAATTGACGACATACCAATTACAAATTGTTTTAGCTAAACATAATAATACAATAATGTACAGTTTATAACTCACCTTAAGTTTATTTATTCATTGCAGCAGCAACAGTGGATGATGTTAGACCTTGCATGTAGGCATTTGTTGTGAATTTACCGCCATGTATGCTTGGCCACTGATCAATGGCTTTCTGTGTGATCATTACAGCAGATCTAGTGCCTGGAGCTGGACCCTCCTTCACAATTCTGCACAGCTTAGTCAAATGAGATGGCTTAATGGATCCTTTGTGTTCAACAATGTAACCAAGAATGGAGAATGTCCCTTCAGCTGGTGCTTCACTCCAGGCAGTTGATCCATCTTTATCAAAATGCTTTAATATCTCTGTGATTCCTTTCCACAGCTGTTCTATATATTCTGTCAGCCAATTTATCACTGAGTCTTTTGTAAAATACTTTCAGATCTGGTTCTGGATGGTCTAGCAACTTCAGCAACCTGGTAGTAATCAGAACGTTTCTTGATGTATTTGTAAACTTCATTTAGGATGTAATTCTCAGCTGTTAGTTCCTTTTGCTGCCCTGTGGTATCGTGCTTAAATTCAGAAACTACATCATTTGCATTTCCTCCATTAGCTAATTTGGAAATTGTTTCCATCACTCTTAACATAACATTTTTCCCTCCTCCTTTATAAAATATATTTTCTACAAATTCTGCACTAACTGTAGTTTTTTGAGCTACTTGCAACATAATCTTTGTTACATAGGAAATCAATACATAGAACTTGGCACTAATTTCTTTCTCTTGTGGATGATAAAAAAACCCACAATTTTCCACAAATCTGTCAAATTGATCAAATTCGTAATTAACCATGCGAGTATCAGATTTGAGTTTTGGTCTCTTAAAACCAATGATATTGTCAAGAACCATATTGGTATAGTCAAGGCCTGATCTCAGATTTGAAGAGTGATTCTGAATAAAGTCTAAAAGCTCACTTAGTTTACAAATTTTCTTCAATGCATCAACGTAGGCTCTGTTCACAAGATGCATTAAGTCCCATCGAAATTTGAAATTTTCTCCAAACAACTTTTTCATTTCGTTTTTAAATGGCTCATTGTCCTTACAAAAAGCCCCATCTCCAACCATTCCAGATACCTTGGATTTAATTGCTTCTTCAGATAGTTTCAAGTGATTAGGAGACTTCAACACATCAAAAATTTCATTGGCCAAATAAACTCCTGATTTGCTGCGTACTAAATTTATCCCAGCAAGTTTTACAGTCTTATCTTCTTCACTCATAACTAATACAACTAGCATGCTTAATCCCAAAATTGTTCCAATGTCAGCTGTTATTGTTACTGAAGTTTGTTCTAAGAACCACTTTACAGTTTGTTCTTTAAGTTGATTATCTAATAGCTCACAAATTGTCTCGCATGCATGTGTGCTATGATTCAAATTTCCAACCTCACAACCTGACCTATGTAATACAGCTAGAAGTACTGGATATAGAGCCCATGCAGTGTTTGTTTTCATTATGTAGTATAAGATGTTGCCACATAAGTCTTCTATGCGTTTAGTAGTGTTCCGAGAAGATGTTTTCATCACTTCATAAACAGCAGCTCTTTGATGATGCTGAAGTTTAATTAAATGTCTCTTCAGGTGGGTTTTCAGATTTCTAAACCATCTCTCTTGATTTTCTCCTTGTTTGCATACATAGGTTAAATCTTTAACATTGAAGTAACCTTTTATGTTAGAATGTTTGTCTGAAGCACATGCTTTGGGGTCTGTGCTAGCTATGCAATATAATGTAAACATTTTATCATCAGAAGCATCATCAATATCTTCTTGATTATCATCATCTTCATCCTCAACAGCTATATCTACATCAGGCATATTAGTGTCACTATTTGCAATGTTTTCCATTATATCACTTGGTACTGAAAATGAATCATCAGCATGCCCTAGATCCTTCTTTTCTACCAATTTGAATGTAGATTTGATCAAATCATTGTTCAGGATTTCTTGTATTGATTTACACTTGCTTAAATGGGCTATGGAAATGTCAAATGTGTTGCTTTTTGCTTTATTAGATTTGGATGCAACACTTGAACTTGAAGGCATATTTTGACTTCTCTTTATTAACCACAACAGCTTGGTGAGTTTCTTTTGTTAGGCGCAAAATTGCATTCAATGTCTTCTGGATTTGGGAATTTTCAAATTCCTCTAAAGCAGTTTTGTTAGTCTGATGCGCAGATTCCTCACTTACCTTTTGTTTCTTAGGTGGAGGAGAAGCACTTTCTTCAGTCTGTGAAACATCTAGTGAAAAAGTTTCATTTTCTAGATTAGCAGTTGATGAAGTTGGTTCATTTTTCTGAGGTCTAGCACTAGCACATTTTGTGAACAAACTAAATGACTGCTTTGCCATATCTCTTTGCTGCACTTCATCCTGGTATTTCTTTACTGCAATATCTAAGCTGTGGGCCCAAACTCTGGGACCTCTTGTATTGTAACAAATATTTTTTTTGGAATTAAAATGTTCCCCCAGTTTTGCTTCTTTGAATATTTGTTCTTGCATTGACCACAAAAGTAACCCCTTTTAACACCCTCACTTTTCTCTCCAATTTCATCAATATTAGGATCCATTATTGATTATTGATACCTGAAAAAATACAAAATAAGTAAAAGTTAGTAAATATAGTATGGTAAAAGTGAGTAAAAGTAAGTAAATATAGTACAATGAAAGTAAGTAAAAGTAAGTGCTTTAAACTTAGTAAAAGTAAGGAAGAGTAAGTAAAAGTAAGTTTAAACTTAACTAAACTTTTCAATTCTAGAGTCATGGTGGATTACTTAAAACCACACAAGTAATTATCTGGCCAATTTATCAAACCTGGCCGAGATCAATGGAACATAGTCGAATCCTGATAATTTTATATTAAAAAAATATACATTTTAATAAAATTTTAATTATCAAAACATTGAAGCTTAACAAAAAATAAAAATAATTGTTAAATATGGAATTACCAACTAAACTTAAAATAACTAAATTTGTAATTTAAAAAAATTGGTTTGTACAAGAACGTATACGCAAAAAAATTGCATAATGTCTAGCGGATGAACAAAACCCAAACCCAAATTTACTTTTTCTCATGGTCAAATTTACTGGAGCAATGCTCCCAAGATCCCAGGAATCTGGAGTCATGCCAATGTCATTATAACATAATATCACTGATATCAGCTGATCAAAAAATGTGTGTAGGGCTTACAAGCTGTCTTTGAGTCACATCTGGAGTGTAAAATTTTACCAAATATTCAAGAGAATATTCAGTACTCAAATTTTCCACAATTTAAAAGCAAATTACTATAGCTACAGGCATTGACCACTTTATGAATGTTTGCTTTACAAAAATCCTCAGTTACGAATGACCCGAATTTACACCAGTGACCACTTTATGAAAATCCACATTTACAAATTCTCAAGAGCTCAACAATGAAGAACTTGTGGAGCTACAAGAACAAGAAGTGACAGCAGAGACCACCCCAGTGCCAGAGTGTCCTGCAAGAGGCTCTTTCTCTATGAAGAGTCTAACTGAGGCCCTTAAACTCTGTGAGCAAGAACTGACAATCCTGGAAAGAGAGGATCCCAACTTTGAAAGGAGCAGCAAAGTTGCCAATGGAGTCCACAATAACACTGCATGCTATGAGGAGATTTTGAGAGAGAGGAGAAATAAGGCCGACAAACTTCTTTGGACTGCTTCAGGAAGCCCACAAGTGAACCTCCCACTCCAGCAAAGAGCATTCTCCCCAGGAGGTCCATCCAAGTCATTTTCAAATTAATGTCTAAAAGTAGCTTTCATTCATTTTATTTAATATAAAATTGATTTAATGTTAATTATTTTTAATATTTGTATGCTTATTCCTTTAAAATGCAAAAACTTTTGTTTTTATGAATTTTTAGGCCTTGGGAGCTGAGTCAGGAATGAATTAATCCATATTACATTAATTCCTTTGGAAAAATTGTGTTCACTTTATGCATTTTCACTTTATGAACAGTTTCCAAGGAACCAATTGATTTATAATTGTGGATAACACTGGTCAACACTCATTTTATTGCCAATCATATTAGAGTGATTTTGGGGTAACTTTGTGGTGCTGATTCCGAATATGACATTGGTTTTGCTAGATTGGCTCTAATTTATGAGATAATTGGTACCCCATTGAAACACGTAAAAATGCAAAAAATTTAATGTTCAGGCGGAGCCTACTTACAAATCGCATTGAAATTGTCTCAAATCATACAAAAGTAAACACACGAAATACATAATGGCATTTTATTCAGTCTCACCATCTAGAATGTTCCAGTAGTTTCCCATATGCACGCGTTATGGTTACGTTTCCTATTAATTGAGGATATTCATTATCTCAAGAACTAGAGCCAAATTGGAAAAACTACTTTCATTTTGGAATTCAGCAACCCCAAAATACCCTAAATTCGTACGAATTTCCTTGGCAACGAAAAAAAAAAGTTTTTTTGTTGACCTGTGTAATCAATGCCTGTACTTCATTTGTTTTTAGTTCACCTTCTCATGCAAAATTGTTAAATTTTTTATAGCTCCTCAGTTATGTGTGTGTCTGTTTTCATAGATAGGCACCTCACTAATCATGGTGATGGACTTGCTTCAGTAACAGTAATAGTAGATGTTACATGAACTAAGAGAAAAGCTAAATTCATAAAATATTTTCAAAATTTTTTATCTGCACTAGCCTATTTTTGTATTGAATAGTAGGCATTTAGTAATAGACTGATGTAATTAACATACCATATTTTTTGGTGTATAAGAGACACCTTTGTATAAGACGCACCTTTGTATAAGACGCACCTTTGTATAAGACGCACCTTTGTATAAGACGCACCTTTGTATAAGACGCACCTTTGTATAAGACGCACCCCTATTTTCAAGGCCTTTTTTCAGGAAAAAAAAAATTATGACCAACTGCCTAGTTGTCAGAAAATGTCCGTAATTTTCTACCAGCGAGGCTGACTTTTGTTAAAGCCCTCCATCAAAAGTATGGTGATACGTTTTCTTTCGCCCATACTCATTATAAGAAAATAGTATTAAGTATACAGGAGACTATACTGTATGTTATGAAACATAAAAGTAAATCATTATGCAATACATACTGTTTTTCTTGTTATCAGTGGGTTGGGAAGAGTAGAAACTTAGTGTAAAATTGGCCAAACCAATACACAGTCAGGAGGGACTAAGAGATGAATTTTTGTAAAAATCCATCAGTTCTTCTAGCCCATATAAAGGTAATATTATGACCTTTGGTGTATAGGACGCAGGGTGATTTTGAGCCCTTTTTTTTTTAAAAAAAAGTGCTTCTTATGCACTGAAAAATATGGTCGTTTCTAAGTATTTTATATTCATCTCACTTTTTCAGGTATTTTCTGACTTGAATACTGTTCATTGCAATTTATTTATTTTATTTTTTTTTTCCAACTATAACCTGCCCAGAAGAAGGCAGAGCTTAAATGTCAATTTTTTGGAAAGAAAAACTATCATTTTTGTCTTTAGGCATATTGCCTGATTGTAAGTTTTTGTTAAATTTATTTTATTTTGTAAGTAAAGTACTATTACTCTTATGAGGAGTGCTATCTCTAGCTAGGCATACTGTGAAAATCACTCTAATCTTAGTGATACAAAAATAAAAGTAGGTTGCAGTATGTTTAAAAATTTTTTTTTTTTGTGAAGAAAGGTGGGACCCAAGGGTGTGTGCTCATAAAAATGCCCCTATTTATAAGAAAGAGAGCCAAAATCAAGATCTTGAAGGTTCACAATGCCATTTTTTTTTTTATAAATTTTGAAAATATTGTGTAGCATGTTAAATGCGTGTGTTAACCCCTCTGTCTTTGGCCTTGAGCAGTTTGAGGTTGGCAGGAGTTCTGGTTAGGTGGCAGCAACAGATTTGTTACCTTGCAATAGCTGGTACAGTGGGCCCTCATTGTTCGTGAGGCTCTCTGTTCACTATTTTGCAAATTTGTGATCCATTTTACTACCATATTTCAGTAAATTCACAACTGACTGCAAATTTGTGATTTTGTCACATGGTGTCTGAATGCTGCCCATGCAGGTCAATGCAGGCTGTTGCGCTCTCTCTTTCACTGAGTGAGGTTGTGTCATTTCATTCCCTTCAATGCCAGTGTACTATATTTAGTGTGTTATTTAGTTGTTTATAAAATATTATTGCTTTATGTAATTGTTTATGTAATAATATTGCTTTATATTACATACAGTAAAAAGTTTTATTTACGTAAAATATCATTGTTTATGTAATATTACAGTAACATTATTAGTTTTTATTAGTGTTTGATATGAATCATTGTTTAATAATACATATAAATAAAACTTTTTTGGCATTTTAAGATATTTTACACTGTCATCCTTGAAGTTTTGGAACCAATTAGCCATTTTACATTGAAAATGGATCTCATTGTTCGCAATTTCGTAATTCATGACATTTTTCTCGGTCCCAATTAATCACAAACAACAAGGGGCCACTGTACCATGTAGGGAATTGCAGTATTTTCTCTTATACTACTCTCTGATTTCTTCTTGTAGGGGATCGGAGGATTCTGTGAAGCTTACTAAATTCTCTAAGGGTTCCCTGATTCTTGTAGCATATTGGGAAATTATTCTTCTCTATTTTAAGACTAAGTTCTCTGAAGAAAGCAAGGCTTAAAGGAGAAGACAAAGATATTCTCTTACTGTAGTTGCCTGCTAAAATGTTACAGGTAATGCTCAGCCTCTAAGTCAGATCAGACAAAATCAGAATAATCACTGGAGAAATTCTACATGTTTTATATACCTAAATTTTAGTGACAGCATTATTATTTAATGCTGACCTGTTTTGTTTTTTATTCTCAATAGGCTGAATTATTTTGCAAATATTTAAAGATAAGGTAAGTATTTTAGCTGTAGCAATGTTTAGACAGATAAGCAAGATATTTGCCATATTTTTATTTTAATCTGCATATTGACAGATCTGATATTGTCATAATCTGCTGAGTTAACTAAAAATGGAAAGTGAAATATGCATTTTATTATGGATTAAAATTAAACATGCATATGAGACAAAATTAAATGCTTAAAATTTAAAATTAAGTGTTAAGGAAGACATGACTTCATCTTTTACAATAAAGAGAGAATGTATAAAGAAAATGAACATTGCAGAATTTAACATGATTACATTATTAAGCTAAATCTAAAAAAAATGATTAAGTAACTTAAAAATAAATAATTCATCAATTATTCAGCAAAAATAAAATAAAGAAAATAAAAAATTTATCCAAACTTGCGTTTCATATACAGACAGCATTATGCGAGTTTGGACTCTATATGCAAAAATGAATATAAAAATATATGAATATAAGAATTATTCATTGTTCATTTTTACATATGTAGCTATGTGTAGTGAAGAATAGATGGAAAAGTGTGTTTTTGAGAGCATGCTGGACTGCTCACAGGGTAGATGAGACAGAAAAAGATCAGCTAAAGAGGACAGTGATAGGAGGAGAAACAGGAGTTCTAGCACTTCCTGTCTCCTACCTAATGTCCACCCTTGGAGTACCATACTTCCCTGGTCAATTGGTGTCTACAATCTCCTTGGAATTCACATTGTATTAGATTCTTAAAAGGTAGAAATTAGGAACTAAATAGCCTTGTTCTGTTGGGAATCATATAAAGACCAGCTAGGTAACTTGTGTAACCTACTTAGTATTAGAGTTTTTAACCACTAGGCTCTGTAATATACAGTAACTTAAAAAAAAAAGGTGTTTTGTTGGTCTCATTACTTTGGTAGTGTCCAGACTTTGACAGTTCAAAATAGTCAGTCCTCGCTTTAACAAATTAATTGGTTCCTGAAAATGGTTTGTATATAAAAAATTTGTATATCATAATCAAGAATTCCATAGAAACAATGTTATATAGCTATAATTTATTAATTTGTTCTAGAGTCACCCCCCTGTTATGGAAGTATTCGTAAAGTGTACACAGGAAACACAAAGACAGCGACGATCATATGCATGTAAATATGAGGGCCACTCAATATATTTTGCCCCACCTTTTTTTTTCTTTCTAAGTTTCCTTGTAAATTATAGAAATTTTGTACACAAGTAGTTAAATACCTTTTTTACAAGTTTTTATTTTTCTACATAGTCTCCATCCTTTTCTACAGCTTTCCTCTACCTCGAAACAAGGGCTTTTATTCCTTGCTGGTAAAAGTTCACTGGGTTCTGCTGCAGCCACCTCTTAACCTCCTCAACAACCTCATCATCACTGAAACTTTCTTCCATGAATAGCATCCTTCATTGGCCCAAACAAATGGAATTCTGAAGGTGCCAGATCTGGGCTGTATGGAGGGTGGGGTAACACAGTCAAGCGCATTTTTGTGATGGCCTCTCTTGTTTGCAAACTGTTGTGTGGTGTTGCATTATCATGCAAAAGAAGAATGTCTTCCAGTTTACTCTCTAGTCAAACTCGCTTTATACATCTCTGGAGTCTCTGTAGGGTAGCAATATATGCCTCTGAGTTGATTGTTTGTCCTTTCTTCATAATGTTCACCAGAGAATCACCCCTTTCATGTCTCAGAAGATGGTGGCCATAACTTTTTCTGCGAAGGGAGCCATTTTGAACTTTTTCTTGTATGGGAAGCAGACATGGGGTAATGGTAATAGTAATAGGCTATTACAGGATTTTTCAAGTAATAGTAATAGATCATATTTTTTTGGCTGTAACAGTAATAGTAATAGAAGGCAAAGTAATAGATTTAATAGTCTATTACTTTTCTATAACAGTGGCAATGGACATATTGTGTGAACAAAGAACTGAAAAAATTAACTAAATCTACTCTCAACAAAAATAAACATGTATGTAAACTAATATTGTAGCAAATTTTTCCTTCAATAAAGTAAAATTTTTCAAGATCTACAGCCTCTGAAATTGTAATGATTTGGTTGAAACAATTATTTGTTAACACACTGCTTTTAATTGCATTTAAATAGACATAAAGATCCTTTTCAAATGAGTGAAGCACCCCACATACAAAAGTAATAGTAATAGATGACCAAGTAATTAGTAATAAATGAAAAATAAAGTAATAGTAATAGAAACCCAGTAATAGACCCCATGTCTGGTGGGGAATCTGTGTGATGCCACTCCATGGATTGGTTTTGTTTCAGGTTAGAAGTGGCATACCCAAGTCAGTCTCATCTCCAGTCACAATTCATGAAAGGAAGTCATCCCCTTCTATCTTGTATTGAAGCAATTTCTTTTCTTTGGGCTTTGTGATCTTCAGTCAGTTCGTGAGGAACAAACCGTGAACACTTTTGAGTATCCCAGTTGCTGAATTATCATATTCACACTTCCTTCTCTAATTCCTAGCTCCAGTGATAGCTCCTTGTATGTGACGTGCCAATTTGATTAAATGATGCTGTTAGCATGTTGCACAGTGTGAGATGTCACAGCTGATGCCGGGTGACTGCTGCATGGCTAATCATTGAGGCTGGCTCTCCCTCTCACTGATGATCTGACACATTTAGACCAGCATCTAACTGTGCTTCGATCAACAACAGCATCTCCATAAATGTCTTGTTGACATTTGTGAATACAGCTGTCCCTTGCTTAATGAAGGGGTTACATTCCTAAAAAGCCTTTGTTATGTAAAAATTTGTAAAGCAGGACCTAATTTTCTATTGTTTTATATGGGAAAAATACAGTTTGGTTCCTAGCACACTTGTTTTGATAGCCTAATATACCTTCATTTCTATCATTATTGCCTTCCTCTTCTTTGTTGGATTGGGTAATGATCTACAGATCTACAGAAGCTAAGGCTAACAAAGACCCTAAGATCCACTCTAAGGCTAGCCCCAGAAAAAGGAAAGAGTAGGGGGTTAAGAGAAGAGAAGAGAATAAGCCAGGGGTTAAGTAAGGAGCAACACCTATCATTCGTGGGTTAACATTCATTCAGAAAAAGAGGAAAAAAGTCTCACCATCATCATCCGCCGGCCACTGCTGACAAGTCAGAATAATAGTCAGAGAAAATAGGAGAGGGGTGAAAGATGAAAAGAAGTAAAATAAGAACACTTACAAACCATGCAAACACAGTCTTAACTCACTGTCATACCATGCAAACTACAAACATGCAAGGAAAGAGTTAGAGACATGCAAAGTAAGGAGATAAGAAAGAAAAAAAAAAGAAAAAGTAGGTAAAGTTAAACAAAAAGTGGGTTAGTTTACGCTACGAGCTACATCTACATTCGTGTTAGTCTAATTTTTTTATTTTTTTTTTTATTTTTTATTTTTTTTTATTTTTTAATAATTTAATTGCTGGCATGTCACAAGCTGGCATTCGTCGTCAACAGACTCATCCTCGAGCACCACCACCAGAGCTCCTGTTGTTAACTCTTTTTTAATTTTAAACAACGTTAATATTTTTAAAATGTCTGTCAAGACGGTTCTTAAACACATTAACGCTGGTAGAATGAACGACTGACGCGGGAATATTATTCCATTTATCAATTACTTTAAACGTAAAGAAGTTTTTAGCGATATTAGTAATGAAACATCTGCCACGCAACTTAAATCCATTATTGCGAGTATTACTATTATCGAAAGTGAACAATTTGTCAAAATTTACGTTATCGATGTTATTAACGATTTTGAAGACTTCAATAAGCTCCCTCCTTAATCTCCTAGTTTCGAGTGAATACAGGTCTAACTCTTTAATCCTATCTTCATAAGGCTTATTGCGCAATGACGTAATAAGTTTCGTGGCACGACGCTGAACCCTTTCTAACCTATCAATATCCTCACGCAAGTACGGGCACCAAAACTGAATGGCATATTCTAAATGAGGCCTGACTAGGGACTTGTAAAGGGGCAATATAATATCCTTCAATTTAAATTTGAAATTACGCGCTATGAAGCCTAACATCCTATTCGCTTTTGCGCAAGACTCCAGGCACTGGTTCCTAACCTTTAAATCCTTAGATACGCGTACGCCTAAATCTACTTCCTCGTCAACGCTCGCTAACTCCCTATCATCCATCGTGTACGCGTAATTATTGTTGCGAGAACCTATATGCAAAACTTTACATTTGTCTACGTTAAATTGCATCTGCCACTTATCTGTCCACTCCATAATCCTATTTACATCGTCTTGAATCCTATTTCTATCATCCTCGTTAACAACCTTACCGCCTATTTTAGTATCATCCGCGAATTTTGAAACGTTACTAGTCAATCCTACATCTATGTCGTTAATGTAAATTACGAATAGCAATGGGCCTAACACTGAACCCTGTGGGACACCGCTACCTACATCTAACCACCCCAATTCACTACCATTAACTACGACCCTCTGTCTCCTAGCACGAAGCCATTCTTCTAACCAGTTAGCTACCTGACTGCGTATACCGTGCGCTTTAACCTTCGCAATTAGTCTCCTATGCGGAACTGTATCGAACGCCTTTTTAAAATCTAAATAAATAACGTCAGCTGCCCTATGCCTATCGTATTCGCGCACTACTTCGTTATAAAATTCTAACAAATTAGTTAAACAAGACCTATGGCGTCGAAACCCGTGCTGACTACTATTAATCAAATCTCTACTTTCTAAGTGATCGATAATACGATCCCTAACTACGGATTCCAAAAGTTTACCGACAATTGACGTTAAGCTAATGGGCCCATAATTGCTAGCTACCGCGTGGTCGCCTTTTTTAAAAATAGGCGTGACGTTAGCTAATTTGAAGTCTTCAGGAATAATCACCGTTTCGAGTGACTGATTAAAAATCTTCATTAAGGGGCCTACGATAACGTCTTTCAAATCTTTCAAATGTCTGGGATGAAAAGCATCAGGGCCTGGAGCCTTGCTAACTTTTAGCCTATCGATATAATGCGCAATCTCAGCCTCGTAAACAGTTATTTCATCTAAAATAGTCTCGCTACTAAATGGAACGATATCGTCAATGTCGGGGACATTATTTACGTCTTCAACGGTAAAAACTCGCAAAAAAGTTATTGAAAATACCCACCATCGCCTGAGCGTCAGAAGCCAAAGCGCCATTTACATCCACTAGAGGGCCTATGTTATCTTTTATCGGCTTACGATTATTTACGTATTCAAAAAACTTTTTTGGATTATGTTTACTATCCGCAGCTATAAGTATCTCTAAATTACGCTTAGCATTCCTAAGTGATCTTTTAACCTGACGTCTAAGCTCGATATATCTATTAAAGTTAGCTGCCATGCCATTGCGCTTACTAAGTCTATATGCTCTATTACGCTCTATTATAAACTCCTATTTCCTACTCCACACCACTTCGGCCTACCACGATTTCTAATGCGCTTGGGCCTACGAGGAATAACTCCCTTTCAATATTCCTAAAACTTTCTTTAAACGCCACCCAACGCAAATTTGTGTCATTACCCATAAATAAGTTATCCCAGTCCACTACTCTCATCCTATCCAAAACTATCAAAATTAGCCCTACGAAAATCAGGGACTTCCACTACATACTATCCTGAGGTTTTCTATCAATAACTTAAACCTAAGAATTTGATGATCGCTACATCCTAAACTCTCGCCTACTTCTAAACCTTTGACTATATTCTCGCCATTCATCATCACTAAATCTAAGATATTATCACCGCACGTTGGTTCGGTAACTATCTGTCGTAAAAAGTTATCGTCCATAAACTCAACCAGTCTCAAACCCTCTTCATTACCCATAAAATTCTCGTAATTAACATTAGGGCAGTTAAAGTCTCTGACAATTATACTATTCCGATTGTCAATAAAATTACCAAGAAGTGAGTAAAATCTAGTATCTATATCGAGGGGTTGAACGGGAGGTCTATAAACAACAACAAATTAAACTAATACTACGCGCCCTAACTTCAACACAGATCGCATTAATTGCTGCTGGAAAATCTAACTTAACCTCGATAGCCCTAAGGAATTACGAATGTACAGCAAAACGCCTCCTCCAAATCTATGTAACCTATCATTAGTAAAGAGTTTAAAACCCGGTATATCAAGTTCCCCCAACAAGTCCTGAGTCACGGTATTTAACCAAGTTTCAGTGATAGCAACTATATCATAGTTGCCGGAATAAATTACCGCCTTAAATTCATTTAATTTATTTCTAATACTACGCGCGTTGCAATAAAAGCCGTTTAAGTTATTTTTTACCATGGGCCTGCGTTTTAAACTATTTATCACGTCGGGCCCGTGTTTCCCGGACCCACAACGTTTAAAGAAGGCTTCGACCTATACAGCTTTCGAACGTTTTCGTCTATTAACCTACCTAGCCTAGCATTACCTATTTCATTAAAATGCACCCCATCTTTTATAAAAAGGCTAGGATCATTGAATTCAGACCACAGCTTTACGAAGGGTACACTTTCCTCAGCACAAATCTCTTCTAATTTGTTATTCAAAAATATTGTTTTGGACGTAATTCTAAGACCCAACCCGTGCCTAGGGGTAATACCTAGAACTAAAGACCTATCTGACCTCGCCTTCAGGGACCTAATTAACCCCCTATATATCCAAAAGGTCAGGCACTCTCGTGTCGGGTCTATACGAGTCGTTGCCTCCTACCATCGTCACCAACATTGAGTGACAGGAAGCAACGTCAACCCTATCCACTTCGTCTCTAACTCTGTCAACCCTGGCCCCTGGGAGACAGACCCTCCTCCTATTGGTTGGATTCCGTTTAACGAACTCTTTGTCCATGTGGCGTACTAAAGAGTCCCCAATTAAAATAGCTTCCCCCCCTCATTCACGTCCCTTTCCAAATGGGCGAAAGGGTTCGAAACCTCGATAGGGGGGGGGGATTCCTATCACCTAATGTACGTGGCCTAGCTCCACCCTTAACCTCTCTAAATCCCTCGCTATCTACTACTCTCGGACTAACCTTAACCTCTTCCTCAACTCTATCTAACCTTCCCGACAAGCTACCTAAACTAGAAACTAAGTTACGCACCTCACCCTTCAAATTACTAACGTCTTCAACGTTAGTATTGGTTCGGCTTCCGTCAACCATAGCCCTAACCCTGCCCTCATCAAGCGTTGCAAGTCTATCCGCTACCTCACGTACACTGTGTTTTATGTCAACTAATTCCTCCATGAACTCGCAAAAGAAACAAACTGATCTATCGGTAATCGCCATTGGAACGCCGTTATAATCCTTAAATTCCGAATACCACCGGTTAACCCTACACCCAACACACAACGCTTTCTGCGACGGCATCGCAGAGTTAAAAATTTAAACCGTCACAGGTATAAGTTAAATTAAGCCAGCAAGCTATGAAAACTTCTAAATCGCTAAAACCCACTAATTCAGTTACTTAACTATAACAACGTAAATTTAAACGCAAGTATATAAAATTCAAAACTATCCAAAAGTAAAATTCTCAGCAATATATAAAAGTAGATGCAAAATCAGAGAGCTCAGGAAATGCGTCCATTCAGTACAGAGCTTGGATGTTTTGATGCCATGCTGCTATATATTGGGGTTATGAAATAGTAACAATAACACTTCATAGAATGTCACTTTCATTATGAATGCAACACATGAGAACACACAATGAACATTGATGCTGTGAAAGTGTGTTGCGGGGATGGTGGGAGACCATGTGTCAGGTAGGGTAGAGAGCTTGCCTGTGTTGTGGGAACCACCAATATAGCGTGCTGTGGATTTAAAGAATCTTTGCCTTTGTTATAGCGAAATTTCCTTTGTAATATTCAACAGTAGTATTAAATAAAAATCTTTGTTGTAATGAACATTCATTAACTGAACCTTCATTAAGTGAGGGATGGCTGTATTTCCAACTGTTTCCTTCTCTGTGGTTAAGAACTCAATAACAGCTCTGTGTTTACAATGCACATCACTGTCAGATGCCATTTTTGAAACTGTGTTAACCATTGGTTTTATACAAGGACGGGAGGTTCAAACTGGAAAAATCCAGTGATATGAAGTGCAGAAAGTTCAAACTTATGGCCCAAAAGACATTTCAGCCCCATGGCCTATTATTTAGCTAAGAAAAAAGGGTGGGGCAAAATATATTGAGTGCCCCTAGTACATTAAAAGATATCAAAGAATATAGCAACCCCTTGCCAACTGCAGTTTTAAGTATCCACATCAAATTTTCTGTATACTGTTTTGGCTACCGTGGTCTACAGTTTTGCTTAACCATGGTTTTTAGTGTTCTGCATTAAAGAATCTTCGCCTTTATTATAGCAAAATTTTCTTTGTACTATTCAAAAGCAGTATTAAATAAAAACCTTTGTTGTAATGAACCTTCATTAAGTGAGGGATGGCTGTATTTCCAACCATTTCCTTCTCTGTGGTTAAGAACTCGATAACAGCTCTGTGTTTATGATGCACATCACTGTCAGATGCCATTTTTGAAACTGTATTAACCATCGGTTTTATACAAGGACGGGAGGTTCAAACTGGAAAAATCCAGTTATGTGAAGTGCAGAAAGTTCAAACTTATGGCCTAAAAGACATTTCAGCCCCATGGCCTATTATTTAGCTAAGAAAAAAGGGTGGGGCAAAATATATTGAGTGCCCCTAGTACATTAAAAGATATCAAATAATTCAGCAATCCCTTGCCAACCGTGGTTTCTAGTATCCACACACAATTTTTTGTACAGTAGCACCTCGCAATAATGGCGCCTCGCTTAACGGCGTTTTGCTATAATGGTGCTTTTAAATTATATTCATGTTCCATATGTGCACTCGCTGTTTTGGCGGGTTTTCAGCAACACACGCTCAACAGCCGAGTCTGAGAAGTATGCCAAGCACCATTTTCTTTTCGGAGCATCAGTCTGTTTAGAGCATTTGCACGTTTAGCATCTCTCTGGCAATTTTCCAAACTTTATAAAGTTATTACGTATTGTGTACTGTATACATAATATTTGTGTTAACCACAATGGCCTCTGGGTCATTCTCTGTCAGATCAACCAGTGCCTAACACCCTCATCTCTCAGATTTTGCTGAAATTTGGTTTATAGGGAGTTTGTGGGCCCTGAATCCATTTCTGAAATTATAAGGTCAATCCGACCAACGGTTCAAGAGATATGACCTCGGGAAATTTGAGGTCACTTGCGAGGTCACTAACATTTGGCGACCCATAACTTGGGTAATAATGGTCACAATTATATAAAAGTATATATATTTAGAATCAGAAACGACAAGGAATCCAAATATGCAAGTTTTAGAACTCTAGGTTGAAAAATAAAAAAGTTACACTGTAACCAAAATTTGAGGTCACGATTTGACCTCTGGGGTATCAAATGAGAATTTTTTTTTAAATGTAAAAAATGAAGGCATAGGCATTGGCTATTAGAATCAGCAAAAAAAGTTTGTTTATGTTAGTATTTTTCATGTAACTAACATATAAGTGAACACAATATTCATAAGTTGTGCGTCAATTCTACCTATTTTTTCACACTTAAGCTCATAATTTGACCTATAGAAATTAAAATTACATTTTTTTATAGATATAAAAACAAAGGCAAAAAATGTAAAATTGTATTTCACTGCTAATCTACACTGGCAATAATAGTTATAATAGTGAAAGGGGAAGACCTACTTAGAGGATTCATGTGCTAGCCTAATACAATTTTTGCATGCTCGATGCTCTCATCAATTTCTTTTTGTGGAAAAATGTATTGAATTCTGCTGCCTCCTCTTAGGGTAGGACAACTCATTACAGTTAATATATGATGTCCTGGCACTGCACATGAATCCTTGTTTGATGGATAATAATATGCACTTGATCCTGATGACCCAGAGGGATGTAGAAAGTTCACAGTGAAATCATCAAACTCTTCACAATATTCCTCCACAATTCCATACGGGTCATTCCATGTCAACTCAGCCACAAAATGGCACTTTTTGCACTCACCCCTTTCAATTTTGCTCATACTTGGCACAACAGCAGATATACATGCCAAACTTAAATTCCCAAATTATTAGAGCTGACTAACCTTTGGTTACTGAGATACAAGGTCACAAAGTTGTGACATTTTGACCTTTTTTGCGTTAAATGACTATTTTCAAAATGGTGTAACTAAAACACTATTAAAGCTAGAGCATTGATTTTGGTCTCATTTTAAAGCTCTTTAGTAGCCCCTTGTTTATTGTCTCTTATTAAATATCTCTACTGTGAAAAATAAAAAAATCCCTTCAAAAGTTGACCTTTGACCTTGAATAAAAAAAAAATACCACCTTCTAAAAAATTCAATTTTTTTACATTAATATCTTGAGTCATGTACAACAAAATCCCAAGAAGCTGTAAGTGGCTGATAACTAGTTCAATGTATAAAAAATAAATGAAGTTTGCATCATTCTTCAATTTTAGATTTTTTTTGTCAGTTCATTTATTTAAAAGTTCTGTTCTGATATAGTGTCAATGAAGACTTAGTTCAACTTAACATTATTAGTTCAAAAACCTGTTTGTGACCTGTGCCAAAAGAAGTCTTTTAAAAGACAACCAGGGTTAAACCCCTCGACAGCCCCAAATCTACTGGAGTAGCGCTGATCCAAAGGCCCAACTAGTATATAAGTACTGTCAACTTTACAGAGTTGACTCCTGACTTCAAGTTAGTTAATTTATTTTTACTAAATACATGTATAAAAATTTATTTAATAATTCATTAATTGTTCATTGTTTTCTTTTCAGGATTTTCTTTGGGCTTTTGTGATTTCAGAGTACAAACATGGAACATTTAAAACTGAAACAGAAGTGTGCTGATCCTTTGCTGCGTCACAAAGGTCAGTGTCGAAAGAAGAGTTTGAGAATTGTACCACAGGAACTTGTAAATAAGTTTCCTGATCTGCACTTAACACTACATCACAGACTTTGTAAGCAGTGTAGAGAACATCTTGAGTCCTTGCCTGAGAAAGGAATAGGCACTTTGAATTCAGACATAAATGATGATTCTTCTTGTAGTAGTGAACCACCTGAAGATCTTGAGAAAATTGAAAATGTTGACAATAGTGATGCATCAACTTCAGAGCAAAACCATGAGATGTGTACTTTGAATGCTTCTTTTGTTTCAATTGGTGTATCACCCATAAAAAAGAGAAAGCTTGTAGAGCAAAAGTCATATGGAGCTAAAAAACTAAGCAAGGTGACAGAGACAGTTAAGAAGAGAATGGAAACAGTTGCAGGAAAAGAGATTTCTGACTCACAATTTAAGGAGCCATCTGGAGATGTAGACTGTTTAGAAATAATAAATCAACTTAAGGAAAAATTCAAAAATGAAAATACTAAAAGAAGTGATAAAATAAAAATCCTCACTGTATTGCCCAAAAGTTGGAGCATTAGGAAAATTGCTTCAGAATTTAACACAACAAGGCATACAGCATCTATTGCTAAAAAAATAGTTGAAGAAAAAGGTGTCCTTTCAGACCCAAATCCAAAGGGTGGGAAAAGAATTAAACAGGATACTGTTGACGCTATTAAAGCATTTTATCTTTCAGAAGACATCAGTAGAACAATGCCAGGAAAGAAAGACTATTGTAGTATCATTGACAATGAAAGAGGAAGGGTACATTTGCAAAAGCATCTTTTACTTTGCAATTTAAAAGAAGCCTATCATATTTTCAAAGAAAGAAATCCTTTGGTTAAGGTGGGATTCAGTAAATTTGCAGAATTGCGTCCAAAGCAGTGTGTTATTGCTGGAGCAACAGGATTTGCAAAGAAGTTACTTTGAAGGCATCCAAAGCTTTGGCAGATCTACAGCACAGAAAGGTAAGAATTCAAAATTAAAATGGTCATGTAACTATATATAGGTGAGGTGGGTAAAGAACAAATATTTAAAAATAAGCATTTGCTTGTTTGTAGAAGGCTGCAGATAGTATGTAGATATGGGTTGTATTTGTAAGAGATTGAGCTGACCTTAGACAAAAATGGTTACTGACATACAAGGTCACAAAGTCATGGCTTTTTGACAATTTTTGTATAAAATGACTTTTTTTCAAAATGTTGCTTGAATTCATTATTTTTTATACATTGAACTAGTTATCAGCCACTTACAGCTTCTTGGGATTTTGTTGTACATGACTCAAGGTATTAATGTAAAAAAATTGAATTTTTTAGGAGAAGGTATTTTTTTTTTATTCAAGGTCAAAAGTCAACTTTTGAAGGGATTTTTTTATTTTTCACAGTAGAGATATTTAACAAGAGACAATAAACAAGGGGCTACTAAAGAGCTTTAAAATGAGACCAAAATCAATGCTCTAGCTTTAATAGTTTTTTAGTTACACCATTTTGAAAATAGTCATTTAACGCAAAAAAGGTCAAAATGTCACAACTTTGTGACCTTGTATCTCAGTAACCAAAGGTCAGTCAGCTCTAATAATTTTGGAATTTAAGTTTGGCATGTATATCTGCTATTGTGCCAAGTATGAGCAAAATTGAAAGGGGTGTGTGTTTTAGGTGGCTGACTTGACATGGAATGACCCATACCAAACTTGCATGTCATAAATGCAGCCAGCATACTCTCCTGGTTTGATACATTTTAGGTTACCAAGCATTGCAGGTTCATTAGTAAAATGACTTTTCCTTATTCTTTTCTTCAATGCCACTTGAAATGGGATACACCATCAGTTCTTCCTTGTTTAGGGGAACAAATCTATGATATTTCTGAGTTCCAGGAATAGCCCTACTATCCTTGAATCGATGTTCCAACCGTTCTTCTGCATCTTTCAAATCAGCTGTAGTTACAAAGAAAAAATTTATCTTCTTGCTCAAGTTTTCTTCACAAAACTGAAACATGTGTTCTGGTGTAAGAATTTGCCTCTCTGTAGTTCTCTGCAAACTGGCACGAGCAGTAGCTCTTTTCACTGTTCCTCCAATCCCATCACATGCATTTTTGCCATGGGATGTAGCAAAGAAGTGCCATTCACAAGACGACCAAAATCCTCTTCATGGTAACAGAGATTTGTGAAGTTGTATCTGTTCTTATATTGGCCAGCACATCCATCTGAGAAATAGTGCACCTTCTTCAATTGTGGGCATCTGAATTTAACATATGTCATAAGCTTCAATATGAATGAGTAAACCATTATAGTGTTGTGTTTTAGTGATGCAGATAAGAAACAGACACTAAATGGCTAAGTTCCTGGTCTGCAGATGATCTATATAGATGACAAAAGGGTGAACTGTACACTGTGAATTGTCCCAGTGAAACCCTTGGGCAGCATCCTGGACAATGAAAGAATAATTCTCAGAGAAATCACCTACTATAACTACCTCGCTCTGAGGTGGTAGTGTTTCTTTCAACTGCTTGAAGTACTGTGATTGTTGCTGAGCAACAAAGTGATGACGAACCATGCGGGATATTTTCATGCTTAGGGATGATAAGTATTCATGAAGTGGCTCCACCTTATCAACCATTGTACAACGGTCAACAGTCACCCATTGCTTGTAAGATATTTCATTTGGAGCTGATTTCACACTGTCAAGTAACTCAAGAAAATCCAGGACACCCTCTTCTCTTGGGCAATCATTGCAAAGTTGCATCATGCAAGTCTCTCTTTCTGTACTGCAGACACTGTAATCCATAAGATCCTTGTATGAAAGACCTCTTTCTCCCATGCAGCCAGCTGCAATTCTGGATTTTGATGGTATGTGCAGACACAGACAGAATGAGTCCCACCACTACCGGCAAGCACACAATATGATGGCCGTAATTTTGCAAATGTGGAAAATCCTATTTTGGGATTCTTTTCATCATTTTTATATAGTTCAAACATCTCTCTTAAATTCCCGAGGACCAATCATTTTTGCACCTTCATTGCACCTTCAGCACTGATAACTTTCACGCAATCCTTTTGGCCAGGACACATACGACTAACCTCTTCTGACTCATAGAATCTTCTAACTATATCTTTGTGTTCTTCAGATATCACTTTTCCTTTGCTCATTAGTGGAATCTTCGGAAGGATTCCATGTTCTGATTTAAGTGAACGGCTTCTTTTCACCATGTATGTTGTAGTTTGAAAGAAACTAGCTGTTTTTTCAATTGTGTATGGTGAGAGTGTCAATATTTGTAGTTTGTGATGGTGACATTTGCTCTCCAGGAATGACTGTTTTCAATTCATTCATTAATTTGTCTAGATGTTTTTCAGATTTAGTTTCAGGTTTTGAAGTATCACTTACCTCCTCGGTAATTTGAACACCATAACTGAGTTCTAGCCTCTCCTTCAGGTGTTTCTGAGCAGATGATAGCTTACCACGAGCCTTGCGCTTTTTCTGGCTTAATGACAGCCCTTCTGAAAAGAACAGAAAAAAAGGTTTCACACACCTGAATATTAGTAATTAAATATTAATTATAGTACCTTAAATGCTATATAATTGGCTATATAGTAGATCAAACAGACCTTATAGTAAAGTATAAGTTATTATATTAATTTATTACTTACTTTTTTTAACTGGTGTTTGGTCCAGAAATGCTAGAACTGGTTCAACTGAAGTTGAAGGATTTTCCTTTATCAAGCAATCACTGTCATTGTCCAGATCTTGAATTGAAGAGATGTTACTCAAGCCACTGATAGTAGATGATTCATTTGAATCCTGCTCAGACTCGTTGTTTTCAGTGGTACTAAGTATAGTGGGGTTTTTCATTATCAGTGTCCAGCAGTTCACACACAACAATGAGTCTTTTTTCACTCTTCCAGCACATTTTTCAACAAGTACATCAGTCACTTTTCTAAGATTGATTGTTATGCGTTTCTTGTGTTTTTGAATAGGGTCCTGGCTGTATTTCAAGTGCCGAACCATTGTATTTTGATCTGTAAAGATATAGGATTTACAATTAGGTAATATATATTTTTTAGAAAATATAGCTATACACACTTAATATTTTAGGCCTTGATAGTCTCTGAGGCTCATTAAAACACCATACCCACCAGCCACCCACAGTGCTGGCTGGAACTGTACTAACCTGTAGACAAGGAATTTTGCAACTATCTGTGTTGATTCTGCACTTAGACAAGTAGCAACATGTTTCAACAGGTTTGTTTAGGCTACATGTGAGCTTAGTCTTCCCTTTCACTATTATAACTATTATTGCCAGTGTAGATTAGCAGTGAAATACAATTTTTATTAAATTCTTGGAGCTTGAGGTCAAATTGATAGCTAAGATATAAAAATTCCTTGAAATGACAAGCAATTTATAAATATGGTGTTCACTTATAAGTTAGTTACATGAAAAGTACCAACATAACAAACTTTTTATGATTGTTTTCTATTAGTCAAGAACTCTGACTTTGTTTTTTATATCTATAAAAAATGTAATTTTAATTTCTATAGGTCAAATTATGAGCTTAAGTGTGAAAAAATAGGTAGAATTGACGCACAACTTATGAATATGGTGTTCACTTATATGTTAGTTACATGAAAATACTAACATAAACAACTTTTTTTTGCTGATTCTAATAGCCAATGCCTATGCCTTCATTTTTTACATTTAAAAAAAAAATTCTCATTTGATACCCCAGAGGTCAAATCGTGACCTCAAATTTTGGTTATAATGTAACTTTTTTTTTTTTCAACGTTGAGTTCTAAAACTTGCATATTTGGATTCCTTGTCGTTTTCTGATTCTAAATATATATACTTTTATATAATTATGACAATTATTACCCAAGTTATGGCTCACCAAATGTTAGTAACCTCGCGAGTGACCTCAAATTGCCCGAGGTCATATCTCTTGAACCGTTGGTCGGATTGACCTTATAATTTCAGAAATGGATTCAGGGCTCACAAACTCCCTATAAACCAAATTTCAGCAAAATATGAGAGATGAGGGTGTTAATTTCAATTTTTTTTGGTTGATCTGACAGAGAATGACCCTATTACTTATTATTATATATTTATAATAAATAAATCATGAATAAGAATTATTAATTAGAGTATGGGGGCATTCCAGGACAAGACAACCAGTGCTTAACATCCAACTTTCTCTAAATGTGGTGAAATTTGATATATAAGGTTGTCTTTGGCTCTGAATTCATTCTAGCAAATTCTAGCCCAATCAGATGAATGGGTCAAAAGATGTGGCAGAGGTCATTTTGAGGGTATAGTTTGACCTCTATCTCTCTGAAGCTTCATAGCTTAGGTCATAGTAGTAATAGACCCATCATCAAACTATATATACACTTTGAATCAATAAAGTACAAGGATTTCATATATGTAGGTTTTGTATTTCTAGGTCAAGAAATGAAAATTTGACCTCTCAACCTAATTTAGAGATCACCAAATGACCTCTGGAGTATCATTTGCCAAAAAATTTTATTTAATAAGAAGTGAATATTGATTTTTTTTCTACTAGGAACAACAACAATAATAACTGTGTGTATGTGTACTTTTGCAGGAATAAGGTCCATACCAGATTAATGCCTGGGCAAACTGGGCTGGAGCCCATGGGCCCTGATGTTCAGAGGGCCTCCAGCACCACTCACCAGTTACTGAATAGGGTGATTCCATGTGTGTCACATGGAACATCCAGACAATACTTTGAAGCCTGTGACCAAACAACTAGGCAAAGAACAACTGATATGTGACTATAACAGTGTGTTACCCCAAGGCAATTTTGCTAAATGACCAACTGCATTGAATAATCACTTTTTGTAGATGAAATTTATAACATGGTTTGTATGGGACGCAGAGAAGAGACTTTTTTTTATCAACGACTTCAGCTGAAAAACTCTGTGAATTGATTATGGAAAAATTTGTGAAACTAACCTAAAAATGTTACTGGGCATCTTAAAAAAAAGTGAGATACTAGTCTCATTCAAAAACTGTTTTTATTTACCAAGTAAATAAAATTAACATATTGAAGGAAAAAAGTGTTGTACAGGACATCCAAAATGTGTTGTATGGGACATCTCTGAATAATATCCAAGTTTGAGCTTGGACATTGCTCTAATCAGTCATTTTGTTTAAAATTATGACAAGATATCTCAAAGAACATGCAAATCTTTAATTCAGCATTTATTGATATCATCAAAATATAACTTACAAAAAATGAAATAGTGTCATATAGGACAAAATGTGTGTCATATGGGACAGCCATAACACATAGAGCACAGGAATTTGATTTGTTACTGAAGGATATCCATTCCCTCTGTTCTTTTTAGAATAATTTATGGGTAAAAAATACTAGCTGTATAGAGATTACAATTTGAATAGAGGCACATAGTATTGGGGGACCCTATACGTGAATGAACAAAGTTCTTGCCATCTTGTGCACAGAATGTATGTTTTATCTCCACAATTGTAATTTTCACTGGAAGTCCACAAATTCTGATAGGATACATGCCCTATTTTTGTGACTGACTGACTGGTGGACCTTGGAGTTTTCTGAGGATGCTGCAAGCTTGATAGAAAATCTTGTCCACTTGGGTAGGCCACTTGAAATATTTACCACAACTGTGCATGACAGAAATTTCATGTTCTTCACCTACAATGCTTAGTACTTCACCAGGAAACTGTTCACCATCATACAGCACAACACACCAATCACCAGCACTTAGACTAGGAGCTGTGGCTGACATGCCTGATGTTGTAGTATTGGCATCGCAACAATGATTGCCAAACCTTAGTGCAGCATCATAATTGGCCAGGGCATGTTCAAAGAGGGCTATTTTGCCATCACAGGAGCAGCAGGCAATGTGCACTTTCTGGATACCAGGAAAGCTTACTGTGTTTTCCCAGCATACAATATCTTTAATTTGCTGATCTATCTCCTCCTGGGAGTGTGTATGACTGTAGGCTTGTTCATTAGATGGTTGGCTGTGGTAGCAAAGTCCTGGGAAGACTGGACCACTGTTCTGTTGGATTTCTTGCTCATTACGTCAGCCCTCATCAGTGATTTTGCCTGTCCACCTACTCTATCTACTACTACTACTTTTCCATGGCTAGTGGCAAAGTACTTCTAAGTAAACATTTGCTGGTATTTGGATGAGAGTATTTGCAACAATTTCATTATAAATTTGTTCTTAAACTCTGATGATGGGTCCATCAGTCTAGATCACTTCTTTCATTGTGGCACATTGATCTGGGATGAGGCACGTTGAAACGGGGGCGCGATGCCGGTAAGTGTATCTGTGTAAAGATGCGTTTGCGTTACTCACCTACCGGATACTCTGTTAGTGGGGTCACGGCAGCTGCGGCTGGTTGCGGAGATGGGAGATTTAGCTGCCAGTGAGAACCACCCAGAGGGCCTTAATAAAAATCCTTTGACTTCAGCACCACCTGCACTGCTAAGAATGAGAGAAATGAGGTGAGCAAGTTACCAATTTTAGTGTGGTTGAGATTATGTCAGATAGGCAGCTCCTACCAATCTGAAACTGGGTTCTCACCTTTAAGATCTCTGGAGCATAGCCAGTCTGCCTCTTTTAACGACTTACTCTTCGGCTTATGGTGGGAGGATTTAAGAAAAGTAAAATGTCCTTTGCTTAATTTAATCAACGAAACAATAATAACACTTACAAGGTTAACTGCATCAGCAGGCAAGTTTTTACAGGTAACTAAAGAAGATCTGAACAATTTTATTGATCATACACCAATGTGTTTTCAGAACCAACTAAGCACTTGAAAAAAAATTATTACTACAAAACAAAAGAAACAAATATCATTAGTCCCATACCACACACAAAATGTCAACATGAAATAAAACCATTAAATTATTGGCCATCACCAGCCCATTACCACACAAAGGAGACAAGACTTACAGAAAAAAAATAACTTACATAACTAATGCAAAAAAACAAAGAATATTAGTTACTAGGGTAAGGTCAATGAGTGTTACCCAAATTGTATAAACCTGATAAGTCCCAGATGTGTCATTTTAAACTCCACTTCATCTCACAATCATTAAATGTATTCTTGGCTCAATCAGTACACACAAAAGCAATGTTTATAACAAAAAAATTATGTGAACACTGGCTTCAGCATTTGTGCAGGCATTGGGGAAGAAAAAGCTTTGTCCAAATTCACTTCAATAAGCAAATGTCCCAGCCAAAAAAAAAATCCCTGATAAAGAAAAAAAAAACCAACATTTAGAGATTATCCCCCTAGCACTGTCATCAGTGGACTCAGGAATCCATGAGTGCAATGATGCCAGAAAAGGGAGCAAAACTGACAATGATAATTAATGGTCTAAAATTTTGGGATATGTATTTGCATTAATATGTTGCTCATAAGGCAGTTAAAGGTACAATTTAGTTCACAGCCTGAGAAAGCTCAAAATCCATTGTGATGCATATTGATAACTGAAGTTAGGTTTTTCAACAAGGTCTTTACAAAGGAAATCAGGCATTCAGAAATGATTATGATATTTACATGATAACTTTAAGTGATCCAAATATGTGAGACATGGTTCTTATAGCTAATGGTTAAGCAATACAAAACACCAATGGTAAAAACAAGACTGGATCACCTACCACACCATCAAGGAGAAGTGAGATGCTTTCCCGTCTCTTGATATGGGCATATGATTGCCTCAAGCTTCTGATTCTCTATGCTGAGAGAATTTCCAAGCTGTTATACTCAGGCATATGATTGCCTCAATGTTTTTTTAACATTCTCTATATTGAGAGAATTTCAAATCTGTTATAATCAATTAAAAAGAGAAGAAAAACATTTTTAGTAACTCTGAAGGCTTGGCTTTCTAAGAAAGCTCTGGCCCAATGGGGATTACTGAAACCTCCCAGGCCCTACTGAGGGGTTTGGGAGCTCTCAGGAATCCTTTCCAATAGTGGAGTTCCCACCAACTTGGGGTGTTAACCATACCATCTCACTCCTCCCCACTTGTTGTGGGGTGCACAACACAGGTATTTTTATCTCTAAGTACATACGTAGTGATGAGTGATAGTATGGGACTTTAATACACTTTACAAATTATATCTTACCTTTACTAATCAGTAACCTTACTTTTAGTTTTCCTCTCAAGTGGGGAACTTTGTACCCTAGGCAATTCCTGAGATCTGCCCTGTGACCTTGTGAATGGTCGGTTCCCCATCTTCTTGAGGGTACCTACTTGTGTAACAACTGGTAAAGGCAGGTTTTGAGATTCAGGTGAGAACCCTCTAAAATCAATTTTTGAAGGTGTCAATGATGTTTTCTTTACCCACTTTAATACACCAGAGAATGGTTCCAGAGTGAGGGACCCTCGTCGCCTTGCGTGAGTTGGCTGATCAGTTGGACTCAGTCCTCCTCCTATGTCACTAAGGTCCAACTCACTTGTCATTTCTGAAGATTCTGGAGATTGTGTCACTGCAAAGTCTGTTTCAGGTTCCACAACAGCTAAATATGATTGATTATTGGTGGCAATAAATCGAAAGGACATTAGGGGACTTTGTTTCACTGGCTCCAATTCAGAGGAAGGTAGTTCCTGCCCTGAATCCAAGGATGAGATTGCTACTGGGCATCCATTCTCTATGTCCCCATTAACTTTATCCTCCCCACTTGTCTTATCTAGTCTCGAAGAATTTCTGCTGGGAGGTGGCTGTTCATGAAATATCTCTTGCAACTGATACAGGTTGTGGAGAGTCTGATCTAGAGTCTGCTGAATTCTTCTCAGATGCTCCACAGGTAATGGGTTGAAGCGAAAACCCTTAAAGAATGGCTCATCATGGCTTGGTTCTTCAATTAGAGATGGACCCTTACTCATCTCTACAGGTGTAGGTTGTGGTAGGAATTCAACCTCATAATGGGCATCTCCCAAAAGCCTTTGGTAGTAGCGGTTCTGTTGAAGATATGGTGGAGCCACATTCTACTTTTTCAGATGTTTGTGGTGAACTTTATAAATAGTGAGTTCCTGAGGGTTCATTGACTGAACTTGATAAGTAATTTCATTTGGGTTCACTTTAATTATACAATATGGCCCAGCATACCGAGGTTTGAATTTATTGATGCTCAGGTTGCCAGGATAGTGTATTTTCAGCCCCACCAGCTGGTTTAAGTGATAGGGTTCGAACCGTGGGTGCCTTCATCCCGATATTGAAGCTGATGGTGGTCTATCCTAGGGCCCTGAGGGAAGATGTGAGCCTGGGATAAGAGACAGGCTGCTTGGGAAATACCAGTCTCCTGATGCTTGGTATTGTTGTAAATGGATACCACCCTGGGCAGATGGTCATCCCAGGTCTCAACCTGGTTCAAACTCATCCGCAATATTGGGTTAGTGTCCTGTTTACTCGCTCAACAGCCCCATTGGATGTGGGGCAATAGGGAGAAGTCCTTACATGGAGTATATCCAGTTCAAGCAAGGTATCTTCAAATTCCGGGCTGTGAACTCAGGCCCATTATCACTGAGTAGCTTTTCAGGCAGCCTGGGCAGAAATGGATATACTCGAGTTTTGAATGCTTGTGCTACAGTAGAGGCCCGTTTATTGGGTAGTGGGACCACGGACAACCACTTAGAGAAATGGTCAACCACCACCAATGCACAAACATTCCCCTTTTGAGAGATAGGGTAGGAGATAAGATCTGCTGCAATCAACTCAAAAGGATGTTGGGTTACAATCTTAAACACAGGTGGTGTGTGGAGAATATTGGTAATCTTTGCTCTCTGACACTCCACACAAGAGGTGACTATCTCAGTCACTATGCGATGCAGCTGCGGGTACCAAAAATGTTCCAATAATAGGGCAAGCAATTTATTTCGCCCTAAGTGAGCAAACTCCTTGTGAAAAATGACAGCCCAATCTATAGCAACACCTTTGGCAACAACACAACGCAAGTGGTGATCTCTTCCCCTATGGTAAATGATGTCATCAATAACTACCAATTGCTGATGATCTCGTTTATATGGTTGTAGGTTTCCAGTATATCGTTTTGCTGTCCATTGTTGCTTAATCCCCTTTTTAAGGCGACATAGGTGAGGGTCAAGTTTTTGTAAGGTTATGACATCTTCCAGTGACAATGCCCCTCCTTCTTTTGGGAGTTGTTCTCCTTCTTTCAAAGGAATCACTGGACAGATGTCCACCACAACTGATGTCAGTTCCAATTGTGGTGTAAGGTTATCCGATGATAGATTCCCCTCCCACTAGCCTCTGTGTCAGGTGCAAGGTCCTCCTCCATGCTATCATCAAGCAGTGTAAATTCTTCAAAGGGGCTATCAGTTTCCCATTCACATTTAGAATTTCAGGGGAAGGCTTATCATTTGATTGACCAGGTAGGTGTATAGGGTTTAACCAATTGTAATGGATCCCAGCGAGGCACTGCAGATAACACCGATCATGGTAGTTGTCAGAACCATACTTTAAGGGCTCGATCTCCATGATATACCCAAATCTCTACCTTATTCATATCACTATAAACTTGGATCAACCGTGGGGTTGGGATCTGACCAACATGTTTCATCAGATTCAGCTGACGGGTGATAGCTTTATCAGAAGAGATCCCATACTTATTTCGCCTGTTAATTAGTTCTGCTACTGTTGCTTCTCTGATTTCCCTATGATGATCCATTGTGCCACTACTCCAAGGATAGACAATAAAAGAGGGAATCTCCTCCCCCTGGGACTTCAGTCTTTATGAATCCTTTTGGAGTGGCATTTGATCGGTTGTCATATTGATCCAATGATTCTTGACAATTGTCAATTGGAGACCTGGATAGTGCATCTGCGATACAATTCTGTTTCCCAGGTATGTACACTAGCTCATATTCAATGCTACTCAGCTCTTCCAGTGTGCGAGCAACTCTGTTATTTACTAATGGCATATTGTAAAGGAAGGTTAAAGGTTGATGATCAGTAAAAATTTTAACTTTAATTCCATAAAGGAAGGGTTTTAGGGTCCTCACAGCCCATCGAATAGCAGCTAATTCTCGTTCAGTGGTTGAGTACTTTTGTTCAGCCCTATTGAATGTGGTTGAAACAAAGGCTATGGGCCTATTCTTTCCTTCCTGCTCTTGGGACAAGCAAGCCCCAGCTCCAATGTTAGAAGCATCTACATGGAGCTGTAGGGGTTTAGCTTCCTTTGACCTATCAGGGTATGTCAACAAAATCGGACTAACTAAGGCCTCCTTTAGTTTATCAAACGCAGTCTGGCAACTCACTGTCCAAGTCAGCGTCTTGCGGCCTGTAAGTTCACTAAGAGGCTTTGCTATCTCTGAGCAATTTTGGATGTGTCGGCGATAGAAATTAACCATCCCTAAGAATTGGCGGAGTCTTCTGATGGTGTTTGGGATTGGAAACTTGGCAATACCTTCTAGGTTCTTTACCAGTGGGACCATCCCCTTGCATGACACCTGATGTCCCAGAAATGTCACTTCCTCTTGGCAAAGCTCAGTCTTTGAGGGTTTGATTTTAAAACCATTAGATTCCAAGGCATGTAAGACCTTTCACAGAATTTCAAGATGTTCAGGGAAGGTGCTGCTTACTACCATTATATCATCAAGGTAGACCATGCACTGAGTCCATGGGATCCCAGATAATGCCATCATCATGGCTCGCTGAAAGGTAGCTGGACCATTTTTCACCCCAAACGGCATTCTGAGAAATTCCCAATGGGAAAGGGGGGTGGAGAATGCAGTTTTCTCAACACTGGATTCCTCCATCTCAACCTGATAATACCCTTTGACTAAATCAATGGTAGAAAAGTATTGCATTCCATGCAAATTGAAGAGAGTGTCAATCAAATTAGGTAATGGAAAGCAATCTCATTTTGTTATTTTGTTGAGTTCTCGATAATCAATGCATAACCGTATTGACCCATCACTTTTCTTAATTGGCACGACAGGTGCAGAGTATGGGGAGAAACTTCGTCTGATAATACCATCTTCCTCCAGCTGTTGGCAGTGCTCTTCCATGTCCTGCAGTACAGGTCCTTGGACTCGCCTTACTGGGATATGGACTGGAAGCCTGTGTTCTGTTTCAATCTGATGCTTGATAATGGTTGTGTGGCCAACATCCCCATCACCATGACTAATAGCTCCTTGGTGGCACAGCAACAACTTGACTAACTGGTCCTTTCGTTCTGCTGAGAGAGATGTATTTGTCAACTCAAAAGCATCAACCATCATTTGTGAAGTCCAGTCCTCCTGATTTTTAGAAGTTTTTGAACTGTCATTGAAGTCCACCAGATGTACCAGTGAGTCCTTACCCTGCAATTTCATAGCCTTCCTAATTAAGTTTCCTCTGGAGATCTGTGAGAAGTCTCCAAGGTTGAATACCACAACCAAAAAGTTGTCTTCTCTGACATTCATTAATCCAGGTTGTATAATCAAATCTTTTACAGAGGAGCTACTTTCCAAATAAGTTAACTCATGATCAGGGTTGTATCCTTGGAGGCGGAAACATGCCTCTATCATTTGACAGGTGCGGGGCGCAACTTCAACATCTTCCACACTTTCACATTCAGGCTGGTTGGAAGTGGCTGTTGAGCATCTTGGGCAACTGTGATAAGTTGGCTTCCCTTCCGAGTGAGGAGTTCTCGTTTAGCCAAGTCAGGAAGCAAACTATCAGTCTGTAACATGTTTACCCCCACAGATCAGAGCAAAGTCTGAGACATGGTCTCTCACAACCACAAACTCAATTGGTTGTGTTTCAAAATTGGGAAACATGAGTGTGACTGTACAACCACCCAGAACTGGTACAATGTGTTTACCTATACCCCTAATCCCCTTGAGAGGTACTTCCTTTAGTGGGAATTTATCAGAGGGAAGTTGATGGTAACATGAAGCTGACATCAAACTGACTGCAGCACCTGTATCCACAAGAGCTGACAATGGGCCTGTGTGGGGAGAGCTTTTTATTCTTGGCCGGATGACTAAGGCATTGCTTGATTGCTGTTCTTGTCTCAGGTCCAGAACTTCAGCCAATTCATCTTCAGTGTTCACTGGCTGCTCTTCATCCCTCTCTAGGGTTCCAACTTGTTCAACATCTTCCACTGTCTTATCTTCCGTCTCACTCTGGGGGGCCTCAAGGTAGTTGTGTGCAATCTGACTTGCTAATGGATACTGCCCTGATGGTGTTGCTTCCTGGGAAGCAATGATGCCTCCAAAAGGCCGTTCATTGCTAGCATGCTGGGGTAGCTCTGGCATGCGGCCTTCCATGACAGAGCTATCTAGTTTCCCAATTCTGGTGCTAGTTCTGGTGGTGGTGGGACCAACCCTTGGTCACTCATACAATCTTGACCCAAATGTGGTCCTCCACAACTTGGGCATTGTGGCCTCTCCATTAAATAGTTCTTCTGAGTAGGACACTGTGCAGGGCTATGTCCATGTTGCTTACAACGTATGCAAATGTTCCTGGCAGTATAGCAATCTTGATGGAGATGACCCCGCTTTCCACACCAATGACATAAAGGACGTGAGGGACATTGACCCTTTGTATGCCCTGACTGCTGACAATAGGTACATGTCCTGTGGCCTCTTGGTGCTGCTGCAACTTGCTGAAAGTTATTGGCTGGTGGGTGAGACTGACCCCTAGGGAAGTTTGCTGCAGTTCTCACTTTTCTTCCATTGGGCCCCCTTAGCCTTCCTTGACTGTTTGTTGCAGTTGACTGAGGGGCACCCATGGCAACCATGGGTAGTTCTTGCTTTAATACAACTGGTGGTGAACTCAGATGTGGTGTGTGTGTTGACTGGTGTGGGATTTGTTCAATATAGTTAGGTGGCCAATTCCATGAAGAAGGTGGATAAGCACACTGATTCAATGGGGGTGCTGCTTGAGCTGTAGGAAGGGCTGGTGCTAGATGTGCCACATTGGCCATTTCAGATTGGGGCTTCACAGAGGATTGGGATGTCTGCCACTGACCCACTGGTGGGGATGTTTCTTGGGTGCATCTAGTGGTGGTTCCAGCTTGACCTGCCAAGGGGGACTCTGTGGAGTTTAAGTCCGCTAGTGCCACAAGCTTCTCCCATGAGATCTTCATTCCTAGTAAGGTCCTTTGAGTATGGATGATCCTGGTCAGCTCCTGCCTCAACTCCAAGGGCAACCCAGATATAAACCTATCTTTAACTATACGGAGTTGAGTGACATCCATACCAGGGAAGCACTGACAGGCTAGGGTTATTACTCTAAGGGCATAAGCAGAGACAGTCTCATGTGAGTGCTTGGTAGCCTCCATAAAGTCCTGACTCTGACTTTCTTCTTTCTTTCTTTGCTCTTTCTCATACCAGGATATTAAATGAGCCTTCAGTGTCCCAAATCACTAGTAGACTTCCGCATTACTCGATAAATTTCTAAGGCAGAGCCATCGAGGTAATTAGCTAAAAGGGATCCCATCCTTTCAAGGGAACCTGGATATTCTTGCTCAAAATATTTCTCAAAGGTTCTCACAAACTCTTGAAAATCATGTCCTTCACTCAGGCAGTATTTTCCGGTGGAAGAACCTTAGGTGTATGGCTATTAGCCAGCATTTGAGACATCATGGCCATGGTCTGAGCATTCTGCATAACCATTTGCTGAAGAATTGCCAATGATGGTTGGTCAATGCCCCCATCCTTAGGAGTTCCTGCCATAGGTGGAGACTGACATGCTGGTCTCTCAGGGGTTGTTCCTATTTTCTGTAAAGTAGCAGCTATTTCCCTACTGCCACCCCTGTCATGGTTATATGGGAAATTAGTGCCAGAAGTCAAGATGGGACTAGCTATTGTGCTTACAGTGACTGTTGATGAAGCCACAGCAGTGTGATAGTGGTGTAAATTGACTGGCAAGACCTGTTGTGTCACCCATTCTCTATTGTTCGCTCTTCGTGTGAATAATTCTGTTTCTCAACTGTTCTTGTGCAGTGTGGTGAGTGCTGGCAATACCAGCAAGAGAATAGGGGCTTCTAGTCAATGCTAATGCTCTCTATTGATGTTTCCCTTCAATCTTCCCGGGTCTGGGCACCAGTGAAACGGGGGCGCGATGCCGGTAAGTGTATCTGTGTAAAGATGCGTTTGCGTTACTCACCTACCAGATACTCTGTTAGTGGGGTCATGGCAGCTGCGGCTGGTTGCGGAGATGGGAGATTTAGCTGCCAGTGAGAACCACCCAGAGGGCCTTAATAAAAAATCCTTTGACTTCAGCACCACCTGCACTGCTAAGAATGAGAGAAATGAGGTGAGCAAGTTACCAATTTTAGTGTGGTTGAGATTATGTCAGATAGGCAGCTCCTACCAATCTGAAACTGGGTTCTCACCTTTAAGATCTCTGGAGCATAGCCAGTCTGCCTCTTTTAACGACTTACTCTTCGGCTTATGGTGGGAGGATTTAAGAAAAGTAAAATGTCCTTTGCTTAATTTAATCAACGAAACAATAATAACACTTACAAGGTTAACTGCATCAGCAGGCAATTTTTTACAGTAACTAAAGAAGATCTGAACAATTTTATTGATCATACACCAATGTGTTTTCAGAACCAACTAAGCACTTGAAAAAAATTATTACTACAAAACAAAGAAACAAACATCATTAGTCCCATACCACACACAAAAATGTCAACATAAAATAAAACCATTAATTATTGGCCATCACCAGCCCATTACCACACAAAGGAGACAAGACTTACAGAAAAAAAATAACTTACATAACTAATGCAAAAAAACAAAGAATATTAGTTACTAGGGTAAGGTCAATGAGTGTTACCCAAATTGTATAAACCTGATAAGTCCCAGATGTGTCATTTTAAACTCCACTTCATCTCACAATCATTAAATGTATTCTTGGCTCAATCAGTACTAGGGTGACACTTATTTTCGAAAGTTTGAATTTTTATCGGGACGGGCGCGTTTCTGGTTCCATTTTGTCAAAAAATATCATGTGTAAAATATTTTTGAAATAAAACAATATTTAGAACTGCCTCAATACGGTCAAAGTTTGTATATTTTCTCGAAAAGTAGAAATTTTAGATCATGATGTTCTATGCCTCTAGCAAATAAAATATCACTTCTAGTTTGTTCAAGCTACTAATCTTGACCTAAAACATATAACTGGACTTCATACTTTCAACTCTAGGTCCCCCTCAACTCGAGTATTAGCCCCTCAAGGGGGGGGGGGGTATCATGGGCGCCCATCTCCCTCTCATTGTTGCCTACTTTGCAGAGGTCACGGTGGACTTGCGGGCGGTTGGGAAGTCACAGCGGTGCTTCTCGACCACTTGTAAGAGGAACTGCTTTGGTCTTCACTCTTGGTAAGGGCCAGGTTGAAAGACTGCATCAACGCCACCCCGCGCTCCGCGAAGTCATTGACAACTTGAAGGGCCTGGACTCAGCGGGATGCAGCGATGAAGGCTGGGTCCGTCCGCCACTCCTCCGGATCCTTGAGCAGGAAGGCGGTGCTGATGTCCAGAACCTTGAAGAACTCCTTTGACGTAGTCGTTGTGAACTTGGCCAATGTATTGTTGGCGATTGAGGCGGTGGACAGGTCCACATTGATACACCGCGGGGGATCCTCCGATCCTTCCTCTTCTTCCATCGCTTTAATCATCTCCCGCTTTGTCGCCAAGTCGATACCCTCGTCGAAGATGGCCAGGGTGACGAGGCGCTCGCTCAAGTACCATAGGTGCCTGACGAAGACTGTCGCCGTCGCCTTGGCCACCGCTGAGTCCGGATAATAGACGAGGGCCTTGAGCAGCGCGAGGTCCGCGGCTGGGGCCATTGCCGGGAGCGGCGCTTTGTACCAGGCCATCACGTTGTGGAGGGTGAACCCTTTCCCCTTTTAGTTCTCAGCCCTTTCCCCCTGGCCTTGATTATTATTATTTATATATTAAATTTCTTTGATTTTTTAATGAAATATTTGTTATAGAAAGGATTTTAATGGTTCTCTCTCTCTTTCCAGCAAACAAATAATGAATAAGAATAATAACTGTTGTAAGAAATTAGAAAGATAGTAGTAAACTATTAAGTATTAAGATAATAAATAATAAACATTAAGTACTAAAGTATTAATATTAGCAAACAAATAAATAAAGAAATAGTTTAAGATATGTTAATGTTAATATTTTAATGAATGAAAAGACTAAACAATAAGTTATATAAAGAAATGTTAAACTTGTAAACAAGGAATGAGGAATAAAACAGTTTTATTAAATTAGTATGGGAAAAAGAGTGAGAGTTGGA